>JAPPVO010000059.1:175837236-176369111 GCA_030407325.1 Camellia japonica | reverse complement strand
ATTTTCTTGTTGTCTTGAATTTCTTCACTAATTTCACTCCAATCTTCACATGAGTCAGATCCACTTTCAAGTAGGTTGCTTAATGCAAAAGTAGTAGAAGCCCTAACCTGAAACAAGGCATACGGACAGTAAGATGGAGCAAAAGTGAATCAGAGGCTCTGTCTAGATATGGCCAACCTGACCATCTGGTGTATAGCAAGCAGCAGTGACCATCTCATGCAAATCATTCCAATCAACAACTTGACGATCAGGAATGCTCCATATGTGAACCTTAGCATCTAAGGATCCACTGATGAAGTATCTATCATCAACAGGATTAAACTGTATGGAAGTTACTGTGCCAAGGCAAATCCAAACAACAATCAAATAATTAGCTAATAGATCAACCAGAGCAATGAAAAGAATGTGTTTCTTCTGACTCATAATGTGGACACTGATTCAGTCATTTCAACTACATATAGAGATCTGTGTGCCTCCATCACTGTCCAAGAGCAGGTTCACAATTTCTGGGCTCCAATGGTTTATACTTTGAACTTAACCTATTGCTAAATTAACTCTACACAACAATGTAAATCACTATATAATTTCCAAACTCTAACATGCTAGGTTTTGAACACATGTAGCTCTCTGCTTAGGATCAATTCTTGACCAGTTTATAATTGGACATTCCTCCTCTAGATGGGGCATCATGACTTGCGGTATCATTTATCTTTGACTTTCACCCATTTATGTTGCTTTATTGACGCCTTGATGTCACATAATTCCACCTAATTAGGTAATTGAGGCTCCAGCTGCAACCTGCAGGGAAAATTCAATTCCAGCTACTGCCCATTTTTCAGTCATAATATCTAAACATCTTATTTAGAATTAGAAGCGTATAAATTTTGGATTGCTTATAGTTATATATCCCTCTTTTTTTCTAATTTAAAAAAAAAAAATGGAAGTGAAAATCTTGTAGTTGAACTTGAGTAAATCATCACATCCACTTGAGTAATCCTGATGGTATGACATGCATACTTTAGTGAATAATCACTCAACTTTTGGAGCAAACTCAGATATATAATCTTAACTGTATCAGACACAAAATTTTCACTTAAATAAATAAATAGCTAGAGACAAAAATAGCAAATGAAGAATCCACCTATATCATAAATCGACATGGCTATAATTTTTCACCAACTTGTGAAGAATTCTAGATATACAAATCCAAAAGGTCTTTGGAATTTTTCGGCTAAAGATTTAAGCCCATTAACCACTCTCATCAGCATTGCATGTCCCTGCAAAACAACATTAATTCTCATAGTTGATCTAATGACAATATTACCAACTAAAATATGTTTGGTTGTGATTTTGGTTTTGTTTTATCGTTTTCATGTTTTCAAAATCAAGATAACAAAAAGTTCGAAAACACTTAATGTTTTCATATAACATTTTAATTTTTGCATGAAAATAGTTTTTCGAAAACAACTTTTTTGGGTTTCCTAATTCATGTTTTGGGTTTCTTGCTTCTTTTAAACCACATCAAAAAGATGTTCTATTATCTATAAGTTGTAGAGTTTAACTAAAACATGCACCAGCACACAGACACAACACACACAGGGGGGGAAGAGAGAGAGAGAGAGAGAGAGAGAGAGAGAGAGAGAGAAATGGAGGAATTGAGACAAACCTCGGATTTAGATGTATAGCTTGAACCTTCTCATCGAAAATGCTTGCAACTACTTCATCCTTTAGAAAAATATTAGCTACTTTAATTATGTCCCGGACCAGGAAAACACGTACCCTCAAACCCTTATCAGACAATATGAATTTAAAAAGATCTTCGGTGGCAGATACAATAGCACACATATCAAAGGATTTCCATTCCAATGGATTTGATGATTTTTCTTCACCAGTTGACTCCGAAGCCTGTTGAGATCTTGCTGCTATCTGAAACAAAATAGAGATGGTGTTTGCACATTATTTCATTCCTAAATACTATACATGAAGAGAGCATCAAAAGGGAATGCTACCAATACACCAAAAAAAAAAAGGGTATAACCCTCACTACCCAAAAGAAGAGACCTACACTCTCATAAACGCACAAGAAGCCCTATATATTCCTTACCAGTCACACTTAAGGCAACACCAATTTACGATAACATTATCTCCAAATCAAATAACCAATACTCCAGATCTTTTCATGAGTTGCATATCACACAAAGAAAGCAACCTTGGGAGAGGTCCCCAACAGTCCAATTCCCTATCCAATGGAAAGTCACCCTCCTATCTCCAATTAGAGCTCCATGCAAAGATTTCACCCCAAACCTCCCCTTCTTAGATACTACCCAATAAAAAGAATTTTTACCCTATCCAATGCCTCTTTAGCCCATTAAACAAATTGAATAGATTTTATAAGTAAACAGTAAATATTATTAATAGAAGAGCATCAAGAGATGCTAACAAATACACCTGCCACCAATCAAAACCTACTTCTAGAAATATAAAGAATCTATAAAATCCAGACAAAAAAATTAAATTCTGAACCCACTCTATAAGACAAACTATAAGACAAATTCAACTGTAAAAGCTCATCATGAATCTAACTTCTTTCAATAGATACCCCATAGCTCAAAACTCGAATCAAATAGTCAACAAAGCAATGAACAAGAAACACTGCCAAGTTCACAAACTACTTAAATCTCGTAGTCATGTTTTATAATCAAGCAACACACAAGTATAACTCAAAATTTGCACAATCAATGCAAAAACTCATACACAGCAGTAGATATATAAACAACAAGTGCAGAGGTCACCAGTATAATCAATGCCACGATAGCATGAATTGTCGATTTGTTGCCGCAAAATAGAATTCCCAACTAGATCTCAATCACATTCACCATCAAAAGCATCAAGAACAAGCACCCCATCACCGATCAAATAGCTGAAGCCAACATTCTGAATCTGAGAACCTTGAAGTTCACTGAAGTGTTACATATATATATATATAACTTTGAACATAGATCATGAATCAACAAAAATCGAACACAGACTTGATGGAAACTTTGCTCAGGTTAAAAATAGCATGAACCAAAACTAGGCCATATTATTACTGGAATTTTAAGAATTTTTTTTGTTTCACATTAGCTTACTTTTCATGCGTGGAAAAAGAATAAAAAGCTTTTCAACATCTATACTATTATATAAAAGCAGTCAATTTAGAAGCTTTTAAGCTTTGTAACTTTTTTTTCTTTCAAAATTGTCAATATTGTTAACTATTTCAGAAAAAATTTACGAACAATATCAAATTCAACTCATCTTCTACATCCATCAAATAAACAAAAAATTTAGACATACATTGCAAATGTATTGCGGTTGCAACCACCATTAAGTTATTGAAGCTTACAATCATTTCCCTTACTATCACAAAGGGGAATGTAAAAGAAACTAATGCAAAATTAAATTACTCAAAGCATAACAATCATGAGAGAGAGAGAGAGAGAGAGAGAGAGAGAGAGAGTACCATTGAGAATAAGTAAACTAAGCAGTGAGCTCCTCTTCCTTGTGTGTCTCAATGACAACATCAGATTGAGGATAAGCAACACAAGTGAGAACCCACCCCCCATCCAGCTGATCATCATCAAGAAAACTTTCATCCGACTGGTCAACCTTCCCTCCCAGCACCTTCCCGGCACACGATGAGCATGAACCAGCCCTACACGAGTACGAAAAATCAATATCGACCTCCTCGGCATGGTCCAGAATGTACACATCATCAGTGCACTCAAATTCTTGTGGTCCCTCTGGAGTTATGAGCTTCACTTTGTATGTAGCCATGGCTATTATCCTGGCCCCACGCCCTGTCTTGACTCCAAACAGAGACTGACCCACATTAGGAAGCGACCGAAGGCTGGTCACCGGTCGGTTTTGGAGGAAGGAGTGCTGATCATGGTGCCTGAGATTGCAGCCGAGGTTGAGAAGAGAGAGGGAGGGCGGGGAGATCGTCGTCGATGTCCTGAAGCAACAGGCTGAGAAAAGAGAGAGAGGGCGGTAACGGAGGTGATGGCAGCGGCGCAGCAGTCACAGTGGCAGTGGCGTCGGAGGCAGAGGGGAGAGAGAGAGAGAGGAAGTGAGGAGTTTCTGATTTGGATCGAGTGTAGAGGAGTCTGTGAGGTATGATCTGTTGATGATGAAGAATAGCAGGTTAGGGTTTCTGATTTAGGGGTTGAAGAGATGGGATTTTTTTTTTTTTTTTTTTTGTGTGTTTGGCGCTCAAAATTTTTATTTTTGTGCCCATTTTTATTTTGGTCATGTTATTCACGACATAAATTGCGTGTCGTGAAAAGTAAAACATTTTTAACGGCTAACATATGTGCGTCGTGGAAAGTGTATTTTTTAACAGCTTACTTTTTGTGCGCCGTAAAAAGTGTAATATTTTTAACGACTGACTTTTTGTGCGTCGTGAAATGTTCAATATTTTTAATGGCCGGTGTATGCGTGTCGTGTATAGTTAATGTATTAACGGCATGCCATATGCACGTCGTAAAAAGTTTTATTATTTACGGCTAATATTGCAAGCCGTAAAAAAATCATCATTATTGGCATTCACAGCCTACGCAATAGACACGTCGTGGTTGGGAAATTATTTACGACATGCAAAAAAAGCAAGTCGTAAAAGTGAGAAACCACGACTTGCATTTACTGTATGTCGTTAATGTGGAGCTGTAAAAACTCACTTTTGTTTTAGTGTGCATATTTGACATGCTTTGTGCCTTAGTTTCATTTGCATGTTTGAGTCATGCTTATATATTTGCATTGCATTGTTTGGCTTGGGGTGTGAAGCCAAACTTGAGAGGTGAGAAGTGTTCATACTACAAGTGATGTAGCACGTCTCAACTCTCGGTCGCTGAGGACCTTGACTTTGACATGATGGGGTCTTGGTATTCATTTGTGTGTTACATGCATTTTCATTGAATTGCAACCTTGGCCTCTTGGGCCATTATGCATCAAAACGCACAATTGATGGCCCGAGGACCGAGGGCCATGCTTCCTTGAGTACATTGGATGATAGGGAGTGTGGCCATGCTTACATTTGCTTGAAATTCCATGCCATACACTGTTTGTCCTTTGTGCTGTCAAAAACCAGTTTCTGCAGGGAGTTTTGGCCGGTCGGCTAAGTTTTAGTGCCGGCCGCCACATTGATTTTGGTCGATAGTAAAAAAAGGTGGCCGGTGGTTCCTCCCTTTGGCCGGTGTATTTGTTCTTGGCCGGCATTCCCCAACATCCATAGAGCATGTTCCAAGGTTTTTGCAGTCTTCAGAGAAGCAGGGCAGTGTAAACAGAGGCAACAGTGGCATGGTACGGGTTTTCCGGGCGAGACGGACTCGAGCATGCATCATCCCCACATTCCGAGGCAGGGCTGCGGCCACCTTCTTTCTACATTTAATTTGTTAATTAATTAGAAGTTCTGTAATAATTAATTGGCAGTATTCATTTGATTGTGTAATATTTATTCGGACCCTCCGAGCGAGGGCAATTGTGTAATAAGTGTGTGTGAGTGTGTTATGTCTTCCAACCCCCACTTCTTTCTCCCCTTTACTTACCTGCTTTCAATGCGGTTAGTATTAGGGCATGTTTAACTTAGCATACCTTATGCTATGCATGCATGCATCCATACATTTGTCTTGCATGCATCGGCTCGGCGCATCATACTAACTGCATTGTATTTCAATTCCAAGTTGAATACGTGTTAGTTGTAGCATTATCATATGCCATCTTAGAATAGCCGAGCCTATCATAGTTGCATCTTGCATGTGTTGCATTAGCCATCTTAACATGAACTAGGATCACGCATATGATTACTAACTAGTTTCTGTTTTGGCTTGGAGTACTCGGTAAGCATTTATGTTTTAGCATCCTTGCATGAGTGAGTGTTGCCATGATAGCATGCTTACCATGAGGCTATGTGCTTATGTGATATAACTGCCTGAATGCCTGTGGGCGAAGGTTGGGTTACTTAAATTGGAACAATGCATTAAATGCGAGTTTTAAGCCTATTTGAGAGCGGCAAAACCATATTTTCTAAGCCCACTTGAGGGTGGCAAAATTCATGTCTTAGCCTACTTACGAGTAGCACCATCAAACCATTTTCAAACAAACAAACATAAAATGTTTTGTTCCAATTTAGGCGACTTAATCTATACTTGTTTGCTGCGCGCATAACATAGTAATTCTAGGCTAATAACCGGAATAAGAGCATATAATGTTTTCAAAAACAAGATATCACGGTTAGTAGAGGCCGATCTTTGATCGGGCGAGAGGGGGTGCTCATAGCTGACCTTCCCCAATCGTACCCAAGTTCCCGAGTCGAGAGGCAACTTGGTGATGAACGGACACGTGGCCTTTGGCACCGAGTCAGGGTTTCCTAAATTCCCCCAAAATAAAATATTTAGGTGGCAACTCTGTATCTGGCAAAGCAGTCCATGTTTGGCACTTCTTTTCTAAAAATCTATTTTCTCAAAACGATTTGCCGGATTTGGACTCTTTGGTTCAGATTAAGAACCGTAACACAAATTGAGTCCGAACTGTAGTGAGGCCCAAGGGCGCGTCTACACAAAGCATGCATGTCAATGTAATTCAATCCTAAGCATGTTGACTAGTATGCAACATGGACAATGCTAAGAAGCATACAAGGCATACAATGGTCATGCAAGACATAAGGCATGAGACAATGCAACTACAAGTATGCAAGGCACAATGTGGGTGTTCAAGCATGCAAGCAAGCATGTGACTTCATTCAATCATGCGACTCCAATCATGCAATAACACACAAATATGCAACAACACACAAGGTGGGCATACAACAACATGCAAAGGGGTGGTCTTAAACTAACATGGATAGCTCGCAAGCATGCCAAAATCAGTGGCCAATACTATGGAAGTGAGGTCCAACACACACACACACATGCATGCAAATATGGTCCAACACTTAAACACATAAAGACAACTTGTAAGCACAAAAACATGGACCAATGACATGCAACATAAGCTCTGAAAATCATGTTAAAATGGTGCCAAACCAAGCCAACAAGACAAGCATAAGCATGCAATTAGAGGTCCAAAACTCAAGGCAAACTAAGGACGTATTGAACTACCCTTAGCAAAACCAAACATGGCATGAATTGAATGACCAAAATCAGAGGTTTAGGATGTTAAAACAAAGCCAAAAGACAACTTAGATGGCATCTAAATGACTTATACATAGAAGCATACGCAATGACCAAACATGGAGCAGTGGGCCATGATCTCTTGAAACATCAAAGGGGCCATGAAATGCAAGCATACAAGCATGCTAAGTGGACTGAAATGGCATGCAAGTGGTTCCAAACCACTGAAATGATGCAAGGATGCATGCTAGAGGTTTATACATTTAAGGCTTACAAGCCAAAATGCAAAGGGGCTATGCAATGCATGCCATGCTCGACCAAAACAACCAAGGACAGACCTTAAGCATGGAAAAACAAGTACAAAAGCTTCACAAAGCTGGGCCTAACAACATTTGAACAAGGGTCAAAGCCTAGATGCATGTTAAGGCTAAATGATGGCATTACAAGACATGTATGCAAGGCATGCAAGGTGTGTCCAAACCAACTAAACACAATGCTATATTATGACATAATAAGCATGAAAATCAGTCAAGACATGGCCAGCATGAACCTAAACATGGTGCTCACTAAAGAGGCAAAAATAGCCCTTTTCAAGGACAACAAGGAGAGGGGGTGGCCCTCTCCTTCCTAGGACCTCAAGCACCATCCTCACCTCTGAAATCCCTCAAGATTTCAGTGGTGAGGAGGCCCAAACACAATGGTCCCGGAGCTCAACCAAAATGCACAAAACAAAGCCAAACAAGCCTTAAGAGGGGTCAAACAACCCCAAAGCTTAAAACACCCTTAACAAACTATTTAGAGCACTTAAAAATAGAACTTTTCTATGTTATATGTTAAGCTCAAAAATAGATGCAAGATAGGCTAAAAAGCTTTGCAAAAATGGGGTAAAAAGGGACAAAAGTCTTACCCTTGTAGACCCTCTTCACAAACAATGTTCCAGCAGCTCTTTTGGTTCCAAACCAGTCCAAAAGCTTCAAGGAAAGACCTCTGGTACCTCAGCAACCAAGAAAAGGTGTGATGGTGGGTGTTTGTGCACAAAAATGAGACTAAACACACACTAAACACAAGAGAGAGAGAGAGAGAGATATAGAGATAAAGGATATATGTAAACCCTAACCCTAAAGCTCAAGCTCTGAAAATGTTGTCTAAAATTGTCTAACCCCTTTTTGGGGAGAGAAGAAGCTCCTTCTTATGGACAATTAGTCTTGTAAAGCTTCCAAAGGAAGCTAATAAGAGGGCAATCTCTCCATATACGTGTATGGAGGGGGTCCAAGTGCATGCCAGCTGTACAAAAATATCTGCAAAAGTAGATGCACAGTAGTCGGCCGGCCAAAAATGCAATTGACCAAAAAAAGATAGCCGGCCGGCCATCTATAGTGCCGGCCGGCCAAACATTTGGCCGGTGGCAACAAAACACAGCCGGTGGCCTCAAGCCATGGCCGGTGGAGTGTGGGGATGGCCCACAAGCCATTCCCTGCCCCTCCAAGGCAAAGCACAAGTGTTTGGTACAAAACCAGACACGAAACAGTCGAGTCGAGAGATCCTGGGGCAAGGCGCGTAGCCGAGACCTCCGGGAACTCAAGACGAACACAAACATGGATGATCACCGAGTGTTCAAGCGGTGACGTCCAAGTCTTGAGGACGGTCAAAAATGGGGTGTCTACATCGGGGAAGGTCAGCTATGAACACCCCTCTTGCCCGATCAAAGATCGGCCTCTACTAACCATGATATCTTGTTTTGAAAACGTTAAGTGTTCTTATTCCGATTATTAGCCTAATCTTACTATGTGATGCGCACAACAAAAAAGTATAGACTAGATTGCCTAATTTGGAACAAAGCATTGCATATCCGCTCGTTTGAAAGATGGTTTGAAATTTGCTACTTGTAAGTAGGCTAAAACACGGATTTCAATGAGTTATTCCAACTCAAACAATCCAACCTTCACCCACAGGCATTCATGCAGTTTACATCACATAAGCATATAGCCACATGGTAAGCATGCTGTCATGTTAACATTCACACTCATGCGAGATGCTAAAGTATAAAAAGCTTACCGAGTACTCCGAGCCAAAACAAAAGAACTTGTTAGCAATCAATGTATGATCCAAGTCCATGTTTAGTGGCTAATGCATCGCATACAGAATGTCACTAGAATAGGCTCGGCTAATCCTAGGATGGCATGTGAAATGCACAGATAGCATGTATTCAAGTTAGATTTGAAATATTATGCGGTTAACATGATGCGCCGAGCCCGGTGCATGCAAGACTGATGAATGAATGCACGCATGCATAGCATAAGGATGCTAAATTAAATATGCCCTAGTACTAACCATCAAAAGCAGGTAAGTAAAAGGGAGAAAGAAGTGGGGGTTGGAAGACATGCACACACGCACCCACACTTATTACAAATTCGCCCTCGCTCGGAGGGACCGAAAGAATAATACAATTTAATTAACCTACAAGCTAATTAAATAATTTACAGACCACCTAATTAATTAACAAATCAATTAAGCTAAGGAAAGCATTAAAAGGCCTCGGGAAGAGGGATGCACGCGTGCTTGGATTGGCTTCGCCCGGAAATCCGATGCCATGCACAAGCTGCCTCTGTTTTCCCTGCTTTGCTCCTCTAAAGACTGCAAAAGTCCCAAGGTACACTCTCTGGACACTGGGGGATGCCACCGGACGTGAGGAATGGTCACCGGCCAAAGAGAAGTGGTCATCGACCATTTGTATAGCTCTCGGCCACCAATTCATGGCCGGCCGGCACTGGATGTGGTCGGTCGGCCAAAGCTTCTTGCAGAACCTGTTTTGACAGCAGCAAAGGGCAAAACAAGGCATGGCAATGCATTTCAAGAAAATGTGTGCACCAACACACCCCTTATCATGTTTATGACTCAAAGGAGGATGTTCCTTGATTCTCGGACCACCAATCGTGCATTTCAATGCATGATGGCCCAAGAAACCAAGTTGTGCATTTTGATTTCAAATGTAATGCAAACCAAACAAACACATAAGACCCAACCTCTATCACTTGATCAAGAGGCAAGGCATGCATGTCAAATGCAACCTAAGCATGCTAGCTAGATGTGCAATAAGAGCATGCAAGCAAGAAATGTATGCTAGGTACACAACCTATGCAAATAAGCATGCAAGGCATGGACCACTATGATAATGACCAATCATGCAAGATGTAATCTAAACAAGCAAGCATGTAAGGCATGCAACATGTTAAGCAACTTAATCAAGGGAGATTGCATGCCAAATGCAACATGATTCAAACATGCAACACGTGCGATAGTCCAAGTATGCAACAACACACAAGGTGAGCATGCAACAATATGCAAAGGAGGGACTTAAACTAATTTGGACAGCTCCTAAACAAGCCCAAAACAGTGGCCAAAAGCTATGGAAATGGGGCCAAATGCACATACAAACATGCATGCATACAAGGTCCAACACATAAGCATATAGAGACAACTTTTAAGCACACTTAAAAGAGGAACATCATGAGCATATGGCATGCATATTAAGCTCTGAAATCACACAAAGGATGGTGCCAAACCAACCTAAACCAAGCAATCAAAGCATGCTAACAAGCCCAAAGCTTGAGACCAACCAAAGGGCTCAAACCATGGCCATGCCAACCAAGCCTTAAAGGGGCAGGGGGACTCCAAACAGCCCCAATGTGGGTCTAAACAAGACCAAAGACACACCTAGATGGCATCTAAATGGTCTAAACATGCAAGCATACAAAAGGGTCCAAACATGGAGCACAAGACAAAAACCTTTTAACACATTAAAGGGGCATCAAATGCAAGCATACAAGCACACCACAAGGACTGAAATGGCATGGCAAGTGGTTCCAAACCACTGAAACAAAGCAAGGATGGCATGTTAGAGGAGTCAATGCTCAAGGCATACAAGGGGGATTACATGGTAGCTATACAAAGCAAAGCATGGATGACCCAAATAACCAAAAACAGACCTTTATCATGCTAAAACAAGCATAAAAGCTTCACAAAGCTAAGCCAAAAACATGCTAGACACAAGGCTCAAAGCACAAAGCATGTTAAGGCAATTCATGGCATTACAAGACAAGTATGCAAAGCAAGCATGGTGTGTCTAAACCAACTTGAAAGAGAGGTAAAACATGGCAAAATAGTACCAAATACCTACTGAAACATGGCCAACATGAACTCAAAAATGGTGCTCACACATGAGGCTTAAAATGGCAAGTTTGAAGACAACAAGGAGAGGGGATGGCCCTCTCCTTCTTAGGACCTTAAGACACCATCCTCACCATTTCAGTAGTGAGGAGGCCCACACAAGGTGGTCCCGGAGCTCACCAAAATAGCACAAAAATGGGGGCCAAACAAGGCCTATGAGGGGTCAAACAACCCCAAAGCTCAAAGAAACCTTAAACAACTATTTTAAGCAAATAAAAACAAGACTTTTATATGTTATACACTAAGCTTAAAACAGCTAGCAAGGTAGGCAAAAAGACTATGCAAAAATGGGGTAAAAAGGGCAAGAATCTTACCCTTGAAGACCTTTTTCACAAGGATCACTCCAGCAGCTTTCTTAGCTCCAAACCAGCTCAAGAACTTCAAGGAGAACCCCCTAATGCCTCAGCAACCAAGGTAAGGTGTGATGGTAGGTGTCCTAGTGCAAAACTAAGGACAAACACACACTTAGAGCAAAAGAGAGGGAGAAATAGAGATATAATAGATACACTATGCTAACCCTAGAACCAGAGCTCCCCTCAGCTTTTTTGTAACCCTTGAGGATGGAGGAGAAGCCCTCCTCTTATAGAGGATCACTCTTGCAAAGTTTACAAAACAAGCTAAGCAAGAGTGAAATCCCTCCATACACGTGTATGGAGGGGGTGCAAAGTGTATGCCAGCTAGCACAGCTGGCATAAAAATATCTGCAAAAGCAGATGCACAGTGGTCGGCCAGCCAAAAATGCCAAATTGACCAAATACATGGTCGACTGACCAAAAAGAGTGTCGGCCGGCCAAACATTTGGCTGATGGCAACAAAACAGTAGCCGGTGGCCTCAAGCCATGGCCGGTGAGGTGTGGGGATGGCCAACAAGCCATTCCCTGCCCCTCAAAAGCAAAACACAAGTGTTTGGTGCAAAACCAAACACAAAAGAGTCGAGTCAAGAGGTCTTGAGGCAAGGCGCGTGGCCGAGACCTCCGGGAACTCAAGACGAACACAAACAAGGATGATCACCGAGTGTTCAAATGGTGACGTCCAAGTCTTAAGGACGGTCAAAAATGGGGTGTCTACACACTGTCTTTCATCTGATCATCTGATTCACTTTTTCTCTGCCACAGGGGGGCTCCTGTTCGTACAGAGGGTATAGGGCAGTGATAGCCAGAGACTGGTATTATGAGCTCCCCACTAGAGTCCGTGACATTATTAACGAGGCTGGCTTCGGCCTATTTTGGTCTAGGCTCTTACGACACATAGCAAGTCAGGCTCTTCTTGGAGTGTTGGTAGGGAGGTGGTGGGATACCACCAACTCTTTCCACCTCTCATCCGTTAGGGAGATGACGATGACTCCCTACGATTTCTCTATGATCATAGGCTTAGGAGTAGGGGGTGATCCGATCCCTTTTGACATGGACATGGGCGAGTGGGAGGCGGCTTGGATCTACCTGCTTGGAGCGCACCCACCTGTATCCAGACTAGTGATGGTAAGATACGGCTAGTTCTTTGAGCACTTCTGCAGGAGTGAGCCCGAGACACCGGAGGAGGTAGAGCAGTATACCTGGGGCTTCCTGATGTTCCTCTTTGGTACCATCTTGTTTGCGAACAGGTGGAACACCGTAGGCTTGTACTTACTAAGCGCCCTAGTGACCCTATCCCAGGTCCGATTCTATGACTGGGGTGGAGCTGGCCTCTCCACACTCTACGGCTACATGAGTTCCACTTCCCGCATAAGGAGAGGGCAGGCCAAAGAGCCTGGGAGGTATGCACTCAACTTTTAATTCTGTTACTTGTGCTTTCTACTTTACATTTTCTGCTTTATCTCTGTTCAATATCTATCCATGCACTGTGCTTTCTGCTGTACACTTTTTGCATCTGTTCACACATTGTGCTTTCTACTTTGCACTTTCTATATCTATTGACACTGTTTTACAAGACCATTGACCTTTTACTTGCAGTTATGGGTTTATGCTTATTTCCCAGCCCTTGCTCCAGAGCTAGTAGATGAGCTCCCCCCCTCCGTCGTGCCTTACTCCCGACGGTATGACGGTCGATGTCGACGTCGGAGCTGGGATGACACGACCTTTGCCTTCTTCTACCGATATTTCGATACGGTGGCTGCCGACGAGGTAACCTAAGACTCACAATCATTTTTGCTCCACAACTGTTTAGATTCATATTTCGGCATCTTACGGCAACTAACAATCTGTACATTCTCTGTTTGCAGATCATATGGCAACCCTAGGCGACGATGCTAGCTAGGGTGAGGGACTAGTACACCGGGGCTTAGGCCACATCTGGCTTCTGAATTTTGCTAGAGGGCCTAGTCTGCTGAGCCTGGTTCTTAATTGAGCAGTTTGTAGGCTTGCCTGATCCGATTATTTCCATGCCGCCCCCAGAATCTATGAGGATAGCAAATATCCACTTCATGGTGGGCCTAGATGCTAACTTCTTTAGAGTGGAGGGTGACAACGCGACGTTCATCCAAACACATCTCATGCCCCCTCTGACGGGCGTTTGCGCGGGCGAGGCAGCAGGAGTTCCCGTGTGGAGTGAAGCGACTCAGGCGACCAGGACCAATACTAGAGGGGCCCTCTCGTTGGGCAGATTACCGGTTGGCCGGAGATTCCCACTATGCTTACATATTGGTGACCGACTGGGACAACTTACTAGATTTTGATCGAGCCGGTAGAGGCAAGGCACAGGTATGTCAGAGCTCGAGACGCACCTCAAGTATGGACCACACTTTATAATTTGCACCCCACATTTTTCATTTCAGATATTGATTATTCAAATGCACTTGCCGGCACCCACAGAGTATACAGAGAGCCTCCTTGAGCTCGTTACCTCTCTAATTGGCATGGTATAAAGGAGAGAGAAGCTGCTTGGTCTCCACGGTATTCAGGTAGTTTCCTCTATTTCGGCAAACATTTCACTACTAACTCTGTTGTGCACCACGCTATCATATTCCTACTAATATATTGGAACCTCTGCTGTAGTATTCATACCACCTCACACTGCTACACTGCATTAGCACACTGTACTCATACTGTAGCTGGTTTCTGCATGACACTCATGCTGCACACTACATTGTATTTGATATGAACACTGTATCTAATATGTTAACATCTATTGTTTTCAGATTCCATCTATACCGACGGCACCAGTGGCAACAGCAGCACCAATACCAGCAGCACCTCCTTCAGTAGCAAGGAGGAGAGAGAGACAGGGTCCCAGTACATGACCGAGATGTGCACCGCAGTCGAGGCAAGGACAGGCATGCTCGGAGCCGAAGCAGTCCGTCGAAGCCCGTTTTGAGTGATGATGATGTCGAGAACAGTGACTCCAAGGAGGCAGCGAGCCGGCATTCTAAGTCATCTGAGAGTAGGGGCGATGATGCTAACTTAGAATCTGGGAGCGGAGATGATGTCGAGGCTGGCTTCGAGGCAGGGAGCGGAGGTTCAGAGTCTAGTTCTGACAGCAATGCCGAGAAAGATAGCGCCCCTGAGTCCCCTTCGCAGAAGAGAAGGGCCTCTCGAGCTTGAGTTGATTAGCGTCGATTTTTTGACTTTTTCCTTAGTTTGTTTTAGTTTGGTAGCTTAGCACATGTATAGCTTCAGATAGGTTTTACTTTTTCTTTTGAAACTTGTACTTCATTTTGTAAAAACCATGATCAGAATAAAACCTTGCAGTTTTTATGAAAAGAGTTTTTGCTTTTGCATCATGAGCCCTATATTTGCATAAAATGAGAATGGAATTGAGTTTGCAACCAGAATGCTTGATTGAAATAATGTTCTTAATCGAGTAATGAGCTAACCAACAACCAAAATACAACTCGATTAACCAAAAAAATAAAGGAAAAATAGACTAAAACAGATATGCACACTTGCTAAAACCAAAAGACTCAAAACAAGACCATACAACACATAGATCAAGACGAAAACAGGCTGCCAAAACTGCCCGGTCCACAAGTGGATGGCTGGCCACCATTAGTTGAAGGTAGGCCAGAAAAGGTGGATGGCCGGCCATAATTAGTGGCCTGCCAGCCACTAATGCAAGGATCACCAAATTGCTGATAGCTGGCCTTCACTCACAACCCTATCTTCTACAAAAGGTCCTCCTTCGTGATTTCTTCTTCAGAACCTCATTTCAACTGCTATTTCTTCCACAAATAGAGACATTTCTTGCCAAAAAACTCACAAATTGGATAGCCACTTTAGACGACATGGAAAAGGTAAATTTATAGGGTTTCAGCATAAACGTCCTTTTCCATTGAGCCGTACTCCACTTTGTTTTCCGTTCTTCCATGCCATGGCCCGATGCTGGGACCCGATTACACATGTCTCTCGCTTTGTAGCACAAGAAATATGTTCGACTCTTGAAGAATTCCAAGCACTAATGAAATCCCGACGAGATGAGGAAATCATGCTTCAGTCTCATTTTGGCCATGCCCTAACCTTGGGACGGATGTGTGGGTTCACTTTGCACGAAGCTTGATCTCTGGATATACGCAGCCTGGTTTACCTCATTGGCGAGAGACCACCAGGTTTGCGAGGAGTCCACTACTACTCCAAGTATTGTTTCTCACCCTTCCTAATATATGTTTCTCACATCACTTGGCACTCATGCTACATTTTCTCTCAAAACCCTTTTCTTACTTTTCTCTCAACGCACATCTCTCTATTCTTTATTCTCTCTTATTTTTCATCGCTTCCCAGGTATGGCTCATGGATAAGCTGAAGGTGGTGGACCCTTGCCCCGAGTATTCAGCTCGAGCTTATTTCTTCCGCCAGCAACTAGTGAACTTTCCAAACGAGGGATTATTGTGCAACTGGATGTGCAGTAGATCTGTAGCTGACATAGATTGGCGTTGCCCTTGGATTAATTTAACTAAGATGAGCTACATCATGTCTCGACAGTTGGATATTGAGTTGATTGGCCTCATGCACTGCGTGTTCCACTTTCTTTTCTGGTTCAAATGCCAGTTTGGACATGATCAGACTTGTCCAGAGGAGGGGGTAGAATACCTGACTCCAGTTCTGCTCCGTGCTTCACACTTAACTCGTTATCTTGCTACCTAGAGGACAAGAGAGCTTCTGGCCCCCACCCCTAGTTTCAATTCTAGCCTTTCTGGTGAGTTCTTGGCTTGGCTCGAGGAGGAGGCACAGGTCGGGCCAACTTTGGCGTCAGAAGCTTCCGCAAGCACGAGCAAAGGGTGCAGCAACACCTGACTCACATGCTCCTAGTTTATTGCTTTGACCTTTTTTTTCAAGTTTTATGATGTAAAAGCAACTTTGATTTGTATCAAAGAATTGGAGAATGTACTTTATGTTGAAATCAATGGAATTAAATTTATGAGTGCTAAAAAGTTTCCTTTTGGTCGAAAAATGGTCTAAGTTGTAAAAAGGTAAAATTTGAGAAAAACCAACTTTATTAAAACTTTTTTAAAACCATTTTTGAAATTGATCACCACCTGACACGCGCAGAATCAATCCTCAAGATGTACAACCCCAAACCGAAAGATCATAATTGCCCCTGACTGCCTATATTGGCTCTTCTAATCAAAATGAAGATCACAACCAAACTCAAAGATAATAAACAAAGATAACCACATGGATAGGACAATTGAGTTGGAGATGATTACGGCCGAACTTCAGGATGAAGTTGCCTATGTATCCCGAAGATGGAAATCAGGCCTTATGTAGTTCGGTTCAGGTTCACTCGAGTATTAACTCTCTCCATTTGCGCTCTAACTTTTGCCAAAGTCGCCCATTAGGGTTTTCAATCTTGCGAGCTCAGTTTTTCTTTATTTCTAATTTTTCATGTTTTAACTTTTGCCTAGGTCGCCCTTTCGGGTTTTCGGTCTAGCGAGCCCCTCAGGGATAATATTTCTTCAACTTGTCCATGTTGATCAGCTGTGAGAACTCTAGGCCATCTAGGACCATGAGAATAATTGCCCATCCTGACCAGTTTGACTTGATGATGTAAGGACCAGTCCAATTGGGTCTGAACTTGCTCCTAGGGTCATGAATGGAAGCTCGGTTATCTTTCAGCACTGTAGACACCCCATTTTTGACCGTCCTCAAGACTTGGACGTCACCGTTCGAACACTCAGTGATCATCTATGTTTGTGTTCGTTTTGAGTTCCCGGAGGTCTCGGCTACGCGCCTTGCCTCAGGATCTCTCGACTCGACTGTTTTGTGTCTGGTTTTGCACCAAACACTTGTGTTTTGCCTTTGAGGGGCAGGGAATGGCTTGTTGGCCATCCCCATACATCACTGGCCATGGCTTGAGGCCACCGGCCACTGGTTTGTTGCCACCGGCCAAATGTTTGGCCGACCGGCACTTTTTGTAGTCGACCGGCCATCTATTTTGGTCAAATTGCATTTTTGGCCGGCCGACCACTGTGCATCTGCTTTTGCAGATATTTTTATGCCAGCTGTGCTAGCTGGCATACACCTTTGCTCCCGTCCATACACGTGTATGGAGGGATTTTCCTCTTGACTAGCTTGCTTTGGAAGCTTTGCAAGAGGGAGCTCTATAAGAGGGAGCCTCTTCTCCCTCCATTAGGGTTAGACAAAAAATACAGAGGGAGCTCTGAATTAGGGTTTACATAGTTGTAGCTATTCTATCTCTATATCTCTCTTTTGCTCTAAGTGTGTTTTTAGTCTTACTATTGCACACAAACACCTAGTGTTACACCTTCCCTTGGTTTTTGAGGTGCTGAGGAGCTGTTCTTGGTGTTCTCGAGTGGATTCAAGCTTGAAGAACCAGCTGGAACATTGTTTGTGAAGAGGATCATTAAGGGTAAGATCTTCACCTTTTATTCCCCATTTTTGCATAGCTTTTTAACCAATCTTGCAACTGTTTTTAGACTTCATATATAACTAATAAAAGTCTTGATTTTGAGTGCTTAACATAGTTGTTCAAGGGTGTTTTGAGCTTTGGGGTTGTTTGACCCCTCATAGGCCTTGTTTGGCCCCATTTTGTGCTTTTTTTGGTGGGCTCCGGGACCACTTTGTTTGGGCCTCCTCATGGTGCCTTAAGGTCCTAAGAAGGAGAGGGCCACCCCCTCTCCTTGTTGTCCTTAAAAAGGGCCATTTTTGCCTCATGAGTGAGCATCTAATTTAGGTTCATGTTGGCCATGTCCTAGCTGTTATTTGTGCTTATTATGTCATAATATAGCTCTGTTTTTACTTGGTTTAGACACACCATGCTTGCCTTGCATACTTGTCTTGTAAGGCCATGTTTTAGCCTTAACATGCCTTGTGCTTTGAGCCTTGTTTCTAGCATGTTTTTGGCTTAGCTTTGTGAAGCTTTTATGCTTGTTTTAGCATGCTAAAGGTCTATTTTTGGTCATTTGGGTTGTTCATGCTTTGCTTTGTATAGCTACCATGTAACCTCTCTTGTCTGCCTTAAGCATTGACCTCTCTAGCATGCCATCCTTGCATCATTTCAGTGGTTTGGAACCACTTGTCATGTTATTTCAGTCCTCATGGTATGCTCTTATGCTTGCATTTGATTCCCCTTTCATGCTTTAAAAGGTTGGTGTTTCTTGCTCCATGTTTGTGCCATTGTGTATGCCTCTAGGATTAGATCATTTTGACGCCATCTAAGTGGTTTTTGGGGCTTACTTTTGCATGTTTTAAGGCTGTTTTGATTCACTTTGACCATTTGCTTCATGTGTCACATGATCATGGTTTAAGTCCTTGGGCTTGATTGCATGCCTTGCTTGCATTGATAGGTTGATTTGGCATCATCCTTTGTGTGTTTTCAGAGCCTACAATGCATGCCATGTGTCCATGATTATATCCCTTTGAGTGTGCTTAGGAGTCCCTCCTTTATGCTTAAGTGTGGAACCATGTTCGCATGCATGATTGTGTGTTTAAATACTTGGTTCATGACATGTTCTCGCATGCTTAAATGGTGTTGCATTTTGCATGCATTTCTTGCTAAGTTGTCTAACATGTTATATGCCTTGCATGTGTGCATGTTGACATTACACTTTGCATGCTTGTTAGTTGCATCTTCGCATGTACATTTGCATGCTCATGTTGCATGTTTAGATTGCATGTTTAGGTTGCCTTGCATCGACATGCATGCTTAACCTCTTGAATTGAGCATGATAGAGGTTGAGCTTCTTGCTTGTCTATGTGCATTTCATTTGAAATCAAAGTGCATAACTTGGTTTCTTAGGCCATCACGCATCGAAATGCGCAATTGGTGGTTCGAGAATCGAGAACCATGTCCCTTTGAGTCACAAACATGATAAGGGATGTGTTGGTGCACACATTTGCTTAAAATGCATTGATATGCCTTGTTTTGCCCTCTGCTGCTGTCAAAACAGGATTCTGCAGGAAGGTTTGGCCGGCCGGCCATCTTTAGTGCCGACCGACCAACAATTGATGGCCGGTGATCATTTCCTTTGGCCGGTGACCATTTCCCTTGGCCGGTGGTGTCCCACAGGGTTCATAGAGTGCACCTTGGGAATTTTGCAATGATCAGAGAAGGAAAACAGTGTGGTCAGAGGCAACTTGTGCATAGCAGTGGACTTCTGAGGGGAGCCAAGCACGCATTGCATTGGGCCCTCTTCCCGAGGCTGTTTGCTATTTTATTAGATTAGTTAAATTTGCTTAACTAGTTTAATTGGTCTGTAATATTTAATTACCTTGTAGGTTAGTTAAATCTGTATTATTCTTTTGGTCCCTCCGAGTGAGGGCGTATTTGTAATAAGTGTGGGTGCGTGTGTGCATGTCTTCCAACCACCACTTCTTTCTCCCTTTTACTTACCTGCTTTTGATGGTTAGTATTAGGACATGTTTAATTTAGCATCCTTATGCTATGCATGCGTGCATCATTCATCAGTATTGCATGCATCGGGCTCGGCGCATCATGCTAACAGCATAGTATTCCCATTCTAACTTGAATACGTGCTACTTGTTGCATCCCACATGCCATCCTAGGATTAGCCGAGCCTATTCTAGTGACATTCTGTATGCATTGCATTAGCTACTTAACATGGACTTGGATCATGCATGATTACTAACATGTCCATTGTTTTGGCTTGGAGTACACTATAAGTGTTTTTATGCTTTAGCATCTTGCATGAGCGTGAATGTTAGCATGACAGCATGCTTACCATAGGGCTAGATTCTTAAATGATATAACTGCCTGAATGCCTATGGGTGAAGGTTGGATTGTTTGAATTGGAATAATTCTTTGAAATCCGTATTTTAGCCTACTTGCGAGTAGCAAATCTCACACCGTTTTCAAACAAATGGATATGCAATGCTTTATTCCAAATTAGGCGATCTAGTCTATACTTGTTTTGCTGTGCACATCGCATAGTAATTCTAGCTAATTAATCGGAATAAGAACACATGTGTTTTCAAAAACGAGATATCATGGTTAGTGGAGGCCGATCTTCGGATCGGGCGAGAGGGGGTGCTCATAGCTGACCTTCCCCAATCGTACCCAAGTTCCCGAGCCGAGGCAACTTTGGTGATGACGGACACGTGGCCTTAGGCAAACAAGTCAGGGTTTCCTAAATTCCCCCATAAAAAAAATATTTAGGTTGCGACTCTGTATCTGGCAAAGCAGTCCATGTTTGGCACTTCTTTTCTAAAAATCTGTTTTCTCAAAATGATTTGTCGGGTTTGGACTCTTTAGGTTCAGATTAGGAGCCGTGACAAATCGAGTCCAAACTGTGGCACGTGAGGCCCTCACGCGGGGCGCGTCCACAGTTTCTGGCGACTCCGCTGGGGACTTTAGAGAGCTTGACTCGAACTCGTGATATCTTGTTTTGATTTCACTTATGTGTTTCTTTGCATTACATGTGCATTGGTGCGCCTAGGACACCGTGTTGGCCATCTGCTATTCCTGAGCGGTTTGCCGGAGGCTTGACTTTGTCAAAGCATGCCATAAGGCTAACCGGTTGCGGGCTCTGCCAGTATAGGAACACAAACCCCGGTTTTACCGGGGCACCCTTTTCGACCATTCGACCTAGTGCATATTCGGAATCCATAGTGACCATTCCAAACTAGGACAGGTTGCTTACCCGATATAGGTTGTTTGAAACCGCTGCGTGCGAAGTGAAACCCTAGCTCCTGACAAAATAGGATAGGGAAACCCTACCCCAACATAGGGGTGTTTTTTGGTTCTCTTTTACTTGCTATGTGCTTTTAGAGTGTATCTCTACAGGAACGTACATATCAGTTTGTGAGTTTGAGCATCAGGCCTGCAGGCATCAGTATCAGTGTTTTTGAGCAACAGTTATATCTGCGGGTATCGATTCAGTGTTTTGGGGCAGTCATTTTGGGGAACAGTGATCAGTATTAGAGTACAGCTGTTCAGCTACGCCTGTGTTTGTTCCGTTTGGGCTAAAATACTGCATGTTTTCTCTTTCAGTTCAGAGATTCGAGTACAGAATAGCTAGTGTTCTCCCTCCCTGAGGCAAGGCAGATATCTGATCCGTTAGTCACTGTTCAAGATCAGTGGACTTATCATGACACAAAATTCAGAGGAAATCGTGGTTATGACAGCCACATTAGATCAAGGAATCACCCTGCAAAGTGAGACCAATGTTGATGTACCGCATCCGCCCAGGTCGCCTGTCGCGCGCCCGATCTGGGAACCCCAGTTGTATCAGGCTCGTGAGCCCACTACGTTCGAATTGATGGAGGAGATTGGTGACCTCCAGAGGTTTGTGGCAAATCTCGCTTACGGAATATCGGTTTCGCCACCTGCTGCACTATATGCCGGGAATTTTGTACCGCAGGAGCCCCCGCTATTGGGACGGATTGTGATTGAGCTCAGCCAACCTGAGGTTGTCTCAAGTTATAGCAATGACATGTCAACATCAACCCAAGCCCTCGATCAGGCTGAGGCCAGAGGTAAGAACAAGATGAAGGCAGATGCCGATCCCATTGAACACCTGCTGTGGGCAGTCGAGGCTTTGAAAGCCGAGGGGATGAATAAACAACAGGTATTCACAGTCGCGACCAAGACTGTGGATGATGCCTTCCCTACTCCAACTGAAGGCAGTTCAAGCCAGGCAGAAAACTGGGATGGGCCCCGTCATGCCAGAACAGTTCCTTCCACTCCTAACTCTGCACCTGGGAAAGATCAGAAAGTCAAGGCAGTGCCTGCCGACCCTTTCGCTAGTGCGTGTAGCAAGAATTCTCAGACTTCAAAGTATCTGCCCCGAGGGCGCAGAGTCTTCCACGCACTCTACATGCCTTTGTCTAGGGCACTCCAGATCCTGGCCGAAAGAGGGCACCTTAAACCCCTCGAGCCTAGGCCTCTCCCAAAGAATCTTCCTCCCACACATGATGCTGCTTTGTACTGCGCGTACCACCAGCAAACCGGTCACACTACTGATAACTGTTTTCGCCTTCGTCATGAAGTGCAAGATTTGATCGACAATGAGGTCATCCTCCCACCCACCTCAGCGAAGTCTGTCACTGCTGGGTTGTTAGATTTTGAGGATACTGCGAGTATGTGATGGGGGAGTGAACCACCTGCGGGCGACCCTCGATGTATTTTGGATGTGGCGTCTGATACGCATTTTTGAGCATCTGCAAATGCTAGTTTTGTAACTTCTGGCTTGTCCTTTGTTTTGTTTTGAGTCTGTCTCATCGTCTTGAGTCAGTTCTTTTTGCTTAAGGGTCTGTCTTGTTGTAGCGAGTCAGTCCCCTTGTATAGAATGTCAGGTGATTCCGGGGTTGTTGCCTCGAACACCGTTTTTATTTTCTTTTGAGTCAGTCTCTGATGTGGAGCTAGTTGCAACCAGGAAATCTGAATGAAACAACTACGGCTATCATGTTTCCGTACTTATTGCTACCTTGAGCTAGTTGTGCCAGGAGATTTGAATGAAATGGCGGAGCATCTCACTTACTCTTCTGTGCTCTAAATTCATTGTATTGACCTTAGTTTTTCAAAAGCTTTTTTTGAACACTGTGGTGATGAAAACGAAGAGGAAGGAATTTCTTGGGTTTTACAAAACTTTGATCAATTCGAGAGAAAGTGAGGCATGCTAAGCCCTTAATGAATGAAATCATGCTTGTTAGCGTGAGTACTGAGAAGGACCCTGGCTTGATCCAGATTGGTTCCACACTATCTTCAGCGCGAGCGATTTGTCGCTTTCGTAAAAACTTTCAAAAACAAAATGTTTTGCGCGGTCCTGTGAAGACCTGTGTGGAATCGCTCTTGAGATTGTGCAGCCTAGGATCGCTCTCAGCCTCAAGATTCAATCCATTTGTTTTCAAACCTTGAACCCATTCAGAACGTTCAACGATCAATCATCAGAGAGCCTGTGTGGCCAGATTGGAAGCAGCCCTCGAACAAGAGGCACCAAAGTCAATCAGAAGATCAGATCTCGCCGGAAGAAGCTTGTGAAGAGAACTAGAACAGCACCCCTTAAACTAGGGGCAAAATGTCCGATGTACTCGAAGAGCCGAAGATGAATCCTTTTGCAAATCAATAATAACAGCCACTCTCCTGGATACGGATGGCTTCAAAACCATAAAACCATTTGGCATGGACTTGTTACACTTTTACCCTTTGAGAGGCTCGCTGGGCCGAAAACCCGGAAAGGCGATCTAGGCAAAAGTTAGAGCAAGAAAAAAATACAGAAAAGAAAGAAAAAAAAAAGAAAAATAAGAAAAAAAGAAAAAAAGAAAAAAGAAGAAAAGAATTGAAAAGAAAAGAAAAACAGAAGCTCGCAAGGTCAAAACCCGCAACGGGTGCCTTGGCAAAAGTTAGAGCCTAAAAAAAAGTGAAGGTTAAAATACCCGAGTGTACCTTAACCGGAACTACGTAAGGCTTGATTCCCATGTTTGGGATACGTAGGCAACTTCATTCCGAAGTCCAGCCCCCAACGCTTTCAAAGCGATTTAGTCCATGTAATGGTTTTGATCATCCTTACCTTCTCTGAATCCGATAGTTCGGTTGTGACACCGGAACTACGTAAGGCTTGATTCCCATGTTTGGGATATGTAGGCAACTTCATTCCGAAGTCCAGCCACCAACGCTTTCAAAGTGACTGTGTCCATATATTGGTTCTGACCATCTTCGTCTTCTCTGTGTCCGAGAGTTCGGTCGTGATCATCACTAATGAGGACCGTTTACAAAATGCTGCGGCGTCATCCAGACAAGGGGCAACTTTCCGTTGCCGTGAGTCGTCATTCAAACTAGGGGCAACTTTCCGTTGTCGTGCAGCTCTTTTCAAGCAAGGGGCAATTTTCCATTGCCTCCGATCCGAGGTTGTATATCTCAAGAGTAAGTTCTGTGCTCGTTGAGCATTGACCGTTTGCAAACATAGGTTTTGAGAATTTTTACTGAGGTTGACTATTTTCTCGAAAATTATTCCACCTTTTCCAAAACTGGATCATTTTCTTGGACCCAAAAAAGGAAAATTTTCAGTGCTCATAGCCTAACTCGCATGATTTTCAAATCAAAAATCGAACAAGTATGTTAATCTAACTCTCATATTGGTCAAAACTGTTTTAGTAGAAAACCAAAACAAAAATGGTCAAAATGATGAACTAGGGGCACAGTTGAGTCAGGCTCCCTGTCTTTCTCCCGATTATCAATACTTGCCAGAAGGGCACTCTATTCGCCAGAAGAAGACACACAGTAAAGGGCTGAAAGCTCTCAACAACCTCTAAGCAACGAGGTATCAAGCCAAGTGCGAAGCACAACTTGGAATGGATCAATATACTCCATCCGGAACTTCGACTAGACGTCCCGGGATGAAATAGCCGCGAGCTAATAGTGTTGGGCGTGAACCCATAACTTTCTCTTCATCTATCAATCACCCTGGGGAGGGATGGAAAATGAGAGATTAAAGAATAGAGAGATGTAAGTCGAGAGAAAAGTGAGCAAAAGGGTTTTGAGAGAAAAACCGAGCCTGAGGGCCGAGTGATATGAGAATCACAAATGAGAAAGGGTGGGAAATAATGCCCGAAGGAACTGGCTCCTCGTGATTTGAGGTTTCTCATTTTTGTAACACGTTTGTTTGCCGTGTCTTTTGTTTTCTTTACCTCAACTTTTGTTTTGAGTCTTTTCCGAGTGTGACTCGTTTGATTAGGTCGTGTACTTTCTGTTTGAGTCTTTTTTTTACTGTGTTCAGTTGTAGGCTCAATACCCCGGTTTGAAAAACCCTTTTCCAATTTCAAAATTTTTAATCATGCTGTGCTCAGAGTGCTGTGCCATTCTCCACATTTATGCGAAGCAAAAGAAGAAAGGGGAAAATTTTGGGCATCTGAGTGTGCTTCAACTTCAGCCGATTCTACCTGTGTATTCCGTCTTGTCAGATTGGACTGATTGTTCAGGGTTTGCCGTATGAAGAATAAACAGAATGGCCTATATGCAGATTAATTCCCAGCAGAGTATGGGCCGAGTGTTCAGACTAAGCAGTGGGTTGTATGAGTTGTTTTTCCGTTGGCCGGTTTGTTACCTGGTTATTACAATACAAATGTTTGATTTTCAGATAGGAGATCAATTCCATTTACATTGTTATGTAATGTGATATAATGCAATGCGAAGCATGAAAATGTACTAAAATGTAACACTTTTTCAGATAAAAGGCTTTGTTTCATTTCATCATTTTTTTCAAGTACAAAGTTTTGGAGAAAACAAAACCTGCTTGTGGCAGTACAAGGTACTCTAGCTACCAGCAAAAAAGAAAAGTACAAAACAAAAAAGAAGAAAAGCAGCAAAATCTGGATCAATGTCAAGTGGCCTCGGGCCTAGGGGTCTGTTCTCGTCCTCTTCCTGGACGAAGGTCCAGGAGCATCGTCGTCAGCGCCGTCATCTGAGCCTGAGTCAGTGCCATCTCCGGTCTCCTCCTCAGATGACTCCGACTCCGCCTCTCTCCTCCTCCGCCTCAGACTCATCATCATCAGGGACTGGTGCCCGTGAGCTACTCCCAACGTGAGTGCGCCCTGCTTTGGTGCGGGGGTATACTCTGTCGTCTCGGGTAGGAGCGGAAGGTCCAGCTGAAGCTCCTCCTACCGTAGGAAGCTGGAAGGGAGGCTGAAAAGTACAAATGGCAAACGCATCAGTATGCTACAGAATGCAGTGTATGAGTACAGTGTGTGAATACTGTGAGCAGTGTATCAGTGCAGAATGCAGTGTATGAGTACAGTGTATGAATGCCGTGAGTAGTGCAGTGAACAGTCTGTGGGCTACAGTGTGTCAGACGCCATGAGGGCCGTGTATCAAGTGTTGAGTTGTGCATCAGATTATGTGAAACAGTTTATGTATGGTTTGAGACCGTGGTCAGAAGAACATATCGGAATACTGTAAATGGCCAGGAGATCGAGGCTCTGCTGAAACATCCCCATCACTGAAGCAGTCAACTCCAGCGACTGGCGAGTGTACTCGGAGAAAGCCTGCAAAAGTGTTAGAAGTCTCAGTATTCTACGGAATATCAAATGAATTGAAATGAAATGACTGTGCAGAATGCAAAATGCAGTATTACATACCGGAGGTAAGCCGTAGAACCCGACTAACTCATGATCAGCCGGAGGGAGGGCAATGGGGATCTGGTAAGTCACCCCACCCCGCCCTCTGCATGTCATCATCGTGGGCAGTGCTGGCCAACTAGCCCCCCGTCCCCTCCGAGCTACACTCCTGCCGCGAACCCGAGCTGTCCTCGATGTCCCTGCCCCTGCTCCCGCTCCAGCTACTGGCGCCGCAGGCCTCTCCCTCTCAGCTCGATGGCCACTGCTCAAAGTCGCATGATATACGTCTGAACGTACTCTGAGTAGTCGCCTATGCCTCTGAAGCGTATCGCATCCCAGCCGATCGTATAGTCGTCCATCTGCTCAGGAGTGAACCTCTCGGTATCCCTCATATGCTCAGGAGGGTGAACCGGAACTATTTGCTCTGGTAAACCCAGGGTCTGGCGTAGGAAACGCTCACCCAGGTACCAAGCCCGACAGACCGGGCCCTCCAACAAGATCCTGAAGCGTGCAGTCTCCTCCGCACCAACAAATCGCTCCCAAATCACGGCCGGCAATGGAGCCCAAGGCTGCCAGGTGATCTGTAAATGGCATGCAGTTTGTTATCTACTGTTATTGAAAATACAGTGTAAAGCAAAGCTTAAATAAACTCTAAAAGTTGAACATACCTCCGCAGGGGTGATGGTGTCGAAGTAGCGGCGAAAGAAGATGAAAGTCTCCCGGGGTCTCCGCACACACCTCACATCAAAGCGGCGGGAGAATGGCACGCCAAGAGGAGTCTCCACGTCTGGCACTGGGGCGAGTCTCGGAAAGTAGGCGTAGACCCACAACTGCAGAGTAAATATCAGTATGCTTATCAGATAAAGCAGAATACAGAATAAAGCAGAAATTACAGAATCGTGTATTGTGCAGTGTATTGTGTGGAGTGTACAGTGTGTGTAGTGTACAGTCAGTGTAAAGCAGAGTATATGTGTGTCGTGTGTGCAGTATACAGTCAGCGTGAAGCAGACCGTAGTGTGTGCAGAGTGTACAGAGCACAGAAAATGTAAAGCAGAAATATAAAAGAGGAAGAAGATGTACCTCCCAAGCCCGCCAGTAACCTCCAAGCAACTGCCCGCTGCAACGGGAGGCTGAACTCATGTATCCGTACAAAGTGGCCAAGGCAGCGCCACCCCAGTCGTAGCGTAGGATCCTCGTGACATCCACAAGAGCGCTCAACAAACAGAGAGGCACGGTGTTCGCCCGATCGGCGAAAATAGTAGTCCCCAGCAGAAACATCAGAAAGCCGCGGGCGTACTGCTCCACCTCCTCCTGTGTCATCGGTGCCTCCTAAGCTAAAGCCGTCTGAGTCCGGAAGCGGCTCTCGAACCATGAGTATCTGACAAATCCCGGGCGCGCAAGAGGCGGCATCTTGCCGAGCAAGTAAACTTGAGCGGCCTCCCACTCATCCATATCGGTGTCGAAGGGGATTGGATCACCCCCTACCCCAATGCCGGTGAGCATTGAGAAGTCATAGGGAGTCATCGTTATGTCTCCCGCGATGGAAAGGTGGAAGGAGTCGGTGGTCTCCCACCACCTCTCCACCAGAGCGGCGAGAAGAGGCCTACTAGCGGTAAGCCGGGATAGTCCTCTGCAGAAGGTGCCGAAGCTGGCCTGGTCTATGATGTGGCAGACCGCATCGGGCAACTCCATGTACCAATCGCGGGCGGCGACATTCCTATACCCCCGGAAGGCATGGGAATCTCCCCGTATTCGAAAATAAACAGTTGTGAAGCAATATTCAATATACAGTTTTGAAGAACAGTCAAAATTGATGCAGATACAACGTGTGTGCACGTTTTCTCAAGATCAAACAGGCATCAGGTGCCGGTGTGCTTGTAGTGAACTACGACATGTGACGTGTCAGTATGCTCGAGTTTGTAGCACGTCCGCGGGGGACTCGGCTACAGTTCGGACTCTCTTTTTGTGTGTTGCGGTTCTAAATCTGAACCAAAGAGTCCAACTCTAGCAAATCGTTTTGAGAAAAACAGATTTTGTAAAGAAGTGCCAAACATGGACTGCTTTGCCAATTACAGAGTCGCCACCTAAATATTTTAAAATGGGAAATTTAGGAAACCCTGACTCGGTGCCGAAGGCCACGTGTCCGTCATCACCAAATGTCTCGGCTCGGGAGCTTGGGTACGATCGGGGAAGGTCAGCTATGAGCACCCCCTTTCGCCCGGTCCGAAGACCAGCCTCTACTAACCGTGATATCCATTTTTGAAAACATTACATGTTCTTATTCCGGTTATTAGCCTAGAATTACTATGTGATGCACACAACACAAAAGTATAGACTAGATTGCCTAACTTGGAAATAAACATTGCATATCCGTTTTGCCTCGAAAAACGTGTTAGATTTTGCTACTCGTAAGTAGGCTAAAATACGGATTTCAATGAGTTGCTCCAACTCAGGCAATCCAACCTCTACCCACAGGCATTCAAACAGTTTATCTCACCTAAGCACTTAGCCGCATGGCAAGCATACTGTCATGGCAACATTCACACGCATGTGGTATGCTAAAGCGTAAATACTTACATCGTACTCCGTGCCAAAACAGTAAACTAGTTAGCAAACATGCATGTCCCTAGCTCATGTTAAGATGACTAATGCGACGCATACAGAGTGCAATTAGACAGGCTCGGCTATCCTAAACATGGCATGTGAAATGTTTCACGTAGCACGTATTCAATTTGGAATTGAAAATACGATGCAGTTTGTATGATGTGCCGAGCCCGATGCATGTCAACAAATGCATGGATGCACGCATGCATAGCATAAGGTATGCTAAAATAAATATACCCTAATCTACCATCATAAGCAGGTAAATAAAAGGGATAGAAAGAAGTGGAGGTTGGAAGACATACACACACTCACCCACACTTATTACATTTTTGCCCTCACTCGGAGGGACCAAAATAATAATACAGTCCAACGAATGAATGAATCAAATATTACAAATTCTAATTACTAAAATTAAAGCAAAATAAATGCAATGGGGGCCTCAGCCCTGCCTTGGGATGCGCGAATGATGGATGCTCGATCCGACTTGCCCGGAAAACCCATGCCGTGGCACTGCTGCTTCTGTTTTCACTGTCCTGCCTCTCCAAAAATTCCAAAGTTCTGGAATACCTCCCACATGGTCTGAAGTATCCCACCGGCTGCGGGAAATGATCGCCGGTTGCTTCAATTGACCACGGCTTCGTGTGGAGTTTATCGGCACAAAAATAGTGCGGTCGGCACATTATACTGCCGGCCGGCAGAAAATCCTGCAGCAGACAGTTTGACAGCAGCAGCAAGACAGCAATGCATGGCATGGATTTTGGGGCATATGTAAGCATGGTCAATGCCTCCTATCATGCTTGGGGGCTCAAGGAGGCATGACCCTTGGTTCTTGGGCCATCAATAGTGCATTTTGATGCATGGTGGCCTAAAGAACCAAGGTCGCATTTTGATGTAAATGCATGCAACACAAACAAATGAAATCCAAAGCTTCATCATGTGTTAGTCCAAGGCCTTGGTGACCGAGAACTGAGGTGAGTTGCACCACTTGGAGTGTGAACTCCCCTCAATTCTATGCTTGGCTTGACAATCCCCAAGCTAAGCCATGGAATGTATGAATGCAACATAGCTCAAATGAGGCAACCTAATGCTAGGATGCCAACATGCTAAATGCAATGTGACATGCAAGGTGCAAATGCACTAAGCACTCAACAACCAACACAATAGGCGTACAAAATGCTAGGGCATGCAAAGTATAAGTGGCATACAAAAATGAGCCAATCAAGCCATGGGACCAATATACTACAACACCTAGTGGACCAAGTGTAAGCATGCAATGGTGGCTTTAACCATCATGGGGGAGGCCTCAAACTTCCCCAAAAACAGTAGGAAAATAGGCTCCAAAACCAAAGCAAAATGTCATACAAGCATGCGAGTGGATGGCCTAAATCTAAAGCACCAAGTAGAGCATCTAAATGCCATTAACATGGCCACTCATGGCACGTGTTGGACAACCACAAACAGATTTTTATCATGCGAAAATACACCCAAATCCCACATATGGTAGCCCCAAAACAACCAAAAGCATAGGGCATATATTATGCACATTTCAAGGCCTAAAGGACACGCCCTTAAAGCATAAAAAGAGGTGACAAATTTGAGGATGTGGGCATGGATTAGGGTCTGAAATAACATGGTAAAAAACTCCAAATTGCTTAAATGGCTTGGTAAATGTATATGCATGGATCGCATGCTCAAGGCTTGTAAGCCATCACACAAAACAACCATGTGAAACATGCCAAATGTGACCAAAACAAAGGCTCACAGCCCCTACACAAGGCAAGAGGATGTTAATACCTTCATGAAACCAAGCTAAAACATGCAAGAATCATGGCTTAGACACATGGCATACTTCTAGGCACAAGAGAGCATTTCAAAGCAAACATAAGAGGCATGTTAAGGGCCACCAAATCGACCAAAAACAGAGGTTAGACATGGCCTAAGACACCCACAAAAGCTCTGAAATGAAGTCAAAACAAGCAAACATGCATGCTAGAGCTTCATACAAGTAAGGCCTACAAGCCAAAATGCAAGACAACCAAACCAAGCATGCTATACATGACTAAATCCGTGCCCCACGACCCTCAAACATGGTAATATGATGCTAATACCCTCATGGAACCAAACTACAATATGCAAAGAATATGGCTCAAAAGCATGACATTCTTTTAAGCATAAAGGAACATTACAAAGCAAGCATGAGATACATGTTAAAGGCTATAAATCTAACCTAAAACAGAGATCAAACATGACCTAAAGCACTCAAGAAATATCTGAAATGAAGCTAAATGCAAGCATGCACACATGCTACCCTCTAGGCCAAGAACAAAGGCAAACAAAGGGCCAAAGGGAGAGGGGTGTCTCTCCCCTATTTGAGGCTCGAAAATATCATCCTCACCACTGAAAACCCACTGGTTTTCAGTGGTGAGAAGGCCAAAGAACACCAAACCAAGAAGGCTTAAGCAAAGGCACCAAAAGTGGCCATATAAGGCCTAATACGATGGATCTTTGCTCAAACCAAAAAAGGACCTTAATGAAGGTTCAAGAACAAGTAAAAACAAGACTTTTTTATCTTAAACACAAACTCAAAAACACAAAGTAAAGAGGGTAGAAAAAGGTTGCAAGAATGGGGAATATAAAGCAAGATTCTTACCCTTGATGATCCCTTGAAAAACAGAGGTTGCAGCCACTCTCTAATGCTCAAAACCGGTCCAAAACCAACACCAACAACCTCCTAAGTCTCTCAATCTCGAGCTAAGGTGTAATGGTGTGTGTAAAGGAGCAAAAATGAGGTAAAACTACACTTTTTGGCCTAAAAACACACACACAGAGGAGAGAGAGGGAGGTATAGATATATATGGATGTATATCAGAGATATATGTATAATGCTCTGGTTTTTTGCTCTCAAAAGGCTAACCTTGAGCCAAGAGGAAGAGTTCTCCTCTTATAGGCAAGGAATGCTTAGCAACTAAGCAAGCCAAGAGCTCATCCCTCCATACACGTGTATGGAGGGGAGCAAAACACTTTACAGCTGTGAGAAAATATCTCAAAAAGCAAGTGTAAAGTGCTCGGCCGGCAAAGAGTACCAAATGGCAAAATTTAGTGCCGGTCGGCACAATATAGTGCTGGTCGGCACAATAAAGTGCCGATGGACAAACCAGCCAGTCGGTGGCCTCCAGCCCCAGCCGGTGGTGTGTGGGGATGCCTCACAAGGCATTCCCTGCCCCTCCAAGGCAAAGCACAAGTGTTTGGTGCAAAACCAGACACAAAACGATCGAGTTCGGAGGTCCTGAGGCAAGGCGCGTAGCCGAGAACTCCGGGAACTCCAAACGAACACAAACATGGATGATCACCGAGTGTTCAAGCGGTGACGTCCAAGTCTCGAGGACGGTCAAAAATGGGGTGTCTACAGAGTGGTTCAGTACAGATATAGCATGTGTGCACGTGTTCAAGTTCAAACAGACATCGAGTGCCAGTGTGCTCGCAGCGAACTACAACATGTGATATGTCAGTATGTTCGAGTGGTTTAGTACAGGTATAGCGTGTGTGCGCGTTTTTCAAGATTCAAACAGACATCGGGTGCCGGTGTGCTTACAGTGAACTACAACATGCGACGTGTCAGTGTGTTTAAGTGGTTCAGGGCAAATACAGTATGTGTGCACATGTTCAGATTCAAACAGATATCAAGTGCAAGTGTGTTCACAGTCAACTACAGCATATAGTGTATCGGTGTATCCGGGTTAAGCAGTTAAAGAACAAAATCAACTATGGCAGTTAAGTGTTCTACATTGCAGAAAATGAAACGGGGAAGAATATACCTCGGAAGCGCCATATGATAAATGTGACTCCGGCTCACACGGGAGAAGCTCTGGAGGCACCGTCCTATCGAAACTCCTGAACTGGCGAAGTCCGTCTGGAGGCAGTATGTGAATCGCTGGCCGGTAGGTAGCCGGGTCGAATGGGCGGACGCTCAGAGGCAAGAGCTCGGCCTCGGGATCCATCTCGTGCTCCGGGGGAGTCCCGCCCTGTGGAAGATCGTCTGCCATCTCAGGGAAAGTGTGAAAATGGCCGGAAATGTGGGAATCGGACTAGAATGCGAAAAGTCAACAGAAAGTCAACCCTAGGAGGGAGGAAAATGGCCGGGAAAGCCAGAATATGGAAAAGGCGCAAAAGACAAGAGAAACTTGAGGGAAACAAACCCTAAAAGGTGGAAATCGCAAAAGAAACACCGAAACAAAGAAACGTTCAGTTCAAAACGTTCGAAACGCGAAGGTATTCACGAATCGAACGACGAAACAGGCGCGAAAACACAAGAAAACGGAGGATCGAAGGGAGGAAAATATCCTGGAGAGAGACAGGAAGAAATTTCGGCCAAGGAAAAGTGAAAAAAATAGGGCTTGAGGCCCTATTTTATAAGACCCAAGGCTAAAAGACCAAACTGCCCCGACTCAGGCAGATTTGGCCGGTCGGCCACACTTTTGGCCGGTCGGCCAAATATTTGGCCGGTGGAATGTTTTTGAGGCCGGTGGGCAGTCGGTGACCTTCTATGATGGCCGGTGAGCCTCCTACAACCTTTTTTGGGCCAGATATGTGGTTTGGGGCCTCCATTTCTCAAGATACTGCAAGACAGTGCATTTTCGAAGCTCAACCGGACTCCGTTTTGACCTCGGACCGTGTTTTCTGTGCGAAGCACTCGAGTACGTTCGTGGCGTATCCTTTTTGTATCCTTTTGACTCCTGAGAGATTCAAAAGTTGTCCTGCATGCATACGTTACAATGTTTTGTCGTGAAACGTGCGTTGGTTATATGCTATCTCACTCGCCTCGTTATGCACACCTCTCGCATTGTTATGCGCATGCCATACTTGCGTTAGTATGCACATTCTTCTGTTACATTGTCATGCGCACTTCACATGCATCGTCATGCATTTCAAGGGACGTGCGTTGTAACGCACATTTGAGTTTAGTTTACATTGTCATGCATTTTAATAGTTGCATTGTCATGCATTTCAAAAGCCGCGCGGTGTCGTGCATTCCAAGATCATTTGTATTGTCATGCATTTCAAAAGCCGCGCGGTGTCGCGCATTTCAAGATCATTTGCATTTGTCATGCATCTCAGAAGCCGCGCGTTGTCGCACGTTTCGAAACCATGCATTATCATGCATTTGCATTTCAAAACAAAAAGAAAGAAAACAACAAAACAACATGCATCATTTGCATTTCAAAAACAAAAACACAAAAAAATGCATTATCATGCATTTTCCCTTCATCATGCATTGTCGTGCATTCAAAAAAAAAAAAGCAAACATGCATATGTCATGCATCATTGTAAATAGTGCATATGTCATGGATCATTGTAAATATTGCATATGTCATGCATATCACTGTAAATAGTGCATATGTCATGCATATCACTGTAAATATTGCATATGTCATGCATTTTTCTGTATATATTCCATTCCATTCCATTGTATATATTGCATATGTCATGCATCCACTGCATCACCTCCATTTATGGCTTGCACCTTTCCATGTTGAGCTTGGTCTGGTATATGCCCATACTTTTCACGTTAAAGCACAGTTCTACATGTGTACGCGCCTATTCCACGCTGGTATGTTGGTTTGAGGGTTGCGGCACCTTTTCTGTGTTAGACGCAGTTCGTTTGTGTACATGCCTTTCCTAGGCAAAATTTGGTTTGGCCCGCGTGCCTTATCCATTGTATATATTCCATTCCAGTGCATATTGTATATATTGCATTGTAGCTTGCATGCATCCACTGCATCACATCCATCTATGGCTTGCGCCTTTCCATGTTGAGCTTGGTCTGGTATGTGCCCATACTTTTCACGTTAAAGCACAGTTCTGCATGTGTACGCGCCTATTCCACGCTGGTATGTTGGTTTGAGGGTTGCGGCACCTTTTCTATGTTAGACGCGGTTCGTTTGTGTACATGCCTTTCCTAGGCAAAATTTGGTTTGGCCCGCGTGCCTTATCCATTGTATATATTCCATTCCAGTGCATATTGTATATATTGCATTGTAGCTTGCATGCATCCATTGCATCACCTCCATTTATGGCTTGCGCCTTTCCATGTTGAGCTTGGTCTGGTATGTGCCCATATCTTTCACGTCAAAGCACAGTTATGATATTATGTGTACGCACCTATTCCACGCTGGTGTGTTGGTTTGAGGGTGACGGCACCGTATCTATGTTAGACGCAATTTGTATGTGTCTATGCCTTTCCTAGGCAAGATTTGGTTTGGCTGCATGCCATATCCATTGTATATATTACATTGTAGTGTAATTTTTGCATCCAGCATTAGGATCATGTTCTTTCGTTAGCGGGTCATTCCCCACTTATGTCATTCCACCCAATTACTTGTTCTTGTGTCCGTCTACATCACTCATAGTTCTGCATGTGTACGCGCCTATTCCACTGCTGGTATTGTGGTTTGAAGGTTGCGGCACCTTTTCTATGGTAGACGCACTTTGCATCTCCATCATCCTTTTGACATTTGTGTGGTTTTGAACCACTCATGATTGGATCATGATTCAATGGCATTGCATATCGTTTGCATTGTTTATACATAGTTTTGTATGTTTTGCATATTATTTGCATTGTTTTTACATTTGTTTTGTAATTTTGCATATCATTTGTATTACATTAGATTCAATTGCATATCATCGCACTGTTTGTGAAACCCTTGGTCTAAGGAGACCTTAAATCCTACATTCGCGTTGTCGCACAGCTTTCGATTGCATTGTTATGCATGTTGCTAACGATATTGTACCTGTTGAGTTTTATTTCTCTTTCAGGCACGATATTATATGTATGGTTCATTCGACGCTGGTGCAACCAGATGAACCGCACAGGTATTGTATTCTCTGAGTGAGACATATCGAGAATTGCATAATTCTCTTGCACCCTCTCTGCATTGTAGTGTAGTTTGGATTGTGCTAGCTTAAAACTGTCGCATGTTATGCTTCGTTACAGCTTTCTTTGCATGATCATAAGTTATGTTCGGCTTCTTGCATTGTCAGTTGTATTTTGCCCCTGCCTTCGGGTACATATCTTTATTATCTTGCATGCTTTGTCTAAGTCTTCGGCCTTGTCAAAATGGGTCGTCTCCGGGCTTTGACATTCACTCCCGTCATTGTTATGACTTTCGAGTTCTGTCAAAGAGAGGCAACTGTAGACACCCCATTTTGGACCATCCTCAAGACTTGGACGTCACCGTTTAAACACTCGGTGATCATCCATGTTTGTGTTCGTTTTGAGTTCCCGGAGGTCTCGGCTACGCGTCTTGCCTCAAGATCTCTTGACTCCACTGTTTTGTGTCTGGTTTTGCACCAAACACTTGTGTTTTGCCTTTGAGGGGCAGGGAATGGCTTGTTGGCCATCCCCATACATCATCGGCCATGGCTTGAGGCCACCGGCCACTGGTTTGTTGCCACCGGCCAAATGTTTGGCCGACCGGCACTTTTTGTAGTCGACCGACCATCTATTTTGGTCAAATTGCATTTTTGGCCGGCCAACCACTGTGCATCTGCTTTTGCAGATATTTTTATGCCAGCTGTGCTAGCTGGCATACACCTTTGCTCCCCTCTATACACGTGTATGGAAGGATTTCCCTCTTGACTAGCTTGCTTTGGAAGCTTTGCAAGAGGGAGCTCTATAAGAAGGAGCCTCTTCTCCCTCCATTAGGGTTAGACAAAAAATACAGAGGGAGCTCTGAATTAGGGTTTACATAGTTGTAGCTATTCTATCTCTATATCTCTCTCTCTTTTGCTCTAAGTGTGTTTTTAGTCTTACTATTGCACACAAACACCTAGTGTTACACCTTCCCTTGGTTTTTAAGGTGCTGAGGAGCTGTTCTTGGTGTTCTTGAGTGGATTCAAGCTTGAAGAACCAGCTGGAACATTGTTTGTGAAGAGGATCATCAAGGGTAAGAACTTCACCCTTTATTCCCCATTTTTGCATAGCTTTTTCACCAATCTTGCAACTGTTTTTAGACTTCGTATATAACTAATAAAAGTTTTGATTTTGAGTGCTTAACATAGTTGTTCAAGGGTGTTTTGAGCTTTGGGGTTGTTTGACCCCTCATAGGCCTTGTTTGGCCCCATTTTGTGCTATTTTTGGTGGGCTCCGGGACCACTTTGTTTGGGCCTCCTCATGGTGCCTTAAGGTCCTAAGAAGGAGAGGGCCACCCCCTCTCCTTGTTGTCCTTAAAAAGGGCCATTTTTGCCTCATGAGTGAGCATCTAATTTAGGTTCATGTTGGCCATGTCCTAGCTGTTATTTGTGCTTATTATGTCATAATATAGCTCTGTTTTTACTTGGTTTAGACACACCATGCTTGCCTTGCATACTTGTCTTGTAATGCCATGTTTTAGCCTTAACATGCCTTGTGCTTTGAGCCTTGTTTCTAGCATGTTTTTGGCTTAGCTTTGTGAAGCTTTTATGCTTGTTTTAGCATGCTAAAGGTCTATTTTTGGTCATTTGGGTTGTTCATGCTTTGCTTTGTATAGCTACCATGTAACCTCTCTTGTATGCCTTAAGCATTGACCCCTCTAGCATGCCATCCTTGCATCATTTCAGTGGTTTGGAACCACTTGTCATGTTATTTCAGTCCTCATGGTACGCTCGTATGCTTGCATTTGATGCCCCTTTCATGCTTTAAAAGGTTGGTGTTTCTTGTTCCATGTTTGTGCCATTGTGTATGCCTCTAGGATTAGATCATTTAGACGCCATCTAAGTGGTTTTTGGGGCTTACTTTTGCATGTTTTAAGACTGTTTTGATTCACTTTGATCATTTGCTTCATGTGTCACATGATCATGGTTTAAGTCCTTGGGTTTGATTGCATGCCTTGCTTGCATTGATAGGTTGATTTGGCATCATCCTTTGTGTGTTTTCAGAGCTTACAATGCATGCCATGTGTCCATGATTATATCCCTTTGAGTGTGCTTAGGAGTCCCTCCTTTATGCTTAAGTGTGGAACCATGTTCGCATGCATGATTGTGTGTTTAAATACTTGGTTCATGACATGTTCTCGCATGCTTAAATGGTGTTGCATTTTGCATGCATTTCTTGCTAAGTTGTCTAACATGTTATATGCCTTGCATGTGTGCATGTTGACATTACACTTTGCATGCTTGTTAGTTGCATCTTCGCATGTACATTTGCATGCTCATGTTGCATGTTTAGATTGCATGTTTAGGTTGCATTGCATCGACATGCATGCTTAACCTCTTGAATTGAGCATGATAGAGGTTGAGCTCCTTGCTTGTCTATGTGCATTTCATTTGAAATCAAAGTGCATAACTTGGTTTCTTAGGCCATCACGCATCGAAATGCGCAATTGGTGGTCCGAGAATCGAGAACCATGTCCCTTTGAGTCACAAACATGATAAGGGATGTGTTGGTGCACACATTTGCTTGAAATGCATTGCTATGCCTTGTTTTGCCCTCTGCTGCTGTCAAAACAGGATTCTGCAGAAAGGTTTGGCCGGTCGGCCATCTTTAGTGCCGATCGACCAACAATTGATGGCCGGTGATCATTTCTTTTGGCCGGTGACTATTTCCCTTGGCCGGTGGTGTCCCACAGGGTTCATAGAGTGCACCTTGGGAATTTTGCAATGATCAGAGAAGGAAAACAATGTGGTCAAAGGCAACTTGTGCATAGCAGTGGACTTCCGAGCGGAGCCGAGCACGCATTGCATTGGGCCATCTTCCCGAGGCTGTTTACTGTTTTATTAGATTAGTTAAATTTGCTTAACTAGTTTAATTGGTTTGTAATATTTAATTAGCTTGTAGGTTAGTTAAATCTGTGTTATTCTTTTGGTCCCTCCGAGTGAGGGCGTATTTATAATAAGTGTGGGTGCGTGTGTGCATGTCTTCCAACCCCCACTTCTTTCTCCCTTTTACTTACCTGCTTTTGATGGTTAGTATTAGGACATGTTTAATTTAGCATCCTTATGCTATGCATGCGTTCATCATTCATCAGTATTGCATGCACCGGGCTCGGCGCATCATGCTAACAGCATAGTATTCCCATTCTAACTTGAATACGTACTACTTGTTGCATCCCACATGCCATCCTAGGATTAGCCGAGCCTATTCTAGTGACATTCTGTATGCGTTGCATTAGCCACTTAACATGGACTTGGATCATGCATGATTACTAACATGTCCATTGTTTTGGCTTGGAGTACACTGTAAGTGTTTTTATGCTTTAGGATCTTGCATGAGTGTGAATGTTAGCATGACAGCATGCTTACCATGGGGCTAGATGCTTAAATGATATAACTGCCTGAATGCCTGTGGGTGAAGGTTGGATTGCTTGAATTGGAATAATTCATTGAAATCCGTATTTTAGTCTACTTGCGAGTAGCAAATCTCAAACCATTTTCAAACAAATGGATATGCAATACTTTATTCCAAATTAGGCGATCTAGTCTACACTTGTTTTGCTGTGCGTATCACATAGTAATTCTAGCTAATTAATCGGAATAAGAACGCATGTGTTTTAAAAAACGAGATATCATTGTTAGTGGAGGCCGATCTTCGGATCGGGCGAGAGGGGGTGCTCATAGCTGACCTTCCCCAATCGTACCTAAGTTCCCGAGCCGAGGCAACTTTGGTGATGACGGACACGTGGCCTTAGGCAAACGAGTCAGGGTTTCCTAAATTCCCCCATAAAAAAATATTTAGGTGGCGACTCTGTATCTGGCAAAGTAGTCCATGTTTGGCACTTCTTTTCTAAAAATCCGTTTTCTCAAAACGATTTGCTGGATTTGGACTCTTTAGGTTCAGATTAAGAACCATGACAAATCGAGTCCGAACTGTGGCACGTGAGGCCCGAACGCGGGGCGCGTCCACAAGCACCATGTCTCCTTCCTTGAGATTCTTGGACTAAACCTTTTTGTTAAAAGTGCTGGCAATTCTGTGTTGGTAGCCCTGAACATGATACAACGCCGGTAGTCTTCTTTTATCAAACAACATCAACTCTTTGAATCTGCTCTGTTGCCAATCCTCCTCTGTTATCTGACACTCAGCCATAATCTGTAGCGACGGGACTTCAAGTTCAATTGGCAGAACAACCTCCATCCCATATACTAACAAATAGAGGGTTGCTCCAGTAGGTGTTCGAATTGACGTTCTGTAGCCTAGAGTGCAAACAACAGTTTATTCAACCAGTCCTTGTACGTTTCCACCGTCTTCCACAAGATGTTCTTGATATTCTTGTTGGGGGCTTCGACAGCTCCATTAGTCTATGGTCTGTATGTGGGTGACTTGTGAAAAGCCACATTATATTTCTCAAGTAGATCCACCACTTCTTTCTTGAAATGCAAGTCGTTATCTGAGATGATCTCGTTCGGAACTCTGTACCGGCAGATGATGTTGTTTCTGATGAACTTGGCCACATGCAATGCCTTCAGCACTGCATAAGATTGAGCTTCCACCCATTTCGTAAAATAGTCTATCGCCATCAGGATATACTCATGCTCATTCGACCCTTTCAGTGAGACTGTACCAATAACATCAATTCTCCAGACTAAAAAAGGCTATAGCGAGGTCATGTTGTACAACTTTGATGCCGGATATTCATGCAATTGGCATGGATCTGACATTTGTGGCATCGGCGTACAAAAGCAATACAATCCTTCCCCATAGTAGACCAGTAATAGCCTTGTATGAGAATCTTCCGAGCCAGCATCACACCATTCATATGTGCCCACACTCTCCTCCATGGATAGCCTCCACAAGGCGATTTGATTTCTCTTTTTCAACGCATAACTTGTGCATTCCTAGATAACCTCTTTTGTATAATTTTCCCCTGCAGATGATGAATTGGATAGCCAAACTTCGTATACCCCTTTTGTCTTTGGCATTTGCCCCTTGTGGGTATGTTTCCTTTTCCAGGAAGTTCCAAATATCATAATACCAAGGGTTTTTATCCTGAACTTCATCTATTGCGGCAATGGTCTCATAGGCCGACGGGTACTTCTGTTCAATGAAGATCGGACGCATCTGAACTCCAAGTGGGATGTCTACCATAGAAGATAGAGTTGCTAAAGCATCAGCGAACCGGTTGTTCTCCTTTAGGAGGTGCGTAAACGTTAGTTTTTCAAACCTCGGAATCAGCATATCCAGGGTCGGATGGTAAACTTTCATCTTCTCTTCTTTGACTTGCCAATCTTTGTTCGCTTGAGAAACAACCAAGTTCGAGTCCCCAATGACGTCCAACCTTATTGCCCCTAGCTCTAAGGCAGCTTCTAAACCAGCAATACACGCTTCATATTCTGCTTCGTTGTTGGATACTTTGAATCAAAGTTTGAAGACTAAGGATATATAGGAATCATCGGGGGCTATCAACAACACGCCTAGCCCATAACCGTATTTGATTAGACGCTCTGTCAAAATACATCGTCCATGTTTCCTTTTCCACATTTAGAATGTCTTCATCTGGGAACAAGTATTCTACTACCTCATCCCCTTCTACCGAGTGGTCTTCCAGGAATTTCGCCATAGCTCTTCTCTTGACCGACTTGCAGGTGACATATTTGAGATCAAATTCAAAGAGAAGAAGCAACCAACGAGCTAGCCTATCTGTAAGCGCTGGTTTCTCAAGGAGATATTTGATGGGATCTAATCTCGAAACTAGCATTACAGAGTGAGCTAAGAAGTAGTGCCTCAACTTCTTGGTAGCCCATACCAAGGTCAGGAAAGCTTTCTCCAAAGGAGCGTAGCGGTTCTCATAATCTAGTATCTTCTTGCTCAAGTAATAGATGGCTTTCTCTACCCTATCTTCGGACTCTTGAGCGAGCATGCATCCCATAGTCAAATCTGTTACTGACAGATACAGAATCAAAGGCTTCCCTGGCTCCGATGGCGACAACACAAGTGGATTTTGGAGGTACTGCTTAACTTGTTCAAACGCAAACTGATATTGATCGTCCCATCGGAATTTCTTTCCTTTCTTCAGGAAACCAAATAGTGGTTCACAAGTCAATGTTAATTTGGAAATAAACCGTCTTATGAATTGCATTCTTCCCAGAAAGCCACACACCTCCTTTTTTAGTCCTTGGTAGTGGCATTTCTAAGATGGCCTTGACCTTGGACGGATTTACTTCAATGCCCTTCAGTGTGATCATAAATCCCAGCATTTTCCCTGCTGTCACGCCGCAGGTGCACTTCTGTGGATTCAACCTCAATATGTACTCTCTGATCCGTTGAAAGAATTTATCCAGGGCGGTGCAGTGGCCTTCTCATTCTTTGGATTTGACAATCATGTCCTCCATGTACACCTCGACCTCTTTGTGGATCATGTCATGCAGAATGGTGGTCGCAGCCCTCTAATCAGTAGCCCAACATTTTTCAGCCCAAACGGCATAACCCGGTAGCAGTAGGTACCCCACAGAGTGATGAATGCGGTCTTCTCTCTATCCTCAGGTGCCATCATAATCTAGTTATACCCAGAAAACCAATCCATGAATAATAACAAGGCATGGCTTGCAGTGAAGTCTACCAACTCATCTATGTGCGGCAGAGGGAAGTCATCCTTCTGACTGGCTTTGTTCAAATCCCTGACATCTACACACACCCGGATTCTACCGTCCTTCTTCGGTGCTAGGATGATGTTGGCCAACCAAGTCAGGTATTCAGATACTAACAAGAAATTAGCCTCAATCTGCTTGGTAACCTCTTCCTTGATTTTCAATGCCCAATCCGGGCGAATTTTGTGCAACTTCTGCTTGACTGGTTGGGCCTCAAGGTCAAGAGAGATCTGGTGTTGTACAATCTTAGGATCGATTCGAGGCATGTCTTCGTAGGACCACGCAAAAACATCTTTGAAATCTTTTAATAAAGCGATTAAACTCTCACGATCCTCCGAAGACAACGTGGACCCGATCTGGACCAAGCGTGGATCCTTCTTAGTACCCATATTAATGGCAATGATTTGATCAGCGCAGGGTTTAACATACCTCTCCTCCTGTTGATTAATCAAGTTTTTCAAAGCTAGAGGAATTTCTCCCTCTTTGTTTTCGTTAAGCGGCATAGAGAAGTACTCAGAATCGGCAGCGTTCTCATTCAAAAGTTCCGGCTCCTCGGTTACAACTGACTCAAAAGTAAAAGAAAAAGAGGACCTCGACAGGACTTTGGCATCTGGGTTACCACCCTCTGAAATACCAGACTCAAAATCCCCAAACTGACTTGAATCTGATTTTGACTCCACAGACTCAGTGGAATTAGATTCTGTCTCATCACCCGATTCAGAATTGAAAGAAAGCCTTTCTCCAGCTGCCAAGTAAGATGTGTGCCTCTGATGCATTCAGAATGCCACTGGTTGGATCGACCCTCGTTCTTCCTCGATCATGGAGACAGTAAAGTTATCCCCCAAGTTCTCTAGGTCAGTCGTGAGATCTGTCAGGAGATTGGCCAGTGCTGCCCCTACTCCAGGCTCGCTGCCGTCTAACTCATCCTCAATGCTTTGGTTAGCCTTTTTTGGTTCAGCCCTTTCCTCATCACTATCCTCCAACTTCAGATCAAAGAAGAGCTCAAACTCGGGGACACGTTGTTTAGAAGAATTTACCCAAGGCTCGGAAAGCCACAAAAAGGGAAACCCTTTCCCTCTCGAACAAAATGGCCGATGAGCGTGCCCCAGATTGGCCTGTGACTGAGCTTATACTGCTTCTCAGTTGTCTTGGTTTCGGCTTTACCCTTCATCTCTTTCCCTTTTCTGATCCAATCCTCTTTGGTGGGCACATAGCCAACCCAAAGGCATGCGGGTTGGGTGGCACCTTAGCTGACATTGTAATGCCTTTCTGCCCACTTTTTCCAAGTCCCATTCCTAGAACATGCCACAATTTGTTCATGAAATAGATGGACTAGGCACTAATGTACATACCTTCATCCGTAGCCAGAATGGTTTACACAACTCAGGGCTCAGCTAGAGTGAATCCTGAAAGGAACACATCTTCATCCCCATGGTCAATCTCTAGTACTGGCGTGGTCACTTCTGGAGGCGGATGGATGGATGTATTCCCAAAAATAGTAGCCACTCCTCCCTCATAGGGATATTTCAACATTTGATGGAGGATGAAGGAGACAACCTTTACATGGTGTAACCATGGCTTTCCCAACAGCAGGTTAAAGGTAGCCGATACATCCAAAATGTGAAACTCGACCTCCTGCTTTGACAGACCCACTTGAACTCACATCGTTACTGTGCCGATGACCTCTCTACTTGTATTGTTATGCGCCCTTATGACCTGGGTTGTAAGAACAAAGTTTGCAGGTTTGAGGCCAACTGCGTATGCAGTACGAGAAGGACAGACATTAATGGCCGAACCAGTGTCTACCAACACCATTGGCACCCACTTCTTCCTACATTCCACGGAAATGTACATCGATTTGTTGTGGGCTAACCCTTATGGTGGCAACTCTTTATCAGAGAAAGTGAGCATTGGTTTATTGCCACCCGAAAAGACCAACCCCATAAGTTCCTCGGGAGTAGTGTCAATGGACAATTTAGCCTTGTCCATTGCCGACAGCACTGCTTGTCGGTGCACTCGGGATGCCATGAAAAAACCCCAGATAGAATTATCGGCTTGGATTTTCTCAAACTCCTTCAACACCAACTCCTCTTCTAGTTGTTTCTCCTTCTATTTCTTGGCCTCTTTGTCTTTTCCAGACATCTTTGCCTGATCTAAGTGCGGTAGCTTAAAATACCATCCACTTCTTGTTAGATAATCTATCTCTTCAGCATACCAATTGTTATCTGGAGTGCAGTCGCCCCAGTCTTCGTTAGTATGGGCTAGATGCAGGTCATCATCATCTCACCACTCACCATCAACTGCTGACAAACAGTTATCATGCTCTACCTAAAGCATCTTTACGGCACAAACATCCCCCTCAGGGCGATATGCAGTTACGATTTTCAAGTCACGGACTCTTTCATCTTCAAACTGCATCAGCGCAGCTTCCTATTCAACATTTACAGTGTTCACAATACCCACTTCTTGGGTTGTACTCTCTAGTAATTTTCCTTTTTCATCAGCCTTTCCAGCTACTTTCACTACCTTTAGTTCCTTTTGCTCTGGTCTGGTCTGGTCTGATCTTAGTTTCTTCTTCTTTGTCCGGCTCATCACTCAGCCATCCGGTATTATCTGTTGACCCATCCAGGTTGAACTACCCAATCTACACGTCTCTCTGGTCATGCTCACCGAAGAACTGCAAGTTATCTAAGTCCTCTTCGACATCTGCCAAATCAACTAGCCCTTGACTCGGGCCATCTTCCCTAACCACATTGATGCCTACTGAGATTGGCGGCACCACTTCAAGCTTGACGTGATTGGCTAGCACAATGCAACAACTCGAATCATACACCTCTTCAGATAAGTCCTCAGAACACTTTAGCAATAGACTAGCACCCTCCTCCGAGATCGACCTCCCTTATACTACAAGTGTCATCACCACAAGTTTAGGTTGAGGTGTGGACATCTCCATCATGCACAAATCTATGCTTTCGGGAATGAACAACGTCGGTCTTGGTAGGTAGGAAGGGGTAATATATAGGCTAGGGTTATAGGGGGTGGCCAGTGTATGGATCAGGTTTAGATTTCGAGGTTGAGAGACTTGATTGTGGGCCGAGAGTGGGTTTGTTGTTACATTTGGTTTCTGGGGTGGTGTAATCACCTTGTTGTCAATGAGATCTTGAATCTCATGACGCAATCGGAAGCACTAATCATGACCATGCTGCTGGTGAAACACACAATACTTGGCAGGGTTGTGTTTAGCTGGGAGATGATTTGGCAATGGGCAAGGTTCTAAGGGTTTGAGGTGTCCTTTTTTGAGTAGCACCTGCATGGCTTTAGACAAAGTCATGTAAAGTTGGGTAAAAGTCCTCTGGGATCGAGTAGGGTTGGCTGGGGTTTATGGATTTGTGTTGGCAAAGGGATCGATAGTCTTGGTTGTGGTGCTAACAACGCTTACATTCGACGGCCTCGCAACTGTGCTACCATTAGCAGCATTGGAACTATGGACAAATGGCCTCTTGGCTGGCTCCTTCTCCTCAGTGATAAGGCCCTGCTTCATAGCATCCTTGATTTACACTCCCATTTCATGGAGCTCGGTGAATGTAAATAGAGGTAAGACAATCATCTTCTGCAACAACTTACCATGCAGATTGTGGGCTACCATCCTTATCTGATATTTTTTGGAAGGCCTCATGGTCATCATCGAGGCTTTAGCCCTCCATCGTGTCACAAATTCAAAGAAACCCTCTTTCGGCTCTTGGCGTGTTGCCTTAAGATCACAGGTTGTGACCTCGATTTACATGTTGTGGGAGTACTGGGCAATGAAGGCCTCGGCTATCTCCTCCCAATTCTGTTTAATGGAATCTTCCAACTTGGCATACCAAATGGCCACTATACCTGACATGGTGCGACCAAAGAGAGACAACTTCTGTAGTCTCATTAAGCCCATTGGCCACAAAATATCTGAAAACAAGCGCAGGTGAACGATTGGATCTCTAGAGCCATCAAAACGATCTATGTGCGGCATTTTAAACTGATCCAGCAATGTAACCGCAGAATCAGTGTACCCATCTTCTATGTCTGGGATGGAGTTAACCCTTTGCGCTCTTTTGAATAGTTTCTCCAGCTTATTGACCTTAAGCGCAGTCGGGTCAACCTCAAACTCTAATGGAGCCTCAGTCTAATAAATCGAGGCTTTAGATGCTTGTACTAGGATTGGCTCTACCGGATTGCCCTGGTTTTCTTGAACATTGGTAGTTTGAGCAATGGCTCCAGGTACTAGGAAGGCTGTGGTAGGTGCATGGGATGCAGATGCTGCAGTTGGCTGTGGTTGTTGTTGTTGTAATCGGGTTATGACCTCAGTTTGACGAGCTGTGACTTCGGCCTGGTGGACCGCATCTTGCTGCAGTGTTTGAATTGTTTGTTGCAATTGAAATATTGGCTCCCATATTAGTAGGGGGATACTGTGTCATTTGAACAGGTGACCGGTCTTGAACTGAATGAGAAGTAGATGACTATTCCTGCACTGGATTGGACACAGGTGAGCTGAGTGGTGATTGCTGTAAAAATCAGACTGGTGAAATTTACCCAACCCTCCTCCGTTTTGTAACTGCTAAGAGCGAAGCAAACACGGGCTGTCCCCAAACAAGATCCCCGTCTTTGCAAAGTTTCGGACCTTGGTCCAGAGTGCTTGGAGGATATCCGAACTTTCTGAAGCTATGGTTTTAAACTACCTAGCAAAAGAAATAAAGTAAAAGACGTCAATTAGAAACCGCACAGCACCTTTAGCTAAGATGTTATCAACACAAACATGATCAAAGCTGTAGAACTGCACTCCACACTAAATTATGCCCCAAATCAGATACCATTGTGCAACTGATATGCACATTCCTATACAGTTTCACTGTAAAGCGCATACCAGTTAAGGGGACCAAAACACCCCTATGCTGGGGTAGGGTTACCTTTTCCTAGTTTCGTCAGGAACTAGGGTTCACTATTTCAAACATGTGGTTTCACACAATCCTGTATTCGAGTGAGCATCTTGTCCTAGTTCGGAACAGTCTCTATGGCTTCATTGCAACTAGGCCAAATGATCAAATGGGTACCTCAGCAAGACTATAATATAACCTCACAACCTACACGGAAATGAAAAGATATACACAAACAGATACACGGTAATCCAGATCTGAGGGTTGTGTTCCCAACATGGCAGAGCACACGACTGATCAGCCTTTTGGCAAGCTTTTAGGCAAGCCTTTGGAAAACCGTCCAGGAATAACAGTCGGCAAACACAGTGACTTAAGTGCACCAATGCAAATGCAATGTAAAAAACATATAAGTGTAGATAAAATTTCACATCATGAAGTCCGAGTCAAGTTCTCTAAAGTCCCCAACAAAGTCTCTAAAAACTGTAGCTTGACTTTTCGTGCTCCTTTCGGAAGATGACAAGCCCTACAGTTCGAACTCCTGTGATTCTGAATCTGATTCCATAAGTACAATGTGAAATAAATAAACACAAAAGAGTCCAAATCCAGAAAATCTTTTCGAAAATCGATTTTGAATCAAAATGCCAAAAATAGACTGCTTTGCTAGATATAGAGTCGCCACCTAAATATTTTTTAAGGAATTTAGGAAACCCAAGACTCATTCCAAAGACCACATGTTCGTCATCACCAAAGTTGCCTCGGCTCGGGAACTTAGGTACTAGAGGGAAAGGTCATGAATTGGGCACCCCCGTTCGCCCGATCAAGATCAGCCTCTACTATTCATGATGTGATTATTATTTACATTATATACTCGTGTTCCAATTTATTAGGCTAACTTACTATGTGACGCACACAAGTACAGATTAATTTTCAAAAATTAAAACATTTTTATTTCATGTTTGTTTTTGAAAAGAATTTGTGCATGTGCCACTTTAAAAAGTGGGCTCAAATGTACATTAATCAAACTATCCAATTCAAGCAATTAACCTTCATCCACAGGCATTCAAACAGTTTATCACATAAGCACTTAGCCTCATGGTGAACATGTGTCATGGTAACAATGACACTTATGCAACATGTTGAAGAAAATAAAAGCTCACCTAGTACTCCAAGCCAAAAAAAAGATGAAAGAGTTAGGAAAAAAAAATGCATGATCCTAACTATGCAATATGACTAATGCTACACATGCGGTATGCAATTACTAGGCTCGGCTACTAATATGGCATATGAATCAGTTTGATAGCATGCGGTCTAAGCATGTATTCAAAGAATTAAAGCAATAACAATGCAAGTTAGAATGATGTGCCGAGCCTCATGCATGCAAAACACGTGGATGCAAACATGAGATATGCTAAACGAAATATGATACTCTAAACTTACCATCGTAAGCAGGTAAATTAAATGGAGAAAGACGTGGGGTTAAAAGACATACACATTATTACAATTGTGCCCTCACGCAGTAGGGTTCGAATAAACTAGCTATTACAAAATGAATTAACTAATTATTACAAACCGAATAAACTAACTATGCTAACTAGTTATTACAAAACCAATTAATTAATTAACTATTCTATGAACTAACTAATTAATTACAAGTTAGAATTAACTAATTAATTACAATATGAATACAACATTTAAGCTAAGTAATTAAACTAATCAGCCCTGGGAAGCAAGGAGTATGCTCATGCATGCACGGATTTCCTCTCGAAAAAGCCACTGTTCTGCTGCTAGAAGGCCTCTGTTCCACAGTTAGAACATTTTCTTTGTTTTTCACCTTAGCCTCTACTCTGCTCTACTAGAAAATGACACTACCTGGTTTTGCCAAAGTGGCCGGTAGGCCAGAAGTAGTGGCCGGTTGGCCACAAAAGGTAGCCTGCCGTCCAAAAAAGCAGGCATGTTGGCTAGAAAAAGTGGTCGGCCTGGCACAAAAGTCTGGTTCTTCCCGTTGCAACAGAAAGCATACAGAGCAAAAATAGGGTATTCTCAAGGGATGTTTGTACACCTTACCCCTCCTTATCATCAAACAACTCAAAGGAGTGGTAAACTCGATTCGCAACCCATCAATCGATGCAATTTCATTGCATGATGGCCTAGGAATTAAGGGGTACAACTTCAATAAATGCACAAATAAAGACTCTCAAAAACTTCCTCCCTATTATGGATTGATCAAGGGAAGTGGTTGACAATGACTCTTCAACCATTTTGATCACTAACGAGTATGAAATGACTCAAGACTCAAGGGTTCAATTAACGTCCAATTGAACCTTAACCAAGCTATTATCTTGCACCATTTTTTAGTTCCAATTTTATTACTTCATTTTACCAACCATTCCTTAGTTCATTGTGTCTAAAAGTGAGCTTTAAGTCCTCTAATGAAAAGAAGCATCAAACCAAGAGTTGCTTTAGGCATGAGAAAGACACCATGCCGTTGGTAATGAACCCCCAAAAGGATTAAACCATTAAGCATAATGGCTCTATCTCATGCTTAAACAAACAGTTAGCTTGAAGCAACTTTCAAAACAAAGAAAAATCAAAGAAAAGAGGGAGGTTGCAGAATTGATTAGAGGTGATCACAAGTATGAAAAGGAAGAAATAAATGCTATCAACTCAAATAGGTTGGTGGCTAAGCCTAAACCTCCAAACCTATGAGGACTGCTACACTGCAAGCATGCATTATGTATCTATTATGAATGTAGAAGATACATTAATCTACCTAATGAGTTCATTAATATAGAAGATGCATTATGTATCATGAATGTAAAAAGATACATTAATCTATTTAATGAAGTTCATTGAATGAATGGATTTTTTGATGGGAAGAATACTAGTATAAATAGTGTAAGGTCCCAAACCACACTCTCCATCACAAAAAAACTCAAGTTGTCACCACAAGAAGGCTCCCATCACCTAGAGAGAGAGAGAGAGAGAGAGAGAGAGAAGTGGTTTGAAGATCTTAGACAAATAAAAAACTTGAAGATCAAGGTCTTCTATTCAGGTTTCTTTTTCTCAAAAGAGGTTTTCATACTATCATGGATCAAGGTATGTATACACTTATTTATCTAGTAGAAATTCATATAGTTTTCATGTATAGAATTGAATCTTATTGGTTTTTTGTTTATGTTCCGCAAAGTTTTCTATCAATTGGTATCAAAGCCATGGTTTTCAATTCTGATGCATGAAACGTATAAGTATGAATTTCATTTTATGATGATGTTTTGTGTAACAAGTGCATAACCTTGATTTACACTTGTCCTAATTTTATTTTTATTTTTGGCCAATCTTTTATTCTATTGATATTAAAATAAAAATTGAAAATTATTGAACAAGTGGTAATTAAGCTAATGTCTTATGCACTTATAATATTTTGTTACACACCTTATGAGTTGAAACATTGTTGATCAGCCCAACGGAGGTTCAACACTATGTATGTTTGAACAACCGAGATGATTAGTATAATAAATATAGCAATAATTTTTTCTGCGCAACGGTGATAAACTCGTTACAGTCTTAATGATTATTTATTTTATTTTATTTTATGTTGTTTATTTTTATTAGTCATCTCATTTACTTTTATGAATTGTTAAAATATATTGTTATTGGCCTAACGGAATGATAACTTGATTTCGTATCTAACTAATCGTGTTTTCTAGTTAGATATATTTAACTTGTGGTGTTATTTTTATTCATCACATGTGAAAAGTAGTTTTCTTAATTATATTATGTAATGAATATTATGTGTTTGCAGCATTGAATCCTACTGCAATTAATAGTTACTTGTCTGGTATTGAAGCTTTGAGTGGAACTAATTTTAAGAAATGGAAGAAACAATTGGAATTGTTTTGGGAATTATAGGTTTAGACTATGCATTAAGAGAGCCAACTCCTGCAAAGCCTAATGATACAAGTTTTAAGGAACACATGGCTTTATATGAAAAATGGGAACACTCTAATCGCTTAAGTCTAATGATTATGAAAGGCTCAATTACGCCTGCAATTCAAGGAGCAATCTCTGTTTCTGAAAGTGCAGTGAGCTATATGAAATCTATTGAAGAACAATTCATTGGAACTTCCAAATCCCTTGCTAGTACTCTCATGATTAAAATGATGACAATGAAATATGATGGTTTGAGAGGTGTTCGTGAACATATCTTAAAGATGAATGACATGGCCTCTCAATTAAAGGGAATGGACATGGAAATTTCTGAAGGTTTTCTTGTTCATTTCATTATGACTTCTCTTCCTACGCAATTTGGTCCTTTCAAGATCAATTATAATATGCAGAAAGATAAGTGGAAGATGAGCGAGTTAATTGTCATGTGTGTTCAAGAAGAAGAGAGGCTTAAAGTTGAAAAGCCTGATATGGCCCACCTTACCACCTTGGGTCCAACCAAAAAGATTTTCAAGAAAGGCAAAAGTAAGAAGAAGAAGAATGCAAATAATGAAACTCACAAGGCTAATGAAGAAAATAAGATTCGATGCCATTTCTGTCGAAAGAAAGGTCACATAAGAAAAGACTGTCCAGGTTTTAAAAGTTGGTTAGACAAGAAAGGTAACACTCAATGCTTTGTCTTATAAATCCTTTTTGGTAGATGTTCCACAAAATTCTTGGTGGATTGACATTGGTGCAAGTATTCACATAACAAATTCCATGCACGGATACCTTACAAGTCGGAAACTAAATAAAAGAAAACGAACCATTACAGTTGGGAATGAAATAGAAGTGGACGCTAAGGCTATTGACACCCTCCGTCTAATTTTAGACTCTGGTTTCATTTTAGATTTAGTAAACACAATTTATGTTCCTATTTTTACTAGAAACCTAATTTCTGTTTCACAACTTGATTCCTGTGGTTATGAATTTAAGTTTGGAAATAATAGAGTCTCTTTATTTCACAATTCTCATATGATTGGTTCTGGTACTTTATATGGTAATCTTTATTCATTGAATTTAGATTCCACTTATGCACAATCTCTTTTATCCTTTCATGTAAACGACTTGGTAAATAAAAAGAGAAAACGAGTGAATGAAAATTCATCCATGTTGTGGCATAAGCGCTTGGGCCACATATCAAGAGAAAGGATGAACGTCTTATTAAAGACGGAATTTTAAGTTCACTTGATTTTTCTGATTTTAGTACTTGTGTGAATTGCATTAAAGGAAAATACACAAAGACAAAGAAAAACGAGTGCTACTAGGACTACTGAATTATTAGACACAATTCATACTAATATATGTAGTCCCTTTACTGTTCCAACTATTTCTGGACATAAATATTTTATTACTTTTATTGATGACTTTTCTAGGTATACTTATGTGTATCTTATTTGTGAAAAATCAAAAGCATTAGATATGTTCAAACTCTATAAAGCTGAAGTTGAAAATCAACTTGGTGGATGGATTAAAAGTGTAAGATCTGATAAAGGCGGTGAATATTATGGTAGATTCACTAAGTCGGGTCAAAATCCAAGTGCTTTTGCTTTATTTTCAGCTGAGAATGGTATTATTCCTAACTACACAATGCTTGGTACACCTGAGCAAAATGGTGTAGCTGAGCGACGAAACCGTACTCTTTTGGACATGATGAGAAGCATGATGAGTAACTCTTCTTTGCCAGATTACTTGTGGGGTGAAGCTTTAAAAACTGCTGTACATGTTCTTAATAGGGTTCCTAGTAAGGCTGTGCTGTAACTCCTTATGAGTTGTGGGTTGGTAGGAAACCTAATTTGAATTATTTACATGTATGGGGTTGTCTTGCTGAAGCAAAAAATTTTAATCCACAAATAAAGAAATTAGACCCTAGAACTATAAGTTGTTATTTCATTGGATATCTTGAGAGATCAAAGGGTTTTACATTCTATTGTCCCACTCATAGCACAAGAATTGTTGAAACTAGAAATATTGTTCTTAGAGGATGAAAACATTAGTGGGAGTATGAATCTCAAAAATGTTTCTTTGGAGGAAAATCGTGCTTTTACGCCTTCCACGATTATCCAAGAAAATGAAGTGCCTGTACCTATTATAGATAATGTTGGTACTCAAGAGATTTCTCACATTGAAAAAGAAGTTGTCCCAGTTGTAGAACAACCTTTATGCAGATCACAAAGAAAAAATGAACCAGCCTTATCAGATGACTATGAGGTTTACCTAAATGAGTGTGATATAGGCTTGGAGAACAATCCTGTTTCTTATGCCCAAGCCATGAAAAATGGAAATGCAACTCAATGGTTAAATGCCATGAAGGATGAGTTAAAATCCATAAAAGACAACAGTGTCTGGGATCATGTAGAATTCCCTAAGGGAGCCAAAACTGTTGGATGCAAATGGGTTTTTAAAACCAAGTGTGATCTTAAAGGCAATGTCGAAAGATACAAGACCAGATTAGTTGCTAAAGGATACACTCAAAGAGAAGGGATAGACTATAAGGAAACTTATTCTCCTATTTCTAATAAAGATTCCTTGAGAATAGTCATGGCCTTAGTAGCTCATTATGATTTAGAGTTACATCAAATGGGTTAAAACAGGTTTTTTGAATGGTGACTTATATGAAGTGGTCTACATGGACCAACCTGAAGGTTTTCAGGATGAAAGCAAGGAAAATATGGTTTGTAGGCTTAAGAAGTCCATATATGGTCTAAAGAAGGCATCTCGACAATGGTATCTTAAATTTCATGAAGTTCTCACCAAATTTGATTTTAAGGATAATGTGGTTGATCAATGTGTCTACCTTAAAATCAGTGGAAGCAATATCTGCATTATAGTTTTGTATGTTGATGATATACTGCTTGCTAGCAATAATTTGAGAATGATACATGAGACAAAGTAATTCCTTATGAGGAATTTTGAAATGAAAGATCTTGGTGAAGCCTCTTTTGTCATTGGGATAGAAATTCATCGAGATAGGTCTCGCGGTATTTTAGGATTATCCCAAAGAGCCTATATCGAAAAGGTTCTTAAAAGGTTCAATATGCAGAACTGTTCAACTAGTGTTGCCTCTATAGTTAAGGGTGATAAATTTAGTGAATTTCAGTGTCCCAGAAATAATTTAGAAAGGGAACAAATGAATGAAATTCCTTATGCCTCTGCAGTTGGGAGCATTATGTATGCTCAAGTTTGTATAGGACCTGACATAACATTTGTAGTTGGTATGCTTGGTCGATACCAAAGCAATCTCTGACTTGATCATTGGAAAGCAGTTAAGAAAGTGTTGTGATATTTACAAGGCACTAAGGATTACATGCTCACTTATCAAAGAACAGACAACCTTGAAGTAATTGGTTATTCAGATGCTGATTATGCTGGATGTAAAGACACTCGAAAGTCCACTTCTTGGCACATTTTTTTGCTTGCTAATGGACCCATTTCATGGAAGAGTTATAAGCAGTCTCCGACAACCTCTTCCACTATGGAGGCAGAGTTCACAGCATGTTATGAAGCCACATGTCATGCAGTATGGCTAAAGAATTTCATATCTGGATTACAATTTGTCGATTCAATTTCGAGGCCTTTATAGATTTACTATGATAATGATGTTGCTATTCGGTTCTCCAATAATAACAAAACTTCAGGAGGATCAAAGCATATTGATATCAAGTATCTAGTTGTTAAAGAAAGGGTTTTGAATCAAACTGTTTCCATCTCTCATATTGGCACTACACTCATGTTAGCAGATCCTTTAACTAAAGGTCTCACACCTAAGCTATTTCAAGAACATGTTGTGCGCATGGGCTTATTAGAAAGTTTATCATGTTTAGACTTGAAATGAGTGTATTATGTTCGTGATAAATGTTATGTTATAATCATCTTATGTTAGTAATGATTATGTTTGTTGTTTTTATTCTTCATACTTGTGCACAATTTAGAAGAAGATGTAAACAACGAGACCATTATAGATGAATTAGCATTAATCACCGTTATGTTACTAATGTCATCTCTGTGATTTAAGATTCACTTATTCATGTTGATGGAAAATATTAACACTATAACCATTGTACAGTCTTGATCAATGTGTAAATCACTGACTGCAATGATTTGGTGCTAATAATTTCATTGAACAGAATCTAATAGTGATGGTGCAATCTTCTAGAGGGAGAACGTTGGCCATATTATGATAATCTAGTGACATAATATAATCATGCAAGCCAAGTGGGAAATTGTAAGGACTTTTCCTAAATATGGCTTAATGTGGCTTATACATGATTATACTAGATTCATCTCGTTAAGTAAGATACATGTACATCAATTAGATGGTGACTAATCATTGATGAATGCACCTATATATACATAATGTATAGAAGACTAATGGAGATAGTGTCAATGCATTGAATGTGATAGATTCATTATGAATGAATCTTAGAGATGCATTATGTATCTATTATGAATGTAGAAGATACATTAATCTATCTAATGGGTTCATTAATATAGAAGATGCATTATGTGTCATGAATGTAAAAGATACATTAATCTATTTAATGAAGTTCATTGAATAAATGGATTCTTTGATGGGAAGAATACTAGTATAAATAGTGTAAGGTCCCAAACCACACTCTCCATCACAAAAAACTAAAATTGTCACCACAAGAAGGCTCCCATCGCCTAGAGAGAGAGAGAGAGAGAGAGAGAGAAGTGATTTAAAGATCTTAGACAAATAAAAAACTTGAAGATCAAGGTTTTCTATTCAAGGTTTCTTTTTCTCAAAAGAGGTTTTCATATTATCATGGATCAAGGTATGTATATACTTATATATATAGTAGAAATTCATATAGCTTTCATGTATAGAATTGAATCCTTAATGGTTTTTAGTTTATGTTCCACAAAGTTTTCTATCAATGCTTATTGTCATTCATTCTATAATCTATTGATGTGTATGTTCTCTTTTAAGTTGCCTTAGATACATTGTTGGTATATAGTTCACTTGTGTTGCTCAATAGGCCTGTGTTGACCACTGTAATATATTAACACAATTATTGTTCATTGGATTTCGCCTAATAGCATAAGTTTAAGTCACCTGGCTTCATGGGTTTGAAGTGAAATGTGCCATTAGAGAAGCTTTGATGATGACATCTAGGGTCCAAAGATAATGGTAAAAAAGGAATGCACTTGAAGTGGTGAATTGTTTGAACAGAAATGATACATCCTTCTAATTTAGGAGCTCTAAAAAAGTACAAAATGATGTAGAAAAAAAAAAACACCAAGGCCAAAATGTCACATCACATGAAACCCACACACCAATTAGAGCTATTAGAGCTCTTAATTTAGAGCCCCCAATCTTTTTTCTTGTTTGAATGATAAGGTAATCATGTTCTTTTGTGATTGAATTGGTGAATGGGGACTTGCCTATAACTCAAGACTTCATTTTTCTAAAGTTCTATTTTCCCTCTTAATCTGAGATTTAACCAGGTACACATGGCATATGATTCGTTGATATAATCAAAATGATTTGTTACCTAATTTTGTGCCCAAATCATGCTAAACATGTCCTAATGATAAATGAATTTCATCATTTCATCACATGGTAATATCACATAATATACTAATGTTCTATGCAACGAATATAAATATCATCTATGTTCATAAATGTAATGTATATTTCAACTCTTTTTTCAATTTATCGGTTAAATTTTTGTCTCATTAAAATGGCAAAAGAGAGTGGTAGGGCTGGAAAAATTTCACAGGTAATCTTGTCCATACTATTTCTATAGCCATCATGAACTTCCATAACCATCTGCATTGGGAAAGCTCAAAATATATTGGGAACTCTTACAGTACACACAGTGTGTACCATTGACACTCTATTACGCATTTTCCTAATGGGTTGTACTTCTCTCATGTTGGGATCTTAACATGAAAGAACTTGAGGGATCCCTAGGGTCCACCATAAGTCTCGTTTCGATAATCTGAATTATTCACGTTATAGGATATCAGTAACTATATATGTGAATCAAATTTATATTACAAAAAATGAATAGTTATTCTTGAAATTATATTTATAACAAATATGAATCAAATAGATAGCTACCAATACCCAATTATCTTTATTTTTTGCATGAATATTCTACTTAACAAGTCCTAAAAAGTGAACGGTTCGGATCATCGGAATCGATTCCAAAATAGACCTACCCCAAACCCAAACGCTCTCTCAAGTTAAGATGACAATTTGAAAAAAGCCAAATCTTTTCTTGGTATATGTTAGAGCGACCTTATTTAGGAAAGCAAAATGAAATGTTCATTGCTAAGAAGTGTATCAAGTTTATTTAAAGCTTATTGCTATAAATTAATCATCTCTATGTTAATGTAGACGCGCCCCGGGTGAGGGCCTCCGTGCTACAGCTCGGACTCGAATTGTCACGGTTCTTAATCTGAACCAAAGAGTCCAAATCCGGCAAATCATTTTTGAGAAAACAGATTTTTAGAAAAGAAGTGCCAAACATGGACTGCTTTGCCAGGTACAAAGTCGCCACCTAAATATTTTTTAATGGGGGGAATTTAGGAAACCCTGACTCGTTTGCCTAAGGCCACGTGTCTGTCATCACCAAAGTTGTCTCAGCTTGGGAACTTGGGTACGATTGGGGAAGGTCAGCTATGAGCACCCCCTCTCGCCCGATTCGAAGATCGGCCTCTACTAACCATGATATCTTGTTTTGAAAACTTTATGTGCCCTTAAACCGGTTATTAGCCTATAATTACTATGTGATGCGCACAGCAAAACAAGTATAGACTAAATTGCCTAAGTCAGAACAAAGCATTGCATTTCCGTTTGTTTAGAAAATGGTTTGAATTTTGCTACTCGCGAGTAGGCTAAAACACGGATTTCGATGAATTATCCCAATTCAAACAATCCAACCTTCACCCACAGCCATTCAGGCAGTAATATCATTTAAGCACATAGTCACATGGTAAGCATGCTGTCATGTTAACATTCACACTCATGCAAGATGCTATAGCATGGATACTTACATCGTACTCCGAGCCAAAACAAAGAACATGTTAGCAATCATGCATGATCCAAGTCCATGTTAAGTGGCTAATGCAACGCATACAGAATGTCACTAGAATAGGCTCGGCTAATCCTAGGATGGCATGTGGGATGCAACAAGTAGCACGTATTCAAGTTAGATTTGGAATACAATGCAGTTAGCATGATGCGCCGAGCCCGATGCATGCAATACTGATGAATGATGCACGCATGCATAGCATAAGGATGCTAAATTAAACATGTCCTAATACTAACCATCAAAAGCAGGTAAGTAAAAGAGAGAAAGAAGTGGGGGTTGGAAGGTATGCACACACGCACCCACACTTATTACAAATACGCCCTCACTCGGACGGACCGCAAGAATAATACATATTTAACTAACCTACAAGCTAATTAAATATTACAGACCAATTAAACTAGTTAAGCAAATTAACTAATCTAATAAAATAGTAAATAGCCTCGGGAAGAGGGCCCAATGCGATGCGTGCTCGGCTCCGCTCGGAAGTCCACTGCTATGCACAAGTTGCCTCTATCCACACTGTTTTCCTTCTCTGATCATTGCAAAATTCCCAAGGTGCACTCTATGAACCCTGTGGGACACCACCGGCCAAGGGAAATGGTCACCGGCCAAAGGAAATGATCACCGGCCACTGGCTAAGCTATCGGCCACCAATTGTTGGTCGGTTGGCACTAAAGATGGCCGGCCGGCCAAATCTTCCTGCAGAATCCTGTTTTGACAGCAGCAAAGGGCAAAACAAGGCATGGCAATGCATTCCAAGCCAATGTGTGCACCAATACATCCCTTATCATGTTTATGACTCAAAGGGACATGGTTCTCGGTTCTCGGACCACCAATCGCGCATTTCCATGCGTGATGGCCCAAGGAACCAAGTTATGCACTTTGATTTCAAATGAAATGCACATAAACAAACGAGGAGCTCAACCTCTATCATACTCAACTCAAGAGGCTAAGCATGCATGCCAAATGCAACCTAAGCATATGAACTAAGTATGCAACATGGCAATGCAAATAAGCAAGCAGTCAATAAGTATGCAAGCTAGTGGGCATGCAAGACATGATGCAATCAAAGCATGCAAAGTGTAAGACATGTAGCAACATGTAAAGAGTGGACTTAAACTAATTTGGGCAGCTCTATAGTAAGCCCAAAACAGTGGCCAAGTGCTCAAGAATGAAGGCAAAATGACATGCAAACATGCATGCACACAAGGACCAACACTTAGGCATATAGAAACAACTCTCAAGCACACTTAAGAGGATGCAAACATGGACAAATGGCATGCATAGAAAGCTCTGAAAATCATGTTATAAAGGTGCCAAACCAAGTAAACAAGACAAGCTAAATATGCAAGCAAGCCCAAAGCCTTAAACCATGGCCATATGACATATGAAGCAAATGACCAAAATGAACTAAAACAGTCCTAAATCATGCAAGAGTAAGCCCCAAAAACCACTTAGATGGCATCTAAATGATCTAATCCTAGAGGCATACACAATAGCACAAACATGGAGCAAGAAACACCACCCTTTTAAAGCATGAAAGGGGCATCAAATGCAAGCATACGAGCATACCATGAGGACTGAAATAACATGACAAGTGGTTCCAAACCACTGAAATGATGCAAGGATGGCATGATAGAGGGGTCAATGCTTAAGGCATACAAGAGAGTTTGCATGGTAGCTATACAAAGCAAAGCATGGACAACCCAAATGACCAAAAACAGACCTCTAGCACATCAAAACAAGCATAAGAGCTTCACAAAGCTTGGCCAAAAACATGCTAGAACAAGGCTCAAAGCACAAAGCATGTTAAGGCTAAAACATGGCATTACAAGACATGTATGCAAGGCAAGCAAGGTGTGTCTAAACCAAGTAAAAATAGAGCTATATTATGACATAATAAGCACAAATAACAGCTAAGGCATGGCCATCATACACTTAAACAAGATGCTCACACATGATGCAAAAATGGCCCTTTTCAAGGACAACAAGGAGAGGGGGTGGCCCCCTCCTTCTTAGGACCTTGAGGCAGAGGAGGCCCAAACAAAGTAGTCCCGGAGCCCACCAAAATAGCACAAAAATAGGGCCAAACAAGGCCTAAGAGGGGTCAAACACCTCCAAACGACAAAACACTCTTAAACAACTATGTTAAGCACTCAAAAACCAGACTTTTATTAGTTATATACAAAGTCTAAAAACAGTTGCAAGATTGGTTAAAAAGCTATGCAAAAATGGGGAATAAAGGGTAAAGTTCTTACCCTTGATGACCCTCTTCACAAACAATGCTCCAGCTGGTTCTTCAAGCTTGAATCCACTCAAGAACACCAAGAACAACTCCCCAGCACCTCAGTAACCAAGGTAAGGTGTAATGGTAGGTGTTTGTGCACAAAACTAAGACTAAACACACACAAGGCAAAAGAGAGAGAGATATAGAGATAGAATAGCTACAACTATGAACTAACCCTAACTCAGAGCTCCCTCTGTATTTTTTTGTGTAACCCTAATGGAGGGAGAAGAGGCTCCCTCTTATAGACAATCCCTCTTGCAAAGCTTCTCAAGTAAGCTAGTCAAGAGGGAAATCCCTCCATACACGTGTATGGAGGGGAGCAAAGGTGTATGCCAGCTAGCACAGCTGGCATAAAAATATCTGCAAAAGTAGATGCACAGTGGTCGGCCGGCCAAAAATGCAATTTGACCAAAATAGATGGCCGGTCGACTACAAAAGGTGCCGGTCGGCCAAACATTTGGCCGGTGGCAACAAACCAGTGGCCGGTGGCCTCAAGCCATGGCCGGTGACAACAAACCAGTGGCCGGTGGCCTCAAGCCATGGCCGGTGATGTGTGGGCATGGCCAACAAGCCATTCCCTGCCCCTCAAAGGAAAAACACAAGTGTTTGGTGCAAAACCAGACACAAAACAGTCGAGCTGAGAGATCCTAAGACAAGGCGCATCGCCAAGACCTCCGGGAACTCAAGACAAACACAAACATGGATGATCACCAAGTGTTCAAGCGGTGACATCCAAGTCTTGAGGACTGTCAAAAATGGGGTGTCTACAGTTAACAATTACTTTTAACATTTATAATAAAAAAACTTAAGCCTTCTCTTGAATGGATGTTCCAAAATTGTACTATCACGACCCAAACCTGTCCCTAAAAGTTTAGGCCATGACCGGCCAATACTTAGGCCTCAAAACCAAATTTCATTAAGTTTTGTTCGACAATGGGGCCTGAACATAAGCAAAAATAATAACAAAATGAAAAGTCCATTGAGCAGTGTCTAAATGCCAAGATCTTAGTACACCATATCATATATATATAACAGAACATTCACATATACAGTTCATAACCCAACGATTCCAAGTCAAGCAAGTCTAAATAAAGGGGTGACAACCCAAAAATTTACATATTGACAATAATATAGCAAGTCATTAGAGACTTAGCAAGATGTGATATACAAAAGGACCCAAAAGAAAGGCAAAAAGCTCCACTTGGGAGGCTTGACAAAATCGGTCCAACAAAAGGCTCCTGGAGCTGACCTAGGGCTAGCCTCCGGGCTGATCACCTACATAAACATACATAAATATAGAGTGAGCAAGGCTCAGTGAATAATAGCAATGTAAGGAGGTTCATGTGAATGAGCATAAGTCACCAAGAATATATTTTAAATTACATGTCTGACTTAGTCTTAATCATTCTGGAACGGCCTCAGGCCCACATAAGACGGAACGGCCTCGAGCCCAACATAATAACAAAACGGCCTTGGGCCCAACATATCAACAGCTATTCGAAACAATATAGGGTATATAGAATATCGACATGTCTCTATCTCCCTCAACCTTAGGCCGTGAGTCATAATCAGTCCATATCGTTACAAGGTGGATAGAACATCGGCGTGTCTCCATCACCCTTGACCTTAGAGCCATGTATCATAAGTAGTCCATATCATAATGGCCTTGGGCCCATTATTCACAATTTAAAGTGGAATGACCTCGAGTCCATTGTCTATATCATTGCTCAATCATTCTCGTTATTCCAATCAAAGCACAATTGATATAACGTACGCCATTCACGAGTAAAAATATAAGAATCGTAATCACAATACATAAATGAAACATATCGTTACACTACTATTACTCACTGTGATGTGGCTGTGTAACTGTCCCTTCCGGTACGTGACCTACACATGACACACAACTGATAAGTAAGTCTTTTATCCTTAGTCTTTTCTCTTCAATCATTTGTCCAATTCGTTTAATTCCTATTCAATTGTAAGCATTTTAGAAGGATCAAACATACACATTAACAAATTTAGAGGGTCAAACAGAGTACAAAAAGCTGATAGAAATTTTCCCCTCTGATTGCACATGCGGGAGTCCCCCACCGCACGTGCGAGAAGGTGTGCCTCACGTGTGGCTCCACATGTGCTTTTATTTTAGAATGCCCAATCTGCTTCCCTTGTTTTCCACACGTGCAGCTGTGCATCCCGCATGTGCGGCCACAAGCCCCGCATGTGTGGTCCTGGGCTTTGTTTGAGCAATCCAAAAATTCAACAATTTCAACTTTCCAAAGGCATTTCAAGGCTCCAATTCAAGAAATTTTATTCCAAAAAACATAGTATATAATCACAATAAACATAAATCTCAAGCCCAAGTAAATCATAGCTTATCTTAATTGGACATTTACAACTCAAATTACCACATTTCACTCATTTCTTCATCTTTTCATGATCTTCCCAAAACATATACAAACATATACACACATATGAGTGGAAGGCATGTAAAAGTTAAAGATTAGAAGGTAATTCTTCTCAAGCTAACTCAAGATATCCAAAGTACAAGAATCCACTCCCACATTAGATTAAAACAATGAATCTTGATGTTATTCATGAATATTTTCTCAAACAAGATCTTTAATGTCAAAACCCTAACTTATATAATTGTACAACTTCTTCTTAAGGCTTGATTCTCATCAATTAAGGAAAGATTTAAGGTATTAGAGTTGATTTACACTTACCTTGAGCCAATCCTTGAATTATCCTTCAATCTCCTTCAATCTTCCACTTAGGTTGAGTTCTCTCCTCTTTTCTCTTTTCTCTTCTTCTCTCTCTTTCTCCAGGAAATGACATCTAAACATTTGGCAAGTGAAGAACCAGCCACGTCAGCAAACAAAAATCCTGCAAAGTTATTGCACCACACATCAGTCATTAATGAGTTCCCCTGCAGCATTTATTACGATAATCCTTCACGTCGGAACATAACAGCCTCACCATGAACAAGGCAAGCTAGAACATAGATTTTCGGCCAACATGACGGCTCAGAGTGGATAAGGAAATTATGAGCAAAGGATATAAGCAGGCCTCTAAGACGAAGAAAAGGTTAAGTTCTCTATTACCATCCTATCTCTACATTCCATCATCCTCTCTCTTCTCTAACTTGATCGTCGGAGGGTTCGCTGGGGGACTCCCCGTTCCCCGTTGAACTCTTGTGCAGGTCTCTCTGCGGGGCTCGGCACTCGAACAACGGTTTGAGAATCGTGGATCAATCTGACCCGTTCCATCTGGAGCACCCAGTATCATCAGTAATTTTCTATCTTCGAATCACAAATTAACTGAATTGGGCAATAGTTTATCTTCTTAACATCTCCCACATATGTAATGTTGTTGTACCATAACTTACCACACAGACCAATAAGTCCTAAGCGAGGCCACAAGAAGCACTAGAAGACCGTAAGCTTCTTAAGCAAGCAGTGGCCGTTGTATGCATGAGAAGTGGATAGGGCATTTTGTCAAACAACTTAGAGATGTAATGGAGTTAAGTGATACATTACCTAACCCCCATCTACTGCATCGATGCTGTAACCCAACTCTCATTGCTACAGGTTAGTTATCCATCGGACTGTAGTTCATATCCCCCCATCTTCTCCTAGTTTTTGGATGTTGGTTGTGCAGAAAATCTCTCGAACAACATGCATAATGAAACCTGACATTTCCAAATCTCATGGCTTCGAATTGGGCCAGAGATAACCCTTGGCAATCTGATTGTGAGCCACAGTAGAAAAACTAGTCCCTAATAACAACAAAGAAATATTTTGGTATCTAAGTGTTATTATTTATGCATTAAAGCCATTATGTGTTGGAGTCTGTATGACTGCTCATAAGTACACATTTGGAGTTGTGGTGGTGATGGATGATGGAGTAGGATTGCTTGATAAGAGAGAGAAAAGAAGAGATCTGTTAAAGCTATTAAAAGAGTGGAGAGAGATAAATAATTGGGGCAATTTTGATATTTTATGCATTATTATATCTATTTTTGTTATGTTTTTTATTAGTCAATGGATGGATGACTAGCAGTTTGACTAAGGGGTGTTTGGAAAGTGATTATTTTAGTTAATTTTTTGACTTTTTACAAAAATACGTTCAGAAAAATAAAGAGAATAATATAAATTATAATTGAGTGCTTGACTTTTTGACTATTTTAGCTAAAAAACCAGCATCCCAAACGAGGCAGTTGTTAGACAAATATCCAAAGTAAAGGAATGTAGTGATATTTGAGAGAATAAATGGGTTGATAATTTAATTTCAAAGGTATTGAGGGGATTTCAGTGCAATTTATCAAATTCATATGATAATGTAGTTTTATAATTTAATCATCTTATTTATAAAATAGAAATGAAATAAATGGTCTATTTTTAAAAAAAATTATTTTTTTTAAAGGCAAATACATTGAAATTATGTGACTCCAATTATTGTATTAATATTATTTTTTTAATAGATGATCTACAATCTTAAAAATTAACTATTCAAATTATCGAGATGAAATCCATGCATTATAGACAATTCTTAAAATTAGTAATGCGTGAAAAACAATGCAATAGGTCCTAAAAACACTATTAAAAGCTAAAACGATGTTTATAATTTAAGTCATAGAAATAGTCGCGATTTACTTATATTTATAAAGTGCCATTAAATACTTTAGCCGACATTTTTAAAATATCGTAAACTCCTACACATATCAATGACGTCTCAATCAATTGCATATATCAATGATGTCTCAATTATCAATTAATGTCATTATGACGGCATTTAGTGACGAAAAACATGACATCTTTTCTTTTTCGAATAATACTAGGAATCATGAAAAAAATATTATGAAATGCATCATGAATTTTGTTTATTCTTTGATTAGTGTGTAGTGTTTAGGTAAAAAATCTTTCATGATTATCTTTATGATATTTTTTTTTCATGATTCCTAATATTACTCTTCTTTTTTCTTCCTTCGAAAGAACATGGCACCATGTTGTTTGTTTTGTTCAAAAGTAAAGTACTAAAATCATGCATGAGCTCTCATTGGTGTTCATTGTTCAAAACATATTTATTGTTTATTTTTTAAGAAATAAATATAATAAAATGATAATATAATTATTAAAATAATTTAGTATTTTTAATGTGTAATATACATTAAACAAAATATATAGCAAGCCCGCGGTTGGCAAATTATTTCTAAGTTAAAGTTAAATTTGAATGATGAATATTTATGTATTATAATTAAAGAAGAAAAATAGTATAATTTTATACTTTCTGAGTCATTAAAAAAAATTATAACCAAACAACATATAGCATATAAGACATAATAAAAAATCCCATAAGTCATAATTAAAATAAAATTATAATTAAAGAAGAAAATTGATCATAACTAAAGAATAAAATTCGATAACTTAAGGGTGCATATCGTAGAAAGTGTGTATAGTAGAATTTTCCTTCTCAAAATATTGTAAATATGTATTTGTGGGTGCAAAATGTGGATCTCCATTATTGTTGAAAATATTGATATTTATTGTAGGATTAACTTACTATTTTTTTTTCTTCCAATTAATCACAGTTTTCTCTTTGCAAACCCTAAAAAGCCCCTGTTATTCACATCTCTGCAAAGGGCCAACAAAGGAGAACAAAATATCCACCAAAAGAAGAAGAAAGTTGATCATCAATTCTGCTTCATCGAAGTCATCGCAATCACTCCATCTCTAGCTTATTCTTCTACCACCGTTGTTGGTTAAGAAATGAAGAAGCTAACTCTATCTCGCTTGTCAGCCAATCAAGCCTCCCCACACTCGCCTTCATCGAATCTCCTGCTACAATCAGGATTAAAAGATCTTACAATGGCTTACTCTTGTGCGAGATTCATCGTGTTGTTTATAATTGCAAGAGAGTAGGTTACATTGTTTGTAATCTCACCACCCAGAAATTCACTCTACTTCCTGAACACGGTGGTAATCCATCAATTGCTTACTTGGCTTTTGGTCCTTCACAATCACCTCATTACAAAGTTGTTTTGTCTAATTGCTTGATCCCTCTTATCAATTCGATATCTGCTCTTTGGAGAATAAGTCTTGGAAGCATATTACTGTCGATGTACTACCATTTAATAGTCTTGAAGTGGTCTTTTGGAATAGAGCAATCCACTGGTTAAGTAATGACCATCACATTCTATTCGATGTTGGTTTGGAGGAGCTGATACGAATTCCAAATCCTGTTGCTCCTAAAATTCTTTTTGTAGACAAGGCTAGATATTTTGGAGAATGTTGTGGTCATTTGATTCTCATTCAGATGCGATTGCGCTTTGCTATGGGATTTAGAATCCTTCAGATGGAAAGAGACTCCAACTGTTGGATTGTGAAGTGCCGCATCAATCTTAGACCCTTAATTTCTGTCTTCCCTGAGATAGATGACACAAGCAAGACCTACAAATTTCATGTGCTATGCATTGCCAAGGGAGTAAATGAAAATGATTTCGGACTGGTGTTAGCTACTAGCGACAAAGTTATTTATTATAGTCTCTGCTACAAGACAATGAAGGTGCTTCGTGATGATGTTCCCAAAGGTAAGTGTCATAGATTGTATTTAAACCAATATTCTTATACTCGTTCTTATCAATTCGTTGAAAGTCTACCCCCTGTTTGAATATGTCTAACATGTTGGAACATATATGTTTTTTTTTTTTCCGTAGAACTTTGTCATATTTATTTCTTATGAATCAGTTTCTTAGATTTAAGACAATGAATACTTTGCCCGCCCAAATTGTAGTAGGTGCTTGTTATAAAACGTTTTATGTTGTAATATTTTTGTTGTTAGAATGTTATAAAACTTTAATTCAGAATTCTATATTGTATAATCTTTGTTGGATGGAATGGTTCTAATTGGTCTACAATTGAATGGAAAAGATATAAAAAAAAAAAATGAAATTGAAAAGCCTTGTTGACATAATTTGATTTAGAATCAAGACATTATCATGTTGTTCAAGTTTGTAAGGTTAAAGTTGGTTTCTCTGCTAAGTTACAGAGGCTTTGAATCCTGTAAAGATAGGTCTTGCCTTGTCATGTTCAGGTACATGGTTTTATCTTATGCTATTGTGTTATTTTATTTTTCAGTTTGTTACTTTATCTAAACATCATTAAGATCAATTCCAACATTGGTAGTTGTTGGAATTGACAAGGAATTATGGTTTGAGAAAATTGAATATAAATCATAGTTTGAAAAAATGAAAATTAATTTTACAAAAATGTTGAGATTTGGTTTGTCGTTCATTAAATTAGCGAGTTAAAATTTGAGTTTGCATCTTTCATCACTAAGTAAAATGAGCGGTAAATGCCTTCAATATTTGAAGTGCGGCAGTGATTGAGAACCCCCTCCAATCACCACCTCCACCACCCCCGCACACACGTGGGGGCTGGTGATTGGAGGAGAAGAAAAAAAAAAAAAAGGAAAGAAAAACTGGCCAATCACAGCCAGAGGGGGTCGTGGGGGTCCAAGTCATTTTCCTTTGAAGTGACAACATCACTTAGCACAGAAGAAATAGAAACCAATGCTATGACTCAGGCTCTTCACCAAGATTTTTCTCGATGTGTTATTTTGCAAACTGGTTTTCAACTGCTTGTATTCATCAATAACAAGACCTGCAATTGAAAAACTAGCCATTTTCTAATAGACATAGCTTCCTCTACTTTAATTGAGAACAACATTGGCAAGTGTAAAGCACAGATAGCTTCCATTTTCTGATAGCCATCAGTTAACTATGACCAAGTTTGTTAGCGGACAACAGAATATGATGGTGCTTCAAAAAACACCGTCTATAAGTCTTTATCAACGTTTCTAAAATGCCGCCATAAATTTAAGATGGCAGTCGTATCAACAACGTAAAACTATAAACGCCGCTATATCCCTTGACGGCGTTTTTACAGCCTATGGCGGCGTTTTGAACTGTCTCTGATCACCACACATTTGGTTCCCGAATTCAAACTGCCGTTGATATTTATCTTGAATAAATGCTCCGTAGGAGGTTTCCACTGAACTTATTGAACTACCTTGAAGACTTCATTCTCATGTTGCCATTTGGAAAATATTTTGCATTGACTACTTTTCCAAGAAAAGAGTTAGGATTAGTGAACAATCTCCAGCATTGCGTAGCAAGCAATAGCAAGATTGAAAGTTTGGAGAGACTTGAAACCCAACTGAACTTGTGCTTCTTTTTTTCTTTTCTTTTTTTGGGATCAGAACTGACCTTATGCTTTAGCCAAGCACAAAGTCTCCCAAGCAATTTTGTCTGGTTTTGGAGTTTTCAAAAATAGTTTGTGTTTTCAACTTGTATTTTTTTATTTTAAATTTTAGTGAACTTTTTAAATATTTTAATCAATATTTTTTTACTTTTTAGATTCACTTAACCTAAATACACTTAAAAAGTTAAAAACAAATTATTAAAAAATATTTAAAAATTGAATAATTTTTTTTTAAAAAAATACAATATATATACAAAAATTAGTACATTTTCAAAATTTATTTTTTTTTGAGTTCCTAATTTCTTTTTTTCTTTTTTCTTTTTTGAGTTCCTAATTTCACCCCCAATGATTTGGTTGAGAAAGTAGAATTTATATATCAATTGCAAAATGAGTGTGTGTTTCATGAACTTACAAAAAACACAAGGGGAAACAAAAAAAATTAGATTCACTCCCTCTCCGGTATCCCTCTCTGGCGAGCATCTCCCTCTCCAACATCCTCCTCATCCTTCTACTTTCTCTCTCTAAAAACTATTAAACCCACCACCCTCGCCGGCAACCCTCTCCACACCATTCCCACCACCCATCAGCACTGCCATCACCGTCGCAAACCCAGCCCTTTTTCTTTTTCCTCTCTCTTCATTCTTCTTCTTCCTCAAACCCTCTCTCTCTCTCTCTAGAAGTAAAACAAAAGGCAATGGCACGACCCAATCTCGACAAGGCAACCCCCGCCAAGAGGGGGCACTTCCATGCTATAACACCTGTACACAATAATCACCTGTATAATTCTTATATCCCATCACCAATAGTGCATAAGACCCTTCGATTGGCCAACATTTATGAGATGATTCATTCAACGACAAAAATATCATCATGCTACTAAGATAGTTTCCATGCACCACTACCCCAAAATAAATCATACTATTCGTAAATCCATCAATACATCCAACTTCACAAGGCAAATATTTACAGTCAACCTACTCCATAAAACAAAGGATAAAACTACATCCTAGAGTGACCCTAAGCAACACCTCAACCACCAAATGTTTACATTTGATCCTCCAGAAACTGGAATCTTCCAAGTTGAGGCGAGCCACACAAAAGTCTAGGAATCTGAAAAAAATTAATTAAAAAAAATGAGCTAGAGCCCAAAGAGTATACCAATCCCATGGAGTTATAAAGCTTGCTCCTTCCAATTGGGTTCAAAATAAGATAATAAACACATGAGCTTGATTGGACTGAAATTTATAAAAATTGAGAAAATTTTGCACAAACCGTTATCAAGATTTTTCCAAAGAATCTCATAATGCAGGAAAAATACATTTGAATAAGGAAAGTAAACAAAAATACAACTTTTCAATACATTAAGATTTCATGTCTATCATATGAACCACTACATAGCCTTAGGGTCACGTTACCTTGCGACTTAGGTGTTGACGGTACCGTTACCCAAAACATAATCATAGGAACATAACTCATGTCATCATAGCACTTCAATTCTCATTTCAATGTTTCGGTCATCAGGACCCCTTATATACAACAACCCTTATGGTCCTTAAAACATTTCGGTCCCCAGGACCCCTTATGCATTTCGGCCCTTGTGGCCCCAAAGGTTATAATCGGTTATATGACCAATAAAAATAAATACTCTCGTATGACGTTTCATTGTCATTTAATCATCATCATCATAAACTTTGAAGGACTCAACTTGAATAAATTCTCATAAAAAATTAGTGCTTCATTATACAAATGAAATCATATATTTATTTAAACTCAACATTTGACCTCAATAAATTTATAGATTTTCTTCTTGTACATATATCATGATGAAATGTGTTACTTCCTTTGATTCATAAATATTTTCAAACTTTGTATTAAAGATAGAGATAAGGTAAATTTCCATGGTAAGTATACTCACCTCCAAAAAATAGCAAAAGCGTAGATTTGAAACTCTACGAATTAATTCCTAAGAGCTGTAGAGACGCCTTCCTCCAATCCTAACAATTAGTAAATAGGATCTAAAATTAAGGAAAAGCTTTCAATGAAAATTACAACATCTACAAAATTGATCCTAAATAAGACATACTATGGAATAACAAGCTAAAGAACTCCTCCAACTTCAAGTCACCCAAACAAACAACTTACCCAATCTCCACAACACCCATCCTTGTACATTTTTGAGTTATTACCCTTTCTAAATATCCAACCAATTTATATGCACAATACCACCATCAATTAAACCACAAAAGTCAAAAATCAACATTTTCATAAACTCAACAACTTAGGTAAAACCACTTCAATCATTAATAAAATTCCTCCAACATCGTTTGTAGAACATAGAGATACCCAATCCACCATTTATCAAATCAATTTCAACATATAAATTTCCTAACACCAAAATCCCCAATTTTTACATCACACTCAAATCTAGATTAACCCAAAGCTCAATCTCCAAAATGACCATCAAATTGATCATTAAACCAATAATTTCATGAATATAATAATTCCAACCCTCTTCTTTCTTTGTTTAATAAAACATAAATTTAAGCTATAAAGCCCTTTCAAAAATATTTACATGAAAGAAATTTAAATCAAGATCAAACTAATTTTTTATTCTCAAATGTAAATTATAATTTATATTCAAATTTGTCCAAATTTAGATTTAATTTATTTTCTCCATATTAGACCCAAATTCAAATCCATAAGCCTTTTAAACATGAATTAAAATCTCAAACCCTTGAAATTCTATAATGCATGTTTAATTAAAGTATTAATCTTGTAGAGTTTGCCCATGCATGTAACAATGAGACTTAATTTTATGCAAGATTACATCATCAAACCCAAAATAATTAATTTCAATAATCATTAACCTAACTCATTTGCATGGGCCAAAACTTTAATAAACCCTTGTTGCATGTAATTTATAGAACTTATTCCAAGAATAATTCTCTAAATTGAACCAAAATCTAACAAATGAAAAGAATCATAACTCATGTTTTTCAACCTAACTTGATTTAACATTCAAAACCCAATTTCCTATCAATTTATATAATTAATCTTCAAGTTACTTCTTAATTTCAACTTTTAGCTAAATTATTTATAAAGTCTGAGCTTCAATTGCTTACCTTAACTATTCAATGGTTGGATTTCTTAAGTCCCCATATAATTTCTAGCAAAAAGTGATTCTCTTCTTGAAAGAAATTGAGCCATCTCTCCCTCTCTGCATTCTCTCTCTCTGTTTTTCTCTTCCTCTCGGTGCTCTCTCTCTGCCTTTCTCTTTCCCACGGTTTTCCTTAGCAGAACTTTTGAAGTCAACAGGGTTAGCACACTTTTTTTTTTTTTTTATCAGAAGAAATTTCATTACTGAAGCCAAACGACATTTACACAGGAATCCATCCAACAAAAGGCTTACACTAAGCTAAGAAAAATCAGATCAAACAAGCACACATGTATAAAAACTATGAGAATCTCAAACGCACAACAAGTGCTCACGCTCGTACTGCAAAGTAGAGGTCGAATAAAATCAACTGTAGAGCGTGTCTAAGATAAATCATAGATTGTAACCATAGAGTGAGTAAGCCACCTAAAAGCTCTGATGGATTCTATCCAAACACACCCAAACAAGAAAATAAAAAACTGGAAAATACACCTCATACCCAGAGGCAACCAGATCTGATTTGTGAACAATGGAGGCAAACAGATCCAAGGCAGATCTGGTTGAGAGCAGGGGAAGACAGCGACGGCGAGCAACGGAGCAGAAGACCAAGGCAGATCCGACACTGGTGGAAGGAGGAGCAACCCAGCAAAGCTTCCACCAAGGGGAAGAGACGCCTCACAAAGAGGGGGAGGTTGGGAATAGAGGACTCCCAAGGTTTATTAAGCAGAAAAGAAGGAAAGAAAAAAAGGGGGGAGAGAGGAGAGGGGTGGCCGGAGGCCGGAGCCCCCTTCCGCTCCCAAACGGCGCCGACTATGAAAAACCCTAAAGAAAGAGGCTAGAGAGAGATGCCCTCGTTTAGAGAGAGAGAGTTGTAAAACACTTTTTAATTGTTTCAGTTAATCCCTAGAGGGTTAGCACACTTGCCCTCCTTTTTGATTCCATACCCTATTATTATTATTATTCCTCCAGCCAAAGAATGGCTCCAGAACTCTCCCTAACTTCATTTCATCTCCATTTTTATTTTGTTTTGTTTTTTAATCTTATTTAATTGATTAGGATAGGTTTGGCACATCATTACACATTAACTTAATTAAACCACAATTAATCATATCTAATCATGATCAATAAATTTCTACATAGCTCAATTAGTCTAATTGACTTCAATTAAGGACCAATTAATTATATTTAATTTTTTATCATTCTAAATCAGATTTTTTTTTAATCAAACTTCCAAAGGCTCCAATTATTGAATTGAACTTATTATCATTATCAATTTTGATTCCTCAAACCATTTAGCCCTTCAATTTCTAATTAGACTCCTAATTTCTGTCAATAAAATACATATTCAAATTGGATACCCCATAAATAAATTTAATTCATAATAATCACAATTCTCAATCCTCATAATTTAATTAACTTAATTACCTCCAATTCAGACCTAATTAATCGAATCTCAATTTTACTAAACTGAATCGAATATTTAATTAAACTCCCAAATGGGTCCATAATTAAAAATTAAATTGATTCAACTTCTTAATTTCACGTCCTTAAGCCATTTGGACCCTTAATTTGCAATTGCAAAATAAATCTTTAATAGAATTATATACGAACCAGATTCCACAATTTTTATAATCCCAAATTAAATTAGGATAATGGCTAATTAAAATCCCAAATCTCCTTAATTAACCAAATATAAAATATTATACGTAGCGGGGTCGTCACAGGCAAAGTAGAGAGGAGTGGAGGAGGACATAGCCAACTCACCACCTCTGGTGACCCTCTATCGTAGCAACCCACCAGCGTAGAAAAGAAAAAGAAAAAAATGGAACTAATTTGGTGGATTGGCCGGAGCTGGTGGGGATGGAGAAGAGGAGGCCAAAGTCTGAGAGAAGAAGACAGACTGACGCCACTCTCCGGTGGGTCTTATCTTCGACGACGACCAAGGAGGAAGAGAGAGAGAGCATGGGTGTCGTCATTGGGAGTGGAATTGGAAGGGCTTAATTTGGAGGATGAATCATTTTTCATACATCTATTAGATGCATCTAAACATTAAAAAAATAAATAAATAAATATATGAATTAAAAACTTAAAAATTATTTTTCAAAACTGAAAATCAAATAGTTTTTTTTTTCTTTTCTTTATTCTGACCTTGCCCCGACCAAAACCTGGCCACAAAGGAGTTATAAGACCATTGCACAAAGTCACTGGCATTGCACAAAGTCATTGGCAATATAAAATAGTTCATAGAGAAGATTGAAATGGCATGTGCAACAACTTTAATCAACACCTCCTTACCAAGTTTTCATATTGATTTTCTTTTCACCCTTGTAATAATTCCAAATCATTTCGGGATTTGATCTAAAACCCTCTTTCCATCTTTTCCTACCATAGTAACATTGCACCCTTGGATCTCCAAAAGGCTACTTCAAGTGATCCCTCAAATCAACATCAGTCTTCGAACTAACAGAGAGAGAACTGATTTCTTGTAATTAATCAATTGATTAGAAGCTTGTTCATACATAGATGAGCTTTTTTTATTTTATTTTATTTTTTTTGAAATTACATCCTTCCTCCATAGTACCCCTCCCAAAAAACAAGTTATCATCTGCAAAACCAAAAAAAAAAATGAAGATGAGATACACTAGGGCTTCCTCGAGCAATCTGAAGACCATGTAATCATATCCTCTTTTGCACCTCTAGAAAGTATAGATAAAAGAGCCTATGCACAAAGTATATATATCTTTGTCTAAGATCTTTTACGGGCTGATACGACTCTATTTCCATTAAGAGCTGAGTATGACATGGGACTTAAAACAATCCATAATTTTTCCAATACAAAAGCTGCTAAAACCAAAATCCTAGGCTCTTTATGCCATTATTATGAGGGTAATGTTAGGGATACCAAATTTTCTACCAAACAAATGACCAAATGTTTCACATGGGTGTGGGGCTACCAAACAAATGACTAAATGTCTCACATAGGTGTGGGCCCCACACTTATGTGAGACATTTAGTCAATTGTTTGGTAGAAAATTTCGGGCCTATAGCATTTTCCTTATCAAGAACCCTCTTAGGCTCTTTAATTGACAACATAGCACAATTCCAGTGAATAATTGGTAAGAAATTTTTTGAATAGATATAAATTTCAATAGTTTGTCTCAACAAGCTCCAAACAGAAAGTGTAAACATATACCTCATTTCTTTTATTGAAATGTATCAACCAATCACATATTGGATGGTCTGTTTTGACTGCTGAGAAAATAGAAAGGAAGATTTGGACTTCGATGACAATAAATTAAGCACAGGAAGTTATATAGATTCCCAACGATTCTAAGTTCTATATATTAAAGTCTCATGAATGCTTAAGAGCATCTCGAATGCACAATTGCTATATTGGCATGCTATTGCTAAATATTAGCATAGTTACAGTGTTAGAATGTCGATTTCTTCTCCACATTCACTCTTTACAATGTTGACACATGTGTTGTCTCTGATGAAATTGAGACAACAATGTAGTAAGTGTAGTCTCTCATGAAATTGAGCTGTTGCACCGTGTCGACAAAAATAATTGCTAAAAAAATATTTTTGAAATTTTAAACAAATATTTCCACTTCGACAAAATGATAAAAATTATAATTATTCTATTTTACTAGTTATTTATGGGCTGAAGCCATTATGTATTGGAGTTGGTAGGACAACTCATAAGCACACATTTGGAGTTGTGGTAGTGATGATGGATGGAGTAGGATTATAGCGACCCCGGTCTTTCCCCTTTTGATTATTGTATCCGGACTTATGTTCCGTAGATTCCATTGTTGTGTTATTGTTGTTGTCGTCTTTTAATTCCTTAGCTTTGGAGTTATAGAATGTGTTGGGCGGGTTTGGAACAGGTTGGTTGAGCTTAGGAACCAAAACTAGTTGCCCAGATTTTGGCTTGTCCGCTCGAGCGGAGATTTTGGCGCTCGAGCGGGAAAAACACCCATCCAGTATTTTCTTGTGCAGGGTTGGACCGCTCGAGCGGGAGTTGGGCCGCTCGAGCGGGAATGTGGGAGTGACGCTCGAGCGGGGATTTGGACGCTCGAGCGGGTACCTGGTTTGTCGAGATGCTGGGAGTGTGCATCCGCCGCTCGAGCGTTGGGATTGTCCGCTCGAGCGGAGAGTTGTGAGTGTACGCTCGAGCGGGGTTTTGTCCGCTCGAGCGGAGATGCTGAGTATAAAATCGTGATTTCGTGTTTTAAAACAGTTTTTCAGCCCCTTTCAGTTTATAAAACCCTAGGTTACGAGTTTTCTCTTTCCCAACTCATCTTCTCCTTAGGATTGATCTATTTAGAGTGTGTATCTACCCTAGTTCCTTCATTAAAAAGGTAGAGGAGAGTGAGGGCTACATTTTAATCTGAACGGTTGTTGATTTGGAGCACTTTGGAGTTTGGGCTATCATCTCCGTTTCTTATCTTTTTGGTTTCTTGCTTCGAGGTAGGGATTTCCTACTCCATTTATACGCTTTAATCCTAAGTGTTGGTATTTTGGTATGTGGGGGTAGTTTGGTAATTTTGGGAGAAACCTTAGGGTTTTGGCTTAGATTAATTTGTATAATTAATTTAAGGGAAAAATGTGAAATTGGGTTTAATTCATGAAGTTGGGGAAATTATGAGATTAATGATATAGTTGGGTAGTTTAAATACTTACCTATGAGAATGTTGATTTTACATTCATTGTTGTATTTATTTCTTGTTTAGAAATAACTGTTTTGGGCTATCGGTGGAGGATAGCCATTGATTGTTGTAGACCTTGCATGCGGCTTAGGTATAACTGAAATTATGTCACCTATGTTGACAGTTGAATTAATACAGAACATTACTTGTATTGATTATGTGTTGTATATGGCAATTGTGTGTTTCATTGCATATGCATTTCATTTGGAGGAGATAGGGGATGAACTCCACGGTTTAGGGGAAGATAGGGGATGGACCTCTAAACCGGATTTGTTGGGAGGAGATAGGGGATGGACTCCAGTAGCATCACTCATATGTGTGCTTATTGATTATAGCAATATTGCTATTTGTTGTTGATATGATACATCATTTTAATGTGTATCAGTTGGAAGTATGGAAGTGTTGTGGTTTGAGCTTTAGTCTCATTTATTTTGTGACATCTGGATCACTATTATAGTTGGCCAGGTTCTGAGCCATAATGATATAATTGGAAAGTGAAAGGAATGTCATAGACAATATTGTCATAGACAATGTAGACATTCGTGTCATGAAATTGGAAATTGATTATCTTGTGTTAACCATGTATCGAATGCTAATGCTTTAGTTAATTCTTATGCTTGGTTTAGTATTTTCTCTGGGCTGTGGCTCACCCTATATGGGAACTTCATTTTCAGGTTCAGGTGGTTCACTACCTCCAAGGACTTAGCTTGTGAGGATTTGGACTCGAAGACTTGCTTTATTTTGTTTAGTTGTTTTATTTGAATAACTTGTAAACTTTCAAGCCTAGGGCTTTATTTGTTTTTGAGTTAGAACTCATGGAATTGTGTCCAAGTGTTGGCTTGGCAAGATGTAAGCCCATAGGGCATTTATTATGATGTTTTTATTTCATGGTACTCTGATGAATGGAATAAGATACTTTATTTCCTTATAATTCCGCATGTTAATATTATGTATTATGGGTTTATTTTTGAGGGCGTTACAACTTGGTATCAGAGCGTACCGGGTTTGAATACTTTGGGTACGTGGGAAGTGATTAGTATCACAATGGGTTCGTCTCGTTTGATAGAGACTTAGTGTAATGATTACATGCTTATATGATATAACATGTTTATGTGATTATGTGGGTATGGAATGTAGTTCCTAGGATGTTGATTGGATCCTTGAGTCTCTGAAAGTCTTGTTGGAAAGGCACTTGATCAATGTTGTTTCCAACCGGAACTTTAGTGGCGCCTCGGGACTATCATTATCCAGGAATGAAATTCGTAGGTGCTTATGTGATTATGTGCTTACGTGGTGTGATTTATTGTTGTCCAATGTATTAGGACGTGAGTGTTATAGTTTTGGCACATTATTTAGAGTGCTAACGTCTTTGTTTCCTTTATTAGGATGTCAGGACGAGGACGAGGTCGTGGTAGGCGTGGTAGGCAGGCCAGGCAGGAAGTGCCTATACCGGAGGAAATTCCGGCAGTTCAGGAGGGTGTTGGCCAGGCCAATGTGGCCGAGCCAGTAGGACAGCAGTTTATGGGTGCTTTGGCCCAAGGGATAGCAGGGGCATTTCAGGCGTCAGTTGACATTCTGAGGGCTGCGAATCCAGCCCAGGCTGTTGTTGCTGCAGATACAGGACCTTCTTTTCTGAAGAGGGAATTCTTCCGGTCTCACCCGGACGAATTTTTAGGTGATCCTAGCGAGCCGCTTAAGGCAGATGAATGGCTCGAACAGACAACGAAAACGTTTGAGATGCTAGGCATCGAAGACGAGGTATTGAAGGTGACCTTGGCATCATTCCAGCTGAAGGGGATGCGGGTCAGTGGTGGAAGTTCACCAAGGGTCGTATTGGAGGTACTTGGAAGGCTTTTGTTGATGCTTTTCAGGAGAAGTACCTGTCTCCAGCTGTTCAGGAGAAGTTGAGAGATCAGTTCCGCCATCTTGAGCAGAACAGTTTATCAGTGGCCGAGTTTGAGGCTGCATTCACTAGTTTGTCCAGGTTTGCACCTGAGTTGGTGGCGACTGAGGAGCGCCGTTGCATTGAGTTTGAGAAGAAGTTGAGGCGTGGCTTATGCTGAGAGTTGTCGGATCTATGATTAGGGATTTTGGGCGATTGGTTGATGCAGCAGCCCATACCGAGACTATGATGCAGGAAGAGGGGGAAAGGCAGAAAGGCTCCAAGAGGAGTCAGGATGGCCAGAGTGATGGCGAGGCAGAGAGGTTTCACTCCTCAGCAGCCTCAGAGTAGTTTTTCTAGATCCACTTTTCCAGTGCCGAGTGCTAGTTCTGGGAAAGGCAGTCAGGGAGACATTACCTGTTTCAAGTGTGGCCAGCTGGGTCACAAGTCTCCAGTTTGTCCTCAGAGGGGAGGAGTTCAGAGAGCAGCATCTTCTTCGGCTCGATCTCAGAGCCAGAGTCAGGGTAGAGGCCAGCCGCTCTCTTGTTTTCAGTGCGGTCAGCCGGGGCACATGAAGAGGTTCTGCCCACAGTTGGGTGGCACATCTGGTGCATCTGGTTCGAGGCAGACTCAGAGTCAGCTGCCTGCTCAGTCAGTTCAGGCCTCGAGGGCCAATCAGGGGGCTTCTTCGTCCCAGTCTGTGCAGCAGTCTAGGGGTGAGCAGGTTGATCAGAGGCCATCTGGGCGCGTGTATGCTGTTACCGCGCAGGACCTAGTACCGGCTCCATCTGTGTCGTGAGAGGTACCTTCTTGTTTTGCAACTCGTTGCTAATGTTTTGATTGATACGGGTGCATCTCATTCCTTTGTGTCTGCTGCATTTGCATCTGTTTTGGAGTTGGAGTTAGCACAGTTAGCGTCTCCTATTTGTGTAGTGTCACCTCTAGGGGGTGAATTGATTTTGAAACAAGGGGTTAGGGGTTGTGATATAGAGGTCGATGATCATAGAATCCCTTTCTCTTTTGTAGTTATGCCCATGAAGGGCTTTGATGTTATTTTGGGTATGGACTGGTTATCGTCATACCGGGCAGTTATTGATTGCTACCGTCAGAGGGTCACTTGTTGTACCGTGAACGGGGAGTGTTTTCGTTTTCTGGGGGACCGGGTTGGTAGTGTTTTGCCACCGGGTTATGATCCGCGAGGGCGGAGTGAGCTTAGTGGTCTACTTGCTAGTCTTTCGATTAGTGAGGGTGATGAGACCCAGATTGTGTTGCGAGGGTGGTTTGTGAGTATTCGGACGTTTTTCCCGAGGATCTTGTTAGTTTGCCACCTCAGCGAGAGATTGAGTTCTCTATTGATTTAGTGCCCGGCACGGCGCCGATTTCTATGGCACCTTACCGTTTTGCCCCAGCCGAGTTAGTTGAGTTGAAGGTTCAACTCCAGGAGTTGTTAGATAAGGGCTATATCCGTCCTAGTGTTTCGCCGTGGGGAGCACCGGCCCTCTTTGCTAAAAGAAAGGTGGTGCTTTGAGACTGTGTATTGATTACAGAAATTGAATCGGGCTACGGTTAAGAATAAGTATCCTATGCCCCGTATTGATGATTTGTTGACCAGTTGAAGGGTTCCCGTTGTTTCTCTAAGATAGATTTGAGATCGGGTTATCATCAGTTGAGGGTCAGGGAGGAGGATATTCCTAAGACGGCATTCCGTACGCGGTATGGCCATTATGAGTTTCTGGTGATGCCGTTTGGGCTCACCAATGCACCGGCAGTGTTTATGGATTTGATGAACCGGATCTTCCGGGAATTCTTGGATCGTTTTGTGGTCGTCTTCGTGGACGACATTCTGATTTATTCACCTTCAGAGGAGGAGCACGAGGCACACTTGAGAGTGGTGCTTGAGTTACTTAGAGCCTATAAGCTTTATGCTAAGTTCAGGAAGTGTGAGTTCTGGCTAGAAGAGGTGAAGTTCTTAGGCCATGTAGTTTCTGGGGAAGGGGTGTCTGTTGATACATCCAAGACTGAGGCAGTGCAAGATTGGGCACAGCCTAAGAGTGTTTTGAGATCCGCAGTTTTCTGGGATTAGCTGGGTATTATCGCCGTTTTGTGAAAGATTTCTCCAGGTTAGCTTCACCGTTGACTAGATTGACTCGGAAGGGAGTCAAATTTGTATGGAGTGAGACTTGTGAAAAGTCGTTTCAGGAGTTGAAAGTTAGACTGACCACCGCTCCAGTCTTGATTATTCCGGAGAGAGGGTTGGGTTATGCAGTCTATTGTGACGCCTCACGAGAGGGTCTGGGTTGTGTGTTGATGCAAGAGGGGAAAGTGGTTGCCTATGGCTCACGTCAGTTGAAAATTCATGAGAAGAATTACCCTACGCATGATTTAGAGTTAGCAGCTGTGATATTTGCCTTGAAGATTTGGAGGCACTATCTTTATGGTGAGAAATTCGAGGTATTCTCGGATCATAAGAGTCTGAAATATCTGTTTACACAGAAAGACTTGAATTTGAGGCAGAGGAGGTGGATGGAGTTCATTGAGGATTATGACTTCGAGTTGCACTATCATCCGGGGAAGGCCAATGTTGTGGCCGATGCCCTTAGTAGGAAATCTGTTGGTGACTTAGCTAGTATAGCCATCCGGGAGTGGGAGATGTTGGGTGCAGTTGGGGAGTTTGATTTGCATCTGGGCGAATCCGTAGAGGCTGCGGCCTTGTTTTTCTGTTGTTGCACAGCCTACACTTGTGACTCGAGTGTTAGAGGCTCAGAGGGGTGATCTTGAGGTAGAATCTCTCCGAGAGAAGATTTCCAATGGGAAGGTTGAGAAGGGTTTGACGGTGTATCCCGACTTGAGTGTGAGATACCGAGACCGTCTGTTTGTGCCGGAGTCTTGCCGAGAGGAGGTACTCCGAGAGTTTCATCATTCACGCCTTGCGGTGCATCCGGGAGGTACTAAGATGTATCGGGATTTGGGCGCCAGTTTTGGTGGCGGGGTATGAAGAGAGATGTGGCAGCTTTCGTATCTAGGTGCCTTACTTGTCAGCAAGTGAAGGCCGAGCATCAGAGGCCAGCGGGTTTGTTGCAACCCTTGCCTATTGCCGAGTGGAAGTGGGAGCATGTCACTATGGACTTCGTTGTGGGTCTTCCGAGGACTCAGCGGGGTAGTGATGCTATTTGGGTGGTTGTAGACCGGTTGACGAAGTCGGCGCACTTCATTCCTATGCGTGTTAGAGATTCGGTAGATCATCTTGCCGACTTATATACATTCGGGACATAGTGAGGTTGCACGGGGTCCCAGTGACGATCGTCTCAGATAGAGATCCTCGTTTTACTGCCAGGTTGTGGCAGAGTTTGCAGAGTGCCTTAGGCACTAAGTTGACCTTAGCACGGCTTATCATCCTCAGACTGACGGGCAGTCCGAGCGTACTATTCAGATCCTTGAGGATATGCTTCGGGGTTGTGTTCTCGACTTTAGTGGGTCGTGGGAGAGGCACTTACCATTAGTGGAGTTTGCCTACAACAACAGTTTTCAGTCTAGTATCGGTATGGCACCGTTTGAGGCCTTGTATGGCCGACCGTGTAGATCTCCTGTTTGTTGGGCCGAGGTGGGTGATGCACCTTTGTTGGGTCCGGAGTTGGTGAGGGAAACGACGGAGAAAGTTGAGCTTATCCGTAAGAGGCTTGTTACAGCACAGAGTCGTCAGAAATCTTATGCTGACCGTAGGAGGAGACCTTTGGTATTTGAGGTGGGTGATCATGTCTTTTTGAAGATATCACCTAAGCGGGGTTTGATGAGGTTTGGGAAGAGCGGGAAGTTGTCCCCTCGGTTTATTGGGCCTTTTGAGATCCTTGAGAGGATTGGCGAGGCTGCTTATCGTTTAGCTTTGCCACCGCAGTTATCCGGAGTCCATGACGTGTTTCATGTGAGTATGCTTCGGAAGTATGAGCCGGATCCATCGCATGTACTGGATTGGACTGACTTAGTAGTTGATGAGGATGTCTCATATGAGGAGAGACCGATTCGAGTCTTGGATAGGCGGGATCAAGTTTTGCGAGGCAAAACCATCCCTTTGGTGAAAGTTTTGTGGAAACATCACGGAGTGGAGGAAGCCACTTGGGAAGTGAGTTGGAAGTCCGTGAGAAATATCCGGACATGTTTAGTGATTAGAAATCTTATATATAGATTTTTGTAATATTGTTGAACTTGAGAATTTTATATATGTCTTAAGTTGGAAAACATTAAAAATGTTTTGGATTTAATGTTAGCATTTTGAACTTGCCTTTTTATGGAAGTGGAATATAACATTTATATATTGAATGTGTTGTTTATATCATGAGATTGAATATGATATGGAATTTGTTAACATTGAAAGGAATAATGCATAATATTGATGCAGGTTAAAATATATGTTGGTTTATACATATTGTGAGATGCCTCTTGATAAGAGATGAAGTGACCAATACTGGTCAAGTTGTTGATTATTGTTTTATATATCATTGGGAATTAAGAAAAACTTGTTTTTACAAACTCATGCTTAATTTCGGGGACGAAATTCTTTTAAGGGGGGGAGGTTATAGCGACCCCGGTCTTTCCCTTTTGATTATTGTATCCGGACTTATGTTCCGTAGATTCCATTGTTGTGTTATTTTGTTGTTGTCTTTTAATTCCTTAGCTTTGGAGTTATAGGATGTGTTGGGCGGGTTTGGAACAGGTTGGTTGAGCTTAGGAACCAAAACTAGTTGCCCAGATTTTGGCTTGTCCGCTCGAGCGGAGATTTTGGCGCTCGAGCGGGAAAAACACCCATCCAGTATTTTCTTGTGCAGGGTTGGACGCTCGAGCGGGAGTTGGGCCGCTCGAGCGGGAATGTGGGAGTGACACTCGAGCGGGGATTTGGACGCTCGAGGGGTACCTGGTTTGTCGAGATGCTGGGAGTGTGCATCCGCCGCTCGAGCGTGGGATTGTCCGCTCGAGCGGGAGTCTGTGAGTGTACGCTCGAGCGGGGTTTTGTCCGCTCGAGCGGAGATGCTGAGTATAAAATCGTGATTTCGTGTTTTAAAACAGTTTTTCAGCCCCTTTCAGTTTATAAAACCTAGGTTACGAGTTTTCTCTTTCCCAACTCATCTTCTCCCTTAGGATTGATCTATTTAGAGTGTGTATCTACCCTAGTTCCTTCATTAAAAAGGTAGAGGAGAGGTGAGGGCTACATTTTAATCTGAACGGTTGTTGATTTGGAGCACTTTGGAGTTTGGGCTATCATCTCCGTCTTTATCTTTTTGTTTCTTGCTTCGAGGTAGGGATTTCCTACTCCATTTATACGCTTTAATCCTAAGTGTTAGTATTTTGGTATGTGGGGGTAGTTTGGTAATTTTGGGAGAATCCTTAGGGTTTTGGCTTAGATTAATTTGTATAATTAATTTAAGGGAAAAATGTGAAATTGGGTTTAATTCATGAAGTTGGGGAAATTATGAGATTAATGGTATAGTTGGGTAGTTTAAATACTTACCTATGAGAATGTTGATTTTACATTCATTGTTGTATTTATTTCTTGTTTAGAAATAACTGTTTTGGGCTATCGGTGGAGGATAGCCATTGATTGTTGTAGACCTTGCATGCGGCTTAGGTATAACTGAAATTATGTCACCTATGTTGACTGTTGAATTAATACAGAACATTACTTGTATTGATTATGTGTTGTATATGGCAATTGTGTGTTTCATTGCATATGCATTTCATTTGGAGGAGATAGGGGATGAACTCCACGGTTTAGGGGAAGATAGGGGATGGACCTCTAAACCGGATTTGTTGGGAGGAGATAGGGGATGGACTCCAGTAGCATCACTCATATGTGTGCTTATTGATTATAGCAATATTGCTATTTGTTGTTGATATGATACATCATTTTAATGTGTATCAGTTGGAAGTATGGAAGTGTTGTGGTTTGAGCTTTATTCTCATTCATTTTGTGACATTTGGATCACTATTATAGTTGGCCAGGTTCTGAGCCATAATGATATAATTGGAAAGTGAAAGGTGTCATAGACAATATGTCATAGACAATGTAGACATTCGTGTCATGAAATTAGAAATTGATTATCTTGTGTTAACCATGTATCGAATGCTAATGCTTTAGTTAATTCTTATGCTTGGTTTAGTATTTCTCTACTGGGCTGTGGCTCACCCTATATGAGAACTTCATTTTCAGGTTCAGGTGGTTCACTACCTCCAAAGACTTAGCTTGTGAGGAGTTGGACTTGAAGACTTGCTTTATTTGTTTTAGTTGTTTTATTTGAATAACTTGTAAACTTTCAAGCCTAGGGCTTTATTTGTTTTTGAGTTAGAACTCATAGATTTGTGTCCAAGTATTGGCTTGGCAAGATGTAAGCCCATAAGGCATTTATTATGATGTTTTTATTTCATGGTATCTGATGAATGGAATAAGATGCTTTATTTCTTTATAATTCCGCATGTTAATATTATGTATTATGGGTTTATTTTTTTGAGGGCGTTACAAGGATTGCATGAAAAAATAAATAATTAAATAAACAAAAAAAGAGATATGTTAGAACTATTCAAGGAATGGAGAGATAAATGATGGAGTAAATTTGATAATTTATGCATTATTAATATATATATATATATATATATATTGTTATGCTTTTCTATTAATCAATGGATGGATGACTAACAGTTTGACTAAAGAGTGTTTGAGAAGTGGTTATTTTAGTTGTCTTTTTTTTTATAAAAATACATACAAAAATAAAAAAAGAGGGCTATAATTGGGTGTTTTTACTTTTTGATTATTTTAGCCAGAAAACCAACACCCCAAATGGGGCAGTTGTTAAAAAAAAATTTCAAAGTAAAGGAATGAGTGATATTTGAGAGAATACATGGGGTGATAATGTAATTTCAAAGGTATTGACGGGGTGCCAGTGTAATTTATCAAATTCATAAGATAATATAGTTTTATAATTTTATCATCTTATTCAGAAAATAAAAATAAACATAAATGGTCTATTTTTTAAAAATTTATTTAATTATATTTTTTTAAAGGCAAATACATTGAAATGTGATTCCATATTAATATTATTTATTTAATAGATAATCTATAATGGTAAAAATTAATGATTCAACGTATCGAGATAAAACACATGCATTGTTGAAAATTTTGAAATTAGTGATACGTGAGAAACACCGAAATAGATCCTAAAAACGCCATTAAAAGCTAAAACAACGTTTGCAGTCATTGTTTACTTATGTTTATAAAGTGTCATTAAATAATTTAGTTGGCATTTTAAAAATATTATAAATTTTAACATATATTAATGACATCTCAATTATCGGCTAATGTCATTATACGACATTTAGCGATGTTTTCCAAAATCATGCCATCCTTGTGTTTTTTTTCTTCCTTTGAAATGACATAGATGTTGCTTGTTTTGTTCAAAGTAAATTACCAAAATCATGAAATAACAAATGGCAATAGTATCTTGTAATTATAATTTAAAGACAAACATTAAGTTGTATATATTATCTTAGTTTGATCTTGTTTGAGAAGTTAATTATTTTAGTTGGTTATTTGGCTTTTGAATTATTTTAATTTGACTAAAAAGTTGTATTTGAAAAGTTTGTTAGTTTTTTGTGTAATTGATTTAATGATTGTGAGAGAAAAAGTGAAATTATTATGAATTAAATGTGATATTTTATCTTTTTAATTATTTTAATTTATTTTATCTTTTAATAGGCTATTTTAACCCAATATTCTTCACAAAGCCTTTATGTTGTTATAGTTACATGCATGAGCTCTCCTGAATGTTGATTTTTAATAACATATTTATCATTTATTTTTTTAGAAATAAATATAATAAAATAATAATATTATAAAATGATCTAATTTTTTAGATTAAAGACTTTAGGAAACAAAAATTATATGGCATATTTGGTTTGTCTTTCCAAATATGTTTTGGGAGAAAAAATTCTAAAAAATGTTTTGTTAAAAGTTTAAAAAAAAAAAAAAAATTCAAAATCACTTTTCTCTCCATTATATAATAATAAATTATTTTTTTTCTCTTATCTCATTTTTGATCATTTTTTTCTTCACACGCATCTATTCAATAATAAAAAAATATTAAATTATTCCAAACTTTAAAATTCTAAAATTATTTTCAAAATATACGACCAAACAAATTTTTAAATTTTTTAAACTCTCTTCAAAAATTATTTTTGAAATAACATTTCAAAACAAAAACAAACGAGGCCATTGCAAGCTCACGGTTGGAAAATTATTTCTAAGTTGAAATTTGGATTTAAGAGGTGAATTTATTTCTCAAGATTTTGCAAATATTGATATTTATTGTAGGATTAACCCCTTCCTTGCAAACCCTAAAGGCCCTGTTATTCACAATCTCTGCGCAGCGGCAACAATGGAGAACAGAATATCCTTCAGAAAAAGGTTGAAGTTGATCACGGATTCTACTTCATCGGAAGCTTCACCAGCTTCAGAAAAATTGATCACCGATTCTTCTTCGTCGGAAACCTCACCAGCTTCATCGGAAGTCATTGCTAGCAACGTTGATCTCCTTTCAGAGATCCTCTTACGTCTTCCTCCCAAATCCCTACTCAGATTCATGTCTGTCTCGAAGAATTGGCTCGATCTCATCTTCGATTCTCAGTTTGGCTCCAAGCACGCTCGCCGAAATCACAATCGCTCCGTCTCTGGCTTATTCTTCTACAACCATTATTGGTATAGAAATGAACAAGTTAAGTCTGTCTCTCTTCTCGGCCAATCAAGCCTCCCCACACCCTACTTCATCGAATGTAGAAGAGTTAGGATTGTAAGCTCTTGCAATGGATTAATCTTGTGCGACATTGATTGCTTTATTAACAATCGCAAGACAACACGTTACGTTGTTTGTAATCTCACCACCCAGGAATTCACTCGACTTCCTGAACATGGTGATAGTCAACCACCTGCTTACTTGGCTTTTGATCCTTCACAATCACCTCATTACAAAGTTATTTTGTATAATTACACTCCCCCTTCTTATCAATTCAATATCTACTCTTTGGAGAGTACGTATTGGAGGCATATTACTGTCGATGCACTACCTGTTAAGCGTTTCGAAGGGGTCTTTTGGAATGGAGCAATCCACTGGTTAAGTAATGACCATCACATTCGATTCGATGTTGGTTCAGAGGAGCTTACACGAATTCCAAATCCTATTGCTCCTAAAATTCTTTCTGCAGACAAGGCTAGATATTTTGGAGAATGTGATGGTCATTTGATTCTTATTCAGATGCGATTGTGCTCTGCTATGGGATTCAGAATCCTTCAGATGGAAAGGGACTTCTTTGGTTGGATTGTGAAGTGCCGCGTCAATCTTAGACCCTTAATTTCTGTCTTCCCTGAGATAAATAACACAAGCAAGGACTACAAATTTCATGTGCTATGCATTGTGAAGGAAGTAAATAAAAATGAGCTTGGACTGGTGTTAGCTACTGCGGGCAAAGTTATTTATTATAATCTCAAGTGCAAGACATTGAAGGTGCTTCGTGATGATTTTCCCAAAGGTAAGTTTCGCGGATTGTATTTTAACCAATATCATTATACTCGTACTTATCAATTCATTGAAAGTCTATCCCCTATTTGAATATGTCTAACATGTTGGAACATATATGTTTTGTTTTGAGTCCTTTTTTGTAGAACTTTATCATATTTATTTCTTATGAATCAGTTTCTTAGTGTTAGGACAATGAATATTTTGCCCTCCCAAATTGCAGTAGGTGCTTGTTATAAAACTTCTGAAGTTGTAATATCTTTTGTTGTCAGATTGTTATTAAACTTAAATTCGGAATTCTATAATGTATGATCTTTGTTGGATGACTGGTTCTAATTGGTCTATGATTGAATGGAAAAGATATTTAAAAAAAAAATGGAATTGAAAAGCCTTTTTTACATAATTTGATTTAGAATCAAGAAATTATCATATTGTTCAGGTTTTTAGGGTTAAAGCTAAGTTACTGACGGATGGAATTCTGTAAAGGTAGGTATTGCCTTCTCTTGTGCAGGAAAGTACATGGTTTTATCTTCTTCTATTGTGTTCTTTTATTTATCAGTTTGTTACTTTATCTGAACATCATGAAGATCAATTGCAACATTGGTAGCAAAGGCAATTAACAAAGCCTTGAAAGTTTGGTCTCTTTATTTCCACCTTTCTTACATTAATCTATTCATTTTAAAAATAAAAAATAAAAAATCCTTGCTGCTCAGTTCTTTCTACGCATTGGTTAGGTGTTTGTTATGTAGTGTACACACTTTGTTAGTATATTTTGATAGTTTGAACAATTTTTTTAAGACAATAAAAAAAAATGATCCTAAATTTGCAAGCACATTACAAATTACAAAACAAGAAAATTGTATATTGTAGTCAAGATTCACTGGTTATTTCAGCTATCATAGACAAAAATATATACTGAACAAATAATCCATAACAAAATCATATAATCTAGAGAGAGAAAAATCATAATTCTAGACGTTACCATAAAATTGTTAAGTTCAACTAATTGAAAGACTAAAACATCTCCCTCGAACAATTTTAAGTTTTCATATATCTAGAATAATATAAGTCATTTAAACCTAGTTCGAACCATCCTTCTACATCCGTCCCAACGTCTCCCTTTGCGCCCCCCCAAAATAACAAAGTCCTGGATCTATGGTCTCTGAAAATTGAATATGAATCATGTTTTGTAAAAATTGCAAATTAATTTTACAAAAATGTTTAAGATATTTGGTTTGTGGTTCATTAAATTAGTGAGTTCACATCTGAGTTTGCATCTTTCATCACAAATAAAATGAATTGATAAGCAGTAAATGCCTTCAATATTTGAAGTGACAACATCACTCAACACAGAATAAATGGAAACCAATACTATTGACGTAGGTTCTTCACCAAGAATTTTCTTGGTGTCTGTTATTAGAGCTAGACAGACTTGGCATATTTTGCAAAACTAGTTTTCAACTGCTTGCATCATTACCAACAAGGCCTATAATTGAAAAAACAAGCCATTTTCTTATAGACAGCTTCAAACAATGTCGTCTATAAGTGTAGCGACGTCGTTAAAATGGCGCCACAAACTTAAGACGGCGAGCATACCATAGATGTAAAACTATAAATGCCTTTAAGTCCCGTTTGTTTAGAGAGTTAGAGGAGGGATTGAGATTGGTAGTAAGGTGGGACTCACTAATATTGTGTTTGTTTTGAGAGATGGAGAGGGGATTGATAGTGAGCTCCGGATGAGGATGGGCCTCTCCAAGGGGATTCGGATGGGCCTCCAGGACTTGGTATTAGAAAAATAGTCTAACGGACTAGAAATTTTTATTTTTATTTATTTATTATTTTATTTTTTTACATGTCGGGCATTTTTTTTAAACATTAATGTTTAATTTTTTTGTATTTTTTGTTAAGTAAAAATCATTATGTTATTTGTTCTATTTTTTTTTTTGGAAATTTTTTATTTTATTTATTTTTTTAAATTTTTTACATATTGGGTATTTTTATTAAAACATTAATGTTTAATTTTTTGTATTTTTTTATTATTTTATATTTATTTTATATAAAAATAATTTGACAATTCCTACACTAATAACTATCATCAAAACAAACACAATTTTACTTAATCCTCTCCATTCTATCTTTGAAAACAAACGAGACCTTATATCCTTTGATGGCGTTTTTACCGCGTATGGCGGCATTTTTTAAATGCACGTTTTGCTTCCGAATTCAAATTGTCATAGACATTTATCATGAATAAATGCTCCGGAAGAGATTTCCATTGAATTTATTGAACTACCCTTGAAGATTCCATTCTCATGTTGGCAATTGGAAAATATTTTGCATTGACTATTTTTCCAAGTAAAGAGTTAGGATTTGTGAGTAATCTCCAACATTGCTTAGGGTCTGTTTGGTAACGTTTACATTTTCAGTTTATATTTACAAAAAATTTATAAATTAGTTTTTGTTTATTTTTAGAAAAACATAAACTGCAAACGCGTTTGGTAATTGAAAAAATGTTTAAAAAAATTTTAAAATATAAAAAAGAGTGAAAAATGGCAAGTGGTGGCAAGTGGCGGCAGAAAGACGGTGGTGGAGTGGTGACAGTGGGTGGTGGAGGTGGTGACGAATGGGTGGTGGTGGTGGGTGGTGGGTGGTAGCGAGTGGGTGGTGGTGGTGGTGGTGGCGGGTGGTGGTGGCAGGTAGGTGGCGGATGGCGGGTTGTGTGGTGTTGGTGGTAGGGGGTGGGTGACGGTGGCGGGTGGTGGTGGTAGCGAGTGGGTGGTGATGGTGGTGGCAGGTGGGTGGCGGATGGCGGGCGGTGGTGGGGTGTGCGGTGGGTGGTGGTGGCGGGTGGTGATGGTGGTGGGGTGGGTCACGGTGGCTGGTAGTGGGTGGTAGCGAGTGGGTGGCGGATGCGCGGGTGGTGGTGGGTAGTGGCGGGTGGTGGTGGTAAGTGGGTGGGTGACGGTGGCAGGTGGTGGGTGGTAGCGAGTGGGTGGTGGTGGTGGCAGGTGGGTGGCGGTGACAGGTGGGTGGTAGGTGATGGTGGTGGTGGTGGTGGTGGGTGGTGGGTGGCGGTGGCGGGGGCGGGTGGGTAGTAGGTGGCTGGTGGTGATGGGTGGCAAGTGGGTAGTGAGTGGTGGTGGCGGGTGGTGGTGGCGGGCGGTGGATGGTAGTGGCGGGTAGTGGGTGGTGGCGGGTAGATGGCAGGTGGGGTGGGTGGTGGTGGGGTGGTAGTGGTGGCGAGGGGTGGGTGGTGGTGGCAAGTAGGTGACAGGTGGGTGTGGTAGCAGGTGAGTGGTGGTTGCGAGTGGTGGGTGGTGGTGGCAGGTGCGTGGTGAGTGGTGGTGGCAAGTGGTGGTAGAGGGTGGGTGGTGGTGGCAGAAGACGGTGGTGAAAAATGGTGGCGGGTGGTGACTAGTGTTGGGTGGTAAAAAAAAACAAAAAACTCAAAACGGAAATATATTTTTTGAGTTTACATTTTTTGGCCAAATTTATAAACTGAGACTACTGATTTATAAATCAAAAATTTACCAAACAAGTTTTTATTTGAATTTTTAAAATTTTTGTAAATATAAACAAAAAATTAAAAACGTAAGTATTATCAAACGACACCTTGGCAAACAATAGCAAGCTTGAAAGCTTGGAGAGACTTGAAACCCAACCCACCTTCTTTAGCCTAGCACAAAAGCCTTCGTTTAAAGTCTCCCAAGCATATTCTGTTTGGTTTTGAAGTTTTTTAAAAATAAATTTTTAGTTTTAAATTATATTTTTTTAGTGAATTTTTTAAACATTTTAACCAATTTTTTACTTTTTAAATCCACTTCATCTAAATATACTTAAAAAGTATAAAATTGACAAAAAAATATTTAAAAAATTCACTAAATACTAAAAAATACAATATATATATACAAAAATCAATACATTTTTGTATTTATTAATTTTCTTACAGATTTTTTCACAAATATCTTATTTTTTTTAAATACATCTATTAGATAATCTCAACTTTTGTAGCAAGCAAAGTGTGTTTTGGTGCTATTCTATTTCAATTTTTTTTGAAATTAATTCTCTCGTACTTTGCACACAGCCTTACACAAAGGAAAAAAATGGTGGCCACTCAGTATTCTTTTAGTTTTATTTCCAATGAATCTAACCGATCCACATAAGAAGCACATAGCAGCAACATAGAAATAAACTCTAATCACAAAAATTCATACCACAAGGTCGATATAGAGAAGCTGTGCTAAGCTAGTTCTGATTACAAGTGAGTTTTCTCAAGTTCCTGTAAATCAAAGAGGAATCAATCCCGAAGTCGATTCACAGAAAACAGAGGAAAATGTCTATTACTATGGAAAAAACTGTATTTACCTGAAACTTTAGATCTATGGTTTCTGCAATCTCGAGTCAGCAAAATAAAGAGTCAAGGCAAGCACATCAATGAAAATCAAAACCGTAAGCAATAGTCCAATTGTTTTCTCTATCAAATTTGAAAATCGAATAAAAATCAAGATCGTTACTTTGTAGCCATGGAGTCTTCGAACTCAACAGGATATAGTGGCAGTTATAGTCTTACATCGCTGATGCAACTGCCATCTTAAGTTTCAATCATATTTTGCCGTCTATTAACACATTTGGTCATAGTTAACTGATGGCTATCAAAATGTGCTTTACACTTGTCAATGTTGTTCTCAATTGAAGTAGAGGAAGCTATATCTATCAGAAAATGGTCGGTTTTTTCAATTGCAGGTCTTGTTGGTGATGAATGCAAGCAGTTGAAAACCAGTTTGCAAAAATAAGAGCAAGAAACTTCTTGGTGAAGAACCTGAGTCATTGTAATGGTTTCCATTTCTTCTGTGCTAAGTGATGTTGTCACTTCAAATATTGAAGACATTTACTGCCTATCAATTCATTTTCCTTGTGATGAAAGAGCAAATCAGATTTTTTGAACTCACTAATTTAATGAACCACAAACCAAATTTCTTAAACATTTTTGTAAAATTAATTTGCAATTTTTTTCAACTATGATTCATATTGATTTTTTCTAAACCATAATGCCTTGTCAATTCCCATAGCTACCAATGTTGCAATTGATCTTAATGATGTTCAGATGAAGTAACAAACTCAAAAATAAAAGAATACAATAGCAGAAGATAAAACCATGTACCTGCACATGAGAAGGCAATACCTAACTTTACTGGATTCAAAGCCTCCGTAACTTTCGCAAAGAAACCAACTTTAACTTTTACAAACTTGAAAAACATGATAATGTCTTGATTCTAAATCAAATTATGTCAATGAGGCCTTTTCAATTTCAATTTTTTTATTTTATTTTATTTTTTATATATCTTTTCCATTCAATCATAGACCATTAGAACCATTCCATCCAACAGAGATCATACATCATAGAATTCTGAATTTAAGTTTTATAATATTTTGACAACAAAAGAATTTACAACCTAAAAAGTTTTATACAAGCACCTGCTGACGTTTGGGAGGGAAAACTATTCATTTCTTAACACTATGAAACTGATTCATAAGAAAATAAATATGGCATCTACAAAAAAGGACACAACAAAACATATCTGTTCCAACATGTTAAGCATATTCAAACGGGGGATGTAGCTTTCAACGAATTGATAAGTACAATTATAAGGATATTTCTTAAAATACGATCCGTAAAAGTCACCTTTGGGCAAATCATCACGAAGCACCTTCAATGTCTTGCAGTTGAGATTATAATAAATAATTTTGCCTGCAGTAGCTAACACCAATCCAAATTCATTTTCATTTACTTCCTTCACAACACATACCACGTGAAATTTGTAGTCTTTGCTTGTGTCATCTATATCAGGTAAGACAGAAATTAAGGGTCTAAGATTGACACGACACTTCACAATCCAACAGAAGGATCTGAAGGATTCTGAATCCCATAGCAGAACGCAATTGCATCTGAATAAGAAGCAAATGACCATCACATTCTCCGAAATACCTAGTCTTGGCTAGAGAAAGAATTTTAGGAGCAATAGGATTTGGAATTTGTCTCTGCTCGTCTGAACCAACATCAAATCGAACGAGATAGTTATCAGTTAACCAGTGGATTGCTCCATTCCAAAAGACCCCATTGAGATATGTAACAGGTAGTGCATCGACAGTAATACGCTTCCAAGATTTACTCTCCGAAGAGTAGATAGCAAATTGAGGAGAGGGGATGTAATGCAACAAAACAACTTTGTAATGAGGTGATTGCGAAGGATCAAAAGCCAAGCAAGCAGGTGAGGGATTACCACCATGATCAGGAAGTGGAGTGAATTTCTGGGTGGTGGGATTACAAACAATGTAACATACTCTTTTTCTCTGAGAAACATCGCGATAAATCTCACACAAGAGTAAGCCATTGCAAGAGCTTTTAATCCTGATTGTTGCAGGAGATTCGATGAAGGCGAGTGTGGGGAGGCTTGATTGGCCGACAAGCGAGACAGAGTTAGGTTGTTCATTTGTAGGCCAAGAATGGTGGTAGAATAAGCCAGAGATCGAGAGATTGCGATTTCGGCGAGAGTGGTTGGAAGCAAAGTGAGAATCGGAGATGAGATGGAGCCAATTCTTGGAGACGGATTTGAATCTGATTAGGGATTTGGGAGGAAGACGTAAAAGGATCTCTGAGAGGAGATCAACGTTGCTAGCAATGACTTCTGCTGAGGCCGGTACTGAGGTTTCCAATGAAGTAGAGGTGGTGATCGCCTTTCTTCTTTTGCAGGATATTTTGTTCGCCATTTCTGCCTCTGCGCAGAGGTGTGAATAACAGGGGTCTGCAATGGGAAAGGAAGAAAAATGCCTTGAGCTTTAAAGCCAGTTCATCAGCTATTATTTATTGTGTTACGATGTTTTGGTCTTACTTTATTTATTTATTTATTTTTATTATGTTATTAGTATTTCAAAAAGACTAGGCTTCAGGAAAAAAAAAACAGAAAAACCTTCAGGAAAATGAGAAAATGGAGGAGGAGGAGGAGGAGGAGGAGGAGGAGGAGGAACTCGGCGGCCGATCGTCCGCCGTCGGCCGATTGTCGCAGCCGCCGTCGGTCGTCTGCCCAGCCCCGCCTTCGCCTCCCTCCATTTTTATGGCCCCCTCCAGTTCCTCCTCCTCCTCCTCCTTCTCCTTCTCCCCTCCTCCTCCTCCATTTCCTGAAGCTTTTCCTGATTTTTTTTCCCTGAAACGTAGCACTGCTGTTAGTATTTTATTAAAATATTAAAATTAGTGTTTGGAATCATTGGTTGGAAAGAAAATTGTGAATAATTATAACAAAAAAAAATATATAGTTAATCCTACAATAAATATCAATTTTTACAATATTGATATTTGTGAATATTTTTTTAAAAAAAATTTATCAACTACCAATATATATATATATATATATTTCATTGTATTTAATGAATTTTTTTTATAAAATTTTATACAAATTAATTACTTTATCAGTATGAGTTTGGCTTCTGTCATCTCAACTTCAGAGACAGTTTGATTTTGATAAATCCATTTCATAACCAAATTCGATAATCTAAATCGTCTACTTTTTTAGATTCATTAAGTAGAATATTTATGAAAAAAATTAAGATGATTGAATATCCGTAATTATATATTTGAATCATATTTATTTTAAAAAATGGACGATAAATATAATTTTAAAAATAATCATCTAATTTTTGTAATACAAATTTGATTCAAATATATAGTTACCAATGACCGATCATCCTGATTTTTTACATCAATATTCTACTTAATGAGTCTTAAAAAGTGAACGTTTCAGATTATTAAAATAGGACTCGTAGTGGGTTTCACAAATCCCTCAAGTTCTATCATGTTGAGGTATAAATATGAGAGGAGTCTAACTTTTTCAAAATATTATGAGTATTGGTTTGGATATGGCTTCTTTTTTTTTTTTAAGAAAAAATGTGTAAAAAAATAGAGAGATAATATGATTAAAATAAAAGCCAATAAGTCGAGCAACTTTATTTATTGTGTCCCAAACCAAGCGTAAGTGGATCTAGGTAAAAATATATATATGTTTAAAATATTTTAAAAATCATTAAAAATACAAAAATATAAATTGAAAATTCATAAAACTGTTTTTATAATATTTTTATTTTATTATATTTGTCTTCTAAAAATTAGATAACAAATGTATTTCTAAAAATAAACGTCCATGAGAACTCATCATTTAGATGGAAAACATAATCTAAATTACCTCATGTTAAAAAAAAAATATAAGGGTAAATTACAAATACACGCTTTGAAATTTGCTTAAAGTACAGATTGTCTCATATAGTTTGAAAAATTACAAATACCCCTTGTTAAAAAATTTTATTTAACAAAATTAACTAAATTTTTTTTTATAATTGTTCTCCTATACAATAATAAAATTACTTAAATTATTAATTGAAACATATTTATAACATTGTTAATTGACTTGATGCTTTATTAATAAAAGAGACGATTTGTTATAAAATTAGAAACCTCAAGGGGTGGAATGTAATTTCCAGAATCATAGGGAACGATTTGTATTTTAATCAAATATCAAGGGTGTATTTGCAATTTATCCAAAGCGTAAATAGACCCCCCCCCCCCCCCTAATATATTACTTCTAATGAGATGGAAAAGAGACAATAGAGAGATAGAGATAGAAAACATGAGGTGTGAGGAGTAGGATCCATTCCATATCTTAGGAGTGGATTAAGAGTGCTCAATTAAAACTTTCAAATATATATACATATATGTTTTTAATCTTTAAATTGTAATTACAAGATACTATGGCATTGGTTATTTCATGATTTTAGTTGTTTACTTTTGATCAACACGGTGCTATGTCATTTCATTGGGGGAAAAAATGACGGCTCCGTTTGGTTTAATTTTAAAATTATAATTTAAGTGTGGAGTTATGATTTAAATACGAAATTATGAATTAAATTTAGAAAAAAGAAATTATATTTGATTATGAGTTTTGAATAGAGTTTTCAGAAAAGTTTTAAAAAGAGTTTTGAAAAAAGTGTTTGAATTTTGAAAAGAATTTTGAGTTGTATTTTGAGTTTTAAGATTTTAAATTTTGAGTTGTATTTTGAAATATTTTTTAAAAATATTTAAAAATGCTTAAGAAAATTTTATTTTTTTATTTTAAATATATAATTGTTATTTAAATATTTTTTAATTTTTTAATTGTAAATACTTTATTTTATTTTATAAATATTTTAAACTCAAAACACAATTTTAAACTCAAATGGTAAACAAACACATAATTCAAAACTCAATTCAAAAACTATTTTCAAAACTCACAATCAAACACATAATTCAAAACCTATAACAAAACTCTTTTCAAAATTCTATTAAAAAATATTTTAAAATATTTTTAATTTTGCCCTTTAAAATATTTTTTATTTTTTACTTTTTTGAAGGAATAATTTTTTAAAAATTAATTTTTTATTTTTATTTTTGAAGAAAAATATTTTTTTTATTTTTCAAAAAATATTTTTTATTTTTTTAAGTATTGGTCAAATAATTTATCCAATTTTTTTTAAATTTAAAAAACTTAAATATTTAAAAAAATAAAAAATTTAAAAAATTTAAAAATATATTTATAAAATAAAATAAAGTACTTAAAATAAAAAAATAAATTTTTTTATAAATTTTTAAATATTTACAAAATATTTTTTAAAAATACAACACACAAATGTATGAAATACAGTGCACATTAAAATAAATAAATAAATATTTAAAATACAAAATATTTACTGAGAGGGTAATTTGTGTGAAACTTCGGCCAAGCTAAGACCAGTTGGAAAGTGGACCGAGCTATGGGCCGAGGTGATCCCTTGCATAGCTCGGTCCTTGATCCTTTCAGTTTGGTCAGAGAGGTCTGCCATTAGCTTGGTCAAGGTGCTCTGGACCGAGGTATATGGGAAGAAGAATCGAGCTAGAGTATGCCCAAGGTGTCACCGAGCTAGGTGAGCGCGGTTAAAATTAGTTTAAGGCAAGCCAGTGCAAGCTCGATTGTGTTACTATCAAGACCAGAGTTAGGCCATCTCACTTGGTTAAGCAGTAAGGAGGGGATAAAAAGATAAGCATTATCTTTTTGACTCCTAGGAGGACTCTGCTAAGGGGAATAGAGTCCTACTAGGATTGTGCAAACCATTTCACTTGGTTGGTAGTGAGTAGGGTGTGATTCCTAAGAGGATTCTTATAAGAAGAGTTGGAATCCTACTAGGATTATGCCAGGCATAATAGCAAGAATTATGTACAGGTATCACAATTCTCATCCTAGAATACACAGAGCTTTTGTATCTATTGTCTATTCGCTGACTTAAGTATCAGAGAGGTTTCCGGTACACACCCGCCGGCTAATTCACGTTTGTGTTTTCAGGTGACAAAGCGACGATGTTTGGAGGAGTGCAAACTTGATCAACAGGATTATACAAAAAGATTATTTCGTGCTCGTACATTTACCATAAGAAAATTTTTCAAAAATTTAAAAAATAATTTTAAAAATTTCAAAATATAACTCAAAACTCAAAATACAACTCAAAACTCTTTTCAAAACTTATAACTAAACAAATTTCTCTTTCCAAACTCAACTCAAAATACGACTTCACAATCAAATCATAATTTTAAAAAACAAAACAAAAAAAAAAAAAATTTGAATTTTTTTTTTTTAAATAGAGTTTTGTAGTTTTTGAGTTTTGAAAAGAATTTTGAGTTGTATATTTAATTAAGAGTTTTGAAAATAATTTTTAAATTGAGTTTTGAGTAGTTTTGAATTGTATGTTTGGTTATAAGTTTTGAAAAAAAAATTGAAAATTTTTATTAAAATCACATTTTCAAAATTAAACCAAACGCATGCGACTTTTTTGTGGAAAAGGTCACCAAATTTCATTATAATGACATTAGCCATTAATTGAGACGCCATTAATATATGTAAGAATTTACGATGTTTTAAAAAATGTCGGCTAAAGTATTTAATGGCCCTTTATAAATGTTGTAAACAATGGTCATATTTGCAATGTAAATTATAAAACTATTTTAGCCTTTAATGCCTGCTAAGGAAGGGAAATGGCTGCTAATGTTTCAATGCTAGAAGCTGCTAATGTTTTACCAAAATTTTTACAAACTCATACTCTATTTCCAAAACTTTCCCATATACGAACCCTAATTCCTTATAATCAGAATCTGTGCCTAGCCAATAATGGCGAAGAAGGTATCTAGCAAAAGAACAAAAATGATCATCAGTTCTACTTCATCGCAAATCACACCGGTTGAGGAAGAAGTAATTGCGAGCAATGAAGATCTCATTATAGAGATTCTCTTACGCATATATAGTGTACTCGTCAAATCCCTATTCAGATTCAAGTACGTCTCGAACAATTGGCTCAATCTCATCTTTGAATCTAGCTTTGCCTTCAACCACTCTTGTTAAAATCACAGATGCTTGATTAATTTTAGGAAACTAATTACTACAGGACGAAATTATTCATAAAAATGTTTGATTAATCTTAATTCAATTTGTCCAATTTACAAACACTATACCATATTATTATCTTTGCATACTATATCAATTCTAAAATAGTGAACAAAAAATACATTATTTTAAATGAACAAAAAAATGATACTATATTAATATTAAAAATTCTACTTTTCAATTAGATGAAGAATTTGAAAATGTTATGACCCATATCATTCCGCAATTTATAGATTTAGATCATATCCATTACATGCAATGAAGATCTTCATTCTAGTGCATAAAGTTGAAACACATCACTAAATTCCAAAATCAATTCTCATTCCAATGATATCCGAGTTCTAAATCCAAACTATTGATTTTAATTTTAAGCAATTTTTTGAAAAAACATGTATTAGTGGTTTTGGTGGCAGAAGGTCAATGACATTGTTCCAGTAGAATTTTTTTTACCACAAATTGAACAAGTCGATGAGATTTTAAAATTTTAATTCATCAAGAATACTTTGTTAATCTAATCATTTATAAAAATAAAAAATTAATCATTTACTAATTAGAAAGAGCTTCCTTTCATACTTTATCTTTTCATATCCATTTATGCTCCTCTTGTAAGTCTCAATTCGAACTCACATCAATGATCTAAATCACCTACCTCATATGCCACACAATAAAGGTCATCATGCAAAAAATTAATTTCATCAGCTATAATATACATACTGTTAGTAAATATAATAGTAAATATTATATATATATATATTATATAGTAACATGTATTATTTCCATATTAGGATTTTCTTTCTTGTTCACCACTCTTCCTTACCTATATATATTGTATTTTGATATACACAATATTATTAAATATACTTTTCTATTTCTTCAATTGTGTTAACATGATATCAGAGCACAGGTTCTAAACCTTGCTCATTAGCTCCCTCACTGGCACTTTTAGCCATCGATAACTATTTCTAGCATATCACCAAATCAATTGATATGTTGGTACCTTACAGCTCTCTTATCAGTGAACGTAATCACAAAATAAAGCCACCAGACCCTTCCTCTCTCCACGATGATTTCGGTGTTGCCAACCTCACTCCAAAATACCCAATCATGCACCTCCACACACTGTTCTTTTCTGCGTCTGACAACACGCCACAAGTCTCAACACATGCATCCACGCACCTCTCGCTCACTATCCACACAACACGTTTCTTTCATACGTACGCCTCTTTGCCGCTTTCGCTGATGTCAGCCCTAGCGTGTCATTCACGTCTTCGCTGACGTTAGCTCTCGCACTTCCTGCTAATGTCGTCGCTTGCCACTTGTTGACATCATTCGTGCGCCTCTTTGCTGATGTCAGCCCTAGCACTTCTTTGCTGCGTGTTGACATTATTTGGTTCAATTAGACTAGATCTGTCCATTGTTTTGGTCGGTTCACTGAGTTTTAGCCCTATTTTTGATGTATATAGATCGGTTCCTAAGGTTGGTTTTTTTTTTTTTTTTTTCATTCTAAGTTCAACAGTAACCTCTATTTTTCCAAATTCTGCTATTTTCTGCATTGCTCTTTGTATTTCCTGCATAAATGGATCGCTTCGACCCTGCTCAACCAAAATCAATGGTTCTTGATAGCACCAATTATCTCCTCTGGTCTCAAACTATGTCTGCCTTTCTCAAAGGTCGACAATTATGGCAAGTTATTACTGGAGAACAGAAGAAACCAATCCAAGCCACGGATGAAACTGAAGCCAAATTTCTTGATCGCCTGGATGCATGGGATGGTAAAAATTATTGTATTATTACTTGGTTTCACATCACCTCTACCACTTCAATTCATCTCCAATTTAGGCGATTTCAAACTGATGCCAACCCTGCTCCTGCTAAATCCATATGGGACTTTCTCAAAAACCGATATCGTCAAATTTGAACCAGTCTTCATGGTCAACGTTAGGCACCGGGTCAGTCCATTAATGATTTCTTATCATCCATGTATAGTTTATGGGATCAACTTTCTATTTGTGAGCCTGTTTGGGTTTATGACAAAAGATGCTTAGTCCTTTGCTGATTATCGCGATGAAGATCACTTGGTTGAGTTTCTTATGGCTCTTACTCTTGTTTTTTAGCTTGTCCAAGCTTCTCTACTGCATCGGGATCCTTTACTCACTCTAGAACAAGCTGTGACTGAACTCTTGTTTGAGGAGACTCGTCTTGGTACTCTCAAGATCACTACTGACATTGTTCTTGTTGTTCCTCACACGTAGACTTCTTCTGGCTCCTTCACTTAGATTTGTTGGAACTATAAAAATCGAGGCCTCAGTTTTAGTCATTCTCTTCTTCATTGTCTAGTTAGGGATTGTCGTTTTGTCACAAACAAGGGCTTGGTCACTTTGAGCATTACTGTCCCCCAAAACAATCTCGGAATAACCACTCATCTAGGAACTTAAGAAAGGGTCACTATAAACTAGGGTTTTAGTATAAGCCTACCTCTCGATCTGCTACTGTTGCGGCTGAGGATTCCTTTCCTCCTATAGATCCATTTGCTCCATGTTATTCTTAAAATGATATGTCTTAGGTAGCTCTTCTTGGTTCTTTGATTTTGCATGTTGTAATCATTTGACATCAGATTCTACTACTTTCTTCTCTTTTGCTTCTTCTGGTACTTTACCTACTATTCATACTGTTGATAGTACTCATATGTCTATTAGTCATATTGGTAGTGTCTTTACCTCCACTGTGACTCTTTTTGATACTTATCATATTTCTGCACTCACTCTAAATCTTATTTCTGTTGGTTAACTTTGTGAACTTGGTTTAACTGTTCTATTTTCCTCCTCTGGTTGTCAGGTTCAAGATTCGTGAACATGATAGACTATTGGGATAGGGTGTAAAAGTGGACGTCTGTTTGAGCTCATCAATCTCCATCTACCATCTTGTGCACCTACTACTCAGTACGTCGCATCCACTTCTTCTTTTGATCTTTGGCATTCTAGATCAGGGCATGTTTCTTTTGGTAGGCTGCATACTTTAGTATCTAGTGGCAATTTAGGTTCTGTTTCTTCTAATTATAATAATGAGTGTCCATTTTGTCAACTTGCTAAACAACAAGCTTTGTCTTTTAATACAAGTGATTCTATTTCAAAATTTCCATTTGATTTAGTTCACTTTGATGTTTGGGGTCCTTCTCCCAATACCACTGTGGGGGGCTCTAGATACTTTGTCATTTTTGTGGATGATTATTCCCGATTCACTTGGATTTATACTTTAACAGCGTTTTGAGTTGCCTCAAACTTATTTTGATTTTGCTAAAATGATTAAAACTCAATTTGGTTATTCTATCAAAGTTTTCCGATCTGACAATGCTCAAGAATATAAAGAAACCAATTTTTTAAAACTTCTTCGTGAGTATGATACACTTCCCCATCGCTCTTGTCTTTACACCTCCCAGCAAAATGGTCGAGCTGAACACAAGCATAGGTACATTCTTGATATAGTCAGAGCTCTTCTCATCTCTTCTTCTTGTCCTAAGCATTTTTAGGATGAAGCTGCCCTTACGATTGTTTACACTATTAACCATATCCCATCTCTTGTCATTGAAAATCAAACCCTGTATGAATGTCTCCATGGTACATCTTCTTCCTATATAGAACTCCGAGTCTTTTATTGTGCATGTTTTGTTCTCATTCCTCCATATAAACGCAACAAGTTACAACCGTGGTGCTTCTTAGGCTATGGCATAGAATATAAAGGGTTTCGATGTTGGGATCATGTCTCTCATTGTTTTCATATCTCTCGCTATGTCATTTTGTAGTGGTTTTGGTCAGAAAACCCAACCCATTTAATTTTTTGGTTGGGGCACGTAGTCGTCCCGGTTGACTTTGACCATCCCCTGTGAGTTTGGACCTTAGAATGCTAGGGTTATCTTCGGAAGGCAACCTTGAAATTTCCTATCCTAGCTAGGTCGTGCTCGTGAAGAGGTAGTGTGAAGATCATGCCTGCAATGGGCCGTGACCAGGCCGCGACCAAATATGGTCTTCAGGTCTGTTGGCTTGGGAGAAAGGTTTATGGCCCGCGATGGTTGCGTAGCCTGAGTTGAGGGCCTACGACCTATATAGCTGCACTTGCAAACGTCATGGCCGCGGTTGTGACTGTGTCTTTCGCGCCCGTGGTGTGCTTCATTTTGCCTGTAATAGTGAGTCTATGTAAGTCCATCAAGGCACAGAAAAGTTAGATTTTCAGCCTCTCTATCTCTCTTCTCTTTCTTTGTTTCGCCATTTATATTTCTTTCAAGATTTCAAGCTTGGGTTTAATCTATTTCTACCCATTTTTAGCCCTAGTTCCATATACCAAAATGTAGAGCTCAGTGAGGACTTTCATTTAATCTAAGCAAATCGTGTTTTCGTCACCATGGGCTTTTCATCTTTTCTTTCTTCACTTTGAGAGGTTGGGATTTTCTTGCTTATTTTCAATACCTTGTTATAAATAGACGTGTGGTAATTTTTTTGTAGTGTCCTGATTCTAAAACCCAACCTGAAATCATTTAAATGGATGCCCTGTTTAGCTTCCGGGCTTGTGAACATATGGGTGGTCTTGTTATTACTTTCATGTACATTTTTTTTTTTTTTTTTTTTTTTTTTTTTTTTTTTTTCTGTTTGTGGTTGGGACCCTTGGTGTTGCTTTAGAACTATCCCAAGAAACCCAAGAGAAAAATCTGTTCTAGATTGATCGCGCCTGTGATTAGCACCATCATGCTCGCTATGGATGAGTGTGGTTAGTCGCGCCCACAAAGGGCCGCGACCAAAATCACCTCCCAGTACTTTTACATGAGCGTTTGTTATGCACTCGCAAGTTGTTAGGTCGTGCCCGTGACTAAAGGTTTGGCTTGACCGTGCCTGCGGTGTTTAAGATTGTGGCCGCAAAGGAAGGGTTCGCACCTATGAGGTATTAGACCGTGGCTACAATCTATTCATCTATATAAGACTGTTGAGTGCATGAAAATATCAGATTTTGATCCCTTTTCTTTGTTCTCTGTTCTCTGAGCAATCTAACCCTGATTTCTTGGGCTTAAACCTTGATTTTGGAGTGTTTACAATTGGGTTTGATCTCTGACCTAAACGCGGTTGTTGGAAAGATTGGCGAGAGTTTCATTTTAATCTTGGCCAAATCTTGATTTGGGCATTGAAGGTTGCTTCTACCTTCTCCTCTTCTCTTCAAGAGGTAGGATTCTATTTCATTGACTCAATATGAGTTCGCTAATATATTTGCAATATTTTGGTACAAAAAACCATGTTGTGGTTCTGTTGTTGTTGATTTTGGAAATCATGATTTAAGGGTTGAGGGTTTGGTTGAATTGGGGGTTTGATTATCTATAATCTTGCTGTTAAACATATTTCTTTATATAAAATTGCATGCGGGTATTTAAAGATGAGAAAGCCCCAATTTGTGAAAAAAAAAAAATCCTTAAGTGTTAATGTTTTGGGAATTGAGAAATTGATGAGCATGTGGTGAAATTGATAATACCATAATGAGTATTATGTTGTGAAAGTAAAGTTAGTGAAAGATGAATGAATTGGGAAATTGTGAATATAATCTGTATAGTTATATTGTTAATGAATTGAGTGTAACCATTAAGAATGAAATGGTGTAGGTGGTTGTTAATTACTCACATTGTATCGTAGAGATATTTTGATGAGAATGAAAACCCGTTGTTAAATGGTGGTGCAAGGTGCACATTTTGTTAAGAATCGGATAATGCTTTGACGCATTGGTTATAATTTAAAAAAAAAGAAAAGAAAAAAAAAAAAGAAAAAAAAAAACAACAACAACAACAACTTGGTTTTAATTGAATGGTTAGGGTGAATTTGGGTCATGTATGGTTGAGATGATATTGCGATGGGTTAGGTGGCGCTTAGCGATGGATACTAGCAGAGTGTAACTTCTCATAGTGCACTGGGTTATGGAGTGTAACTCTTATTGTACGCTAGTATATGTGGTACTCATGATGACTACTGGATTAGGTGACTGTAGACACCCCATTTTTGACCACCCTTAAGACTTGGGCGCTACTAATGGTTCACTTGGTGATGAAAGATGTGTAGGCCAAAGGTTCGATTTCTTCGGCAAGAGCAGAGTCAAATCCCAACCTCACATCCCATTTTGGACCAAAGATATTTTGGATGATTTTTAGACCTTAAAGCCCTCTCTTTCAAAATATTTTTGAAATAAAGTTTTTACGATGCTCTGAGGCTCGCATTTTGTCAAATGTTACACTTTTCGGTAAACGAGTAAGAACAAAGTGGAAATGAATAAAGAGAGATAAAATCTTTGAAAAATCTTTCAAAACACCTTGGTTAGGGGTTTGGAGTTGAAGAAAAGAAGAGAAGAGAGAAGAAACCCAGTTGGGGGAGAAAATGGGCATGAACCGTTAAGAGAGAGTCGAGCAACCCTCGTTGAATCTAGCCTATTCATTTGCATACTTGGATTTCAGCTATGAGGCCACCACCGTTGGAAAGCTTACTTCTGGGGCTTCATTTTGCACTCAAGAATCTCCTAAAGCCAAGTCCGGACGGGGGAGATATGGTTGGTTGAAGTAAGGCATCAATCTGGTTGGACCGAAACTGCGCGGCTTCACCAAAACAGGCATAACTTTTTGCATAGTTGGAATTTTAATGCAAGGCTGGCACCATTGGAAAGCCAACTTCTGGGGCTTCAATTTGGACACTTGGCAGCCACCTTTTAGCCTTGTTAGCCACCTGCCGACCACTTTTCATTATGGGAGACCACTTTTTGTCCTGAAAAACCAGAAAAAGTGGTCGGCCGACCAGTAAAAGTAGCTGGCCGACCACTTTAACTGGTCGGTGGCCTTCTTGCAGATTTTTCAGAGTCTGTAGATGCCAGCTGTGCCAGCTAGAGGGCACAGACTGCATCCTCCATACACGTGTATGGAGGGATTGCATCCAAGCTCTAAGCTTCTCCAAGAAGCTTTAGCTTATGTTTTTCTATAAGAGAGAGTCTCCCTCTTCATTCCAGGGGTCCTGAAATTTTCTTGAGGCACAAGCATATATCTCTCTATATCTCTATATTTGGTGCCTAAAGAGTGGGTTGTTCTTCACTTTTGCACCACAACTCATAACCATACACCCCCATCATTGAACTGAGGTTCTTGGAGGACATTTTTGGAGGTTAAAAAGCTCATGCTTGGCTCAGAAATCTGCTGGTTTTGCAGTGCTTCAAGGGTAACCTCTTTTCTCCCTTTTAAGCTTTATTTTGGTTGCTCTCTTGGTCTTATTTGCATGCTTATTTAGGCCTTGCTTTCAACTGGAAATTTTTTTGTATTCAAGTGTTTTTGATGTTTGTTTAAGGCCTCTTGGGTGTTGAGGGTCTTCTACCCTCTTGCATGCTTTGTTTAGCCTTGTTTTGTGCCATCATTTGAGGCCTTTGGTTTAGTCTTTGCTTGGCCTTTTAGCCACTGAAATCAATGGATTTTCATTGGTAGGCATGTGGTTTTGAGGCCTCAAATCAGAGGGGGGTGATCCCCTCTCTTCTTATTTTGTTTGCTTGCATTATTGGCCTATCAAAGAAGCATGCATCTTCATACTTTCAAGGCTTGGTTCAGGCACTTTTTTGTGACTTTTAGGGCTTGCCTTAGCTCTGTCTATGGCTGGTTTGGTCACCTTGTGTTTGCTTCTTGTATGTGTAGTGTAATCCCGTCTATGGCTCATCAAAGTAGCATGTCTTTCTAGCATGTATTGGCTCCATTTCAGTAGGTTTTTGGTCATCATTTAACATGTCATGACTCTATTTTTGGCTGGTTTGGTAGTCTCTTGCATGCTCCATATGCTTGTAGTGTAAATCTTGTTTACTAGCTTTATATGCATGATATTTTGGCTTATTATTCTAGCATGTTTTGGCTCCACTCTAGCACATTTTTGGCTTTGATTTAACAAGCTTAAGGTCTGATTTAAGTGGTTTTGGTCATGCATGTTTGGTTTTGCATAGCTATGGTGTATTTGGCTTTGCTAGCCTTGCACTTTGGGCCCCCTAGCATGTCATATTTGAGCTATTTGCATGATATGGAATCATTTGGTAGGTAATTTTAGACCATAAAATTCTGCCATGCTCTCATGATTATCACTCTTTCATTGTGTTTAAGAGCTGTGCCCTTATGCCTTGTTTGCGAGCTAATTCGGGAGCCTATCTTTCTTGCCATCTTTGTTGCGAGTCTAGCATGTTTTTGCTACCATTTTGACCTACCTTAGGTCTGTTTTGAGTGCTTTAGGTCATTCGAGCATTGCTTGGTATGGTTGTAGTGTAAAGCCCTTGACTAGCTTTGTATTTCAAGTCTCTTGGCATGCTTTATTTGAGCTATTTGCATGACATGACATCACTTGGCAGATAATTTCAGAGCATATTTCATTTCCACACTCTCATATTTTCCACTCCTTAGATGTGTTTGAGAGTTGTGCCTTTATGCCTTGTTGATGAACCATTGCATGAGCATATGTTCCTTGCCTCTTTGTGCCTAAGTTTTGATGTGAAATGGTCACTGATTTGGACACGACTGAGGACTATCCATTTTGGTTTAAGTCCATCGTGCATTGAGTATGCCATGTAGTTCATAGCATTGAGTATGCCATATTGTTGCATGATTGATCATTGCATTTGTGCATGCCATGTTCATTGTATTGCGTATGCTAGTTACCATGTGCATTGTGTATGCTAGTTGTCATGAGCATTGTGTATGCCATGTGGTTCATAGCATTGTGTATGCTAGTATGCTAATTGCATGTTTGCATGCTTATCCCTTGCATGTTTGCATGTCTAAGTTGTATTGCATTGAGTTACATGCTTGAGTCGCATCGTGCATGCCATGCTTGTTTTGCATTTGTGTTTGGAATGGGTGTTAGTCTAAACACGGGAAACGAGGGACGTTTCATACTTAAAGTGATGAAACGTGCCTTAATTCTCGGTCGCCGACGCTCTTGATCATACATGATAGAGTTTTAGGCTTTATGTGTTTACTTATGCATTCATTTCCATATTGAATTGTGCAACTTCGCTTCTCGACCATCATGCATTGAAATGCGTAATTGGTGGCCCGAGGGTCGAGAACCACACTCCCTTGAGCTCATGAAATGATAGGGAGGGTGGTTGTGTTTCCATGCCCTTTCTTGCTCTCTGTTGCAGCAAACTGAAATCTGGCAGCAGAAACTGGTCGGCCGACCAAATAAAGTGGTTGGCCGACCACTTTTTCTGGTTTTTCAGCACAAAAAGTGGTCGACAGGTGGTCTCCAATGCCAACAACTGGTCGACAGCCCTTCCACAGGTTCCCAAGGTGGAGTTTAAGCCTTCTGGAGCTTGGTGCAAGCTTCTAAGAACAATTGCAAACAAGAGGCAAGTTGGGGCATTGCGATGGATTTCCGAGCGAGGCGGTTCGAGCATGCATGCATCCCTCGTCATGAGGCCATTTTAGTACTTTTGTTAGTTTAGAATGTATATTTGTTTCAATTTGGGTTGTGTAATATTTAATTAGCTAGAGTGGTTAGTTAATTAATCGGTTCTGTATTATTTATTTGGACTCTCCGTCGAGATGGCCCACTGTTGTAATAAGTGTGCGTGTGTATGATGCATGTCTTCCAACCCCCATTTCTTTCTCCCTTTTATTTACTAGCTTTCGATGGTTAGTTCTAGGGCATGTTTCGATTAGCATCTTTATGTTTGCATGTGTGCATCCATTCATTTGTCTTGCATGCACCGGGCTCGGCGCATCATACTAATTGCATTGTATTTCAATTCCTATTCAAATACATGTTTCAAGTTGCATCTCACATGAGATTTTAGAATAGCCGAGCCTATTTCTAGTTGCATTTTGCTTGCGTTGCATTAGCCATCTTAACATGAACTAGGATCATGCATTGATTACTAACTGGTTTCTGTTTTGGCTCGGAGAACACTGTAAGTGTTTGTGCTTTAGCATCTTGCATGAGTGTGAGTGTTGCCATGACAGCATGCTTACCATGAGGCTATTTGCTTATGTGATAAAATTATCTGAATGCCTGTGGGTGAAGGTTAGATTACTTGAATTGGGACAATTCATCGAAATACGAGCTTTAAGCCCACTTGAGAGTGGCAAATCACTATGTTTTTCTAAGCCCACCTGAGGGTGGCAAATCCACGTCTTAGCCTACTTGCGAGTAGCACCTTCAAACCATATTCAAACACACAAACATGAAATGTTTTGTTCCAATTTAGGCGATCTAGTCTATACTTGTGTGTTGTGCGCATCACATAGTAATTCTAGGCTAATAACCGGAATAAGAACACATGTGTTTTCAAAAACAAGATATCATGTTAGTAAAGGCCGATCTTTGATCGGGCGAGTGGGGGTGCTCATTGCATGACCTTCCCCTCTCGTACCCAAGTTCCCGAGCCGAGGCAACTTTGGTGATGACGGACACGTGGCTTTAGGCACGAGTCAGGGTTTCCTAAATTTTCCTAAATAAAATATTTAGGTGGCAACTTTGTATCTGGCAAAGCAGTCCATGTTTGGCACTTCTTTATAAAAATCAATTTTCGAAAATGATTTGCCAGATTTGGACTCTTTGGTGATTTATCGGTCTTGCATTGCACTTTGCGAGATCAGATTCAGAACCGTGACATTGAGTCCGAACTGTAGTAAGCCCATTGAACAAAACGAGATTTTCCCGGGACGTTTGGGCGCGTCTACAGTGCTGCTTAGCGATGGTCTTTGGTAGAGTGCAACTTCTGATAGTGTACTGGCTTAAGTGGTGCTCAACGATGACCACTAGTAGAAACATGGACTTGAGAGGATTTACCAGGCGTTGATGATGGAAAACTGGTTTAATCAAACAAAGAGTGTTGATAAATGAAGAATGGATTAATTGAACAAAAACTCGTGTTAAGCAAAATGTTTTGAGCTTATTATATATGTGTGGCATCATGATCATCTATATTTGTGGGGTTGTATTAGTTTATGAAATGTTCCCTATTGGGCTATATGCTCACCCTATGTGGTTGAAATCTTTTTTAGGTGTTGATGACATGCCCAGACAAGGAGATGAGGAATTGGATGTTTGTTTGAGCTAAGAGAGATAACTCTACTACCTATAGGCCTTGGGCATATATTTTGTAGGTCGAGTGCCATCCTTGTAAGGGTTATACTGTTGGATATGATGTAAGCATGTGGGCATTTTAACTATGTATGGTATCACTGCTTATCTTTATGTACAAAACATTTATTTCACTTAAATATTAAATATAGGGTGTATGTAACTGGAGGAACTCATGTAATGTATGACATTATTATATCTATTTGCATGAGAGATATCATCTTCATTTAGTTTATTATTGCCTTTTTTTATTTTTTATAATTTAATTGTTAATTCCCTTGGGTCGGATCTTGGAAATCCAAGATGCGGCATTTTTATTGCATTAAAAGCATGACTTTGATATCTAATTTTATTAAAAACATATGGGTGAATTAGGGTTTGAACTTATGGGTTTAAGGGTTAGGCTTGTGATTATGGTATTTGAACATGTTTAGGATGTAGAGTTGGGAGGCCTTAGCTTTTAATCAATGAATTGTAGAAAGTTAAAAGTGATTAGTGTTGTGTAGGCGTTGGGTTATGTTTGAACATCAATAAATTGAGGATCTTAATAAATAACAAAGGGTATTGACGAGTCTTGTGTGTAATGCCCAGAAATGATAACAATGATCCATAGCTTGATATTACGTAAAATGTATAACTTGCAATATATTTAATATTTCATTAATACTCTTTAATAGTGCAAAAGATGACATATGCGTGTATACATTCATAAATCCTAGATCCTGAATCTATAGCATATGACATGTATAAATGAATTGAAACATAAGGAGATATAGGTAAGTTTATGTCCTAATGACTATATCTTTCCAAGTCAATACTTGGGTACAACAAAAGTGAGTTCAACTCAATATAGTTAAAGCCCATGACTTATACAAAAATAATTACATTAAAAGAAACAAAAAAAGCTCTTGACTCCAAGTCCTCTCAAGCTATGTCCTTGATGGAGGCATATCATCAGCATCTGAAAGTTGTTTTCCACATATAGTGGGATAAAGTCCAGTAGAGATATTTTAACACAATGTATAAAACTTAATGAAGTCATAACGTGAATATGCATGCCATTTTACCAGTACTAACTGGAAGGATAGGCACCTAACTGCGTGGGTTTTTAGACTTTCACTGGACACATAGCCAACATAATAACCATAACCACACCTCCTAACCAGATTCAAAAAGATATACATCCATTTTTCTCAAAACAATACATTTTCAATGTTTAAGTATGAAACAATGCTTAATGCAAGATGTATGAGTAGTTAGTTTCAATTCATCTAATCCTCATTTAATTTCTACAACAATCAAAGCTATCATCCATTGATAGTTCAAAATAGATATTTCTACTCAACATATAATTTTCTAACAACAAATATAATCTCATCATTTTCAAAATGGGAGTGATAGTACAACTTAACTCTCATTATTAACAGATGCATTCCTCTTATCTTTTCAAAACGCAACATCTTTTCCCTTCTCTTTCATAAATCAAATATCAATGATTTTCAAACAAATCTCCTTTACTTTCAAAATCACTTTTATGTATGGAAATTTCAATATTTCGACACAATCTAACATTTTATACACTTCCACAACCTTTCTCAAGAATCTATTTGAAAAATCCCTCTTTTACATTCCAAAATCAAACCCTAGGTTTAACCAAAAATCCCCAAATCACTCAACCTTTTCAAAGAGCAAATAATTAGGCTAAGAATCATACCAAAGGTTGAATAAATCCTTACTTCAAGAGTAGAAGAGGAAGAGAGCAAGGGTAAGCCAAAAACAAGATCATCTCTGATTGGAATGAAACTTTTGATGAGCCCTACCTTTTTCTCCAAAGAGCTATGGTGGAAAAATCAATGGGTGAAGGTGTATTTGAGGTTTTAAAGTAAGAATTAGAGAGAGAGAGAGCGAGAGTGTGTGTGTGTGAAAAAATTAGGGCTAGAGGTGTTTCAAAGAGAGAGAGACAGAGAGAAATGAAAGAGTGACCAAAAATTCCTTTTTTCTCGATCTAATATACACATAGACTGCTCGAGTTGCCAAAACACCGCTCGAGCGTCAGATACAATAAGTGACACCGCTCGAGCGTCCAAAAACACCGCTCAAGTGCACAATGATCCCCTCCCAGAAGTTTTACAGACTGTAGAAGACCGCTCGAACACAAGAAACACCGCTCGAGCGAAGATCACTCTAGTTCCAAAAGTTTTGCAGACCTGTAAAAATACTGGGAGATCTCAAAGACTGCTCAAGCAACCAAAAAATCGCTCGAGCGAACAAGAAGAAAACTGGATAACAACGCTCTTGAAAAACTAACTCCCAACCCGTTTCAAACATAACCAACAACTCCTAAACAACCAAACTCATCTAACAACAAAGTAAAAAGGTTAAAAACAACAATTAAAGATATGAGATTTCAGATCTAAGAACATGAAATGGGTCAGGTTTAAACCGGAACCGTTATAATCTCTCCTTTAAGAAATTTCATCCCCGAAATTTTAAACCAAACCAATAACCACCGAATTTTAATTCCATTGACAATCCACACTAGTGATAATGATAAAACAAAGTCTTTCAGCACAAGATATTACAATTCAACTTTCCTAAACATTTACAATGTTTATATGTTACAACATGAATACAATTTTCAACACAAGTCTCAAACATCAACAAATAGGTCTGAATACTTCTCATGGACTTTCGCCTCATGCTCCCAAGTTGCCTCCTCGACTCCATAGTGTTGCTATAACACCTTAACCAATGGGATAGTCTTGCCTCTCAAGACTTGATCCTGAGTATCTAACACCCGAACTGGTCTCTCCTCGTGCGAGGCATCGTCATCTACCTCTAACTCGGTCTAATTCAGCTCGCGTGAAGGATTAGGCTTATATTTCTGGAGAATACAAATATGAAACATGTCATGAACCCCGAAAAATTAGGGCGGCAAGGCCAAACGATAAACTACCTTCCCAATGTGCTCTAGAATTTCAAAAGGCCCAATGAATTTAGGAGACATCTTACCGCTCTTCCTGAATCTCATCAAACCCTATCTCAGTGATATTTTTAGAAACACATGATCCCCCACCTCAAAAAATAAAGGCCTCCTCTGCGGTTGGAATAGCTTTTTTGGCGACTCTAAGCCAAAACCAACCTATTACGAATAAGCGTGACCTTCTCTATCATTTCCCAAACTAATTCAGGACCTAGCATAGGTGCATCACCCATCTCGGCCCAACACACTAGAGACCTACATGGTCGACCATACAAGGCTTCAAAAGGTGCCATACCAATACTCGCCTGAAAATTGTTATTATAGGCAAACTACACCAAAGGTAAATACCTCTCCCACAACCACTTAAAGTTGAGAACGCAAGCCTGAAGCATGTCCTCTAAAATTTGAATGGTGCGCTTGGACTGCCCGTCAGTTTGAGGATGATAGGCGGTGCTAAACGTCAACCTAGTGCCTAAGGCATTCTGTAGGCTCTACCACAACTGAGCCGTGAAACGTGGATCTCTATCTGAGACAATAGTCACTAGGACCCCATGAAGTCAAACTATGTCCCTAACATATTGGTCAGCAATGTAGTCCACCGAGCTAATTGGGCACATACGTACAAAGTGTGCTGATTAGTTAACCAGTCGACTATCACCCATACGACATCATTACCCCGTTGAGTCCTCGGAAGGCCCACCACAAAATCTATTGTGACATGCTCTCACTTTCACTCGGCTATAGGTAAAGGTTGCAACAAACCCGCTGGTCGTTGATGTTCGATCTTCACTTGTTGACAAGTAAGGCACCTCAAAACAAACAAGGCTACATCTCTCTTTATCCTCCTCCATCAAAACTGACGACTAAAGTCATGGTACATCTTTGTGCCTTCCGAGTGTACCACAAGGCGTGAATGATGGAACTTTCAGAGTACCTCCCCTTATAAGATTTTGGCACAAAAGGTGGTCTAGATACCTTACACTTGAGTCAGAATAAACGTTCAAGCCCTTCTCTACCTTTTCACTAGATATCTTTCCCTGGATAGATTCCACTTCGCCATCATCCCATTGTGCCTCTATAACTCGGCTCACTAGAGTAGGTTGTGCAACTATAGTGAACAAAACAACTGACTGGATAGACTCGTCAAGATGTAAGTCAAACTCGCTCACTACACCAAACATCTCCCATTCCCGGATGATGATACTAGCTACACTACTTAGGGATTTCTTACTCAAAGTGTCGGCCGCTATGTTGACCTTTCTCAGATGATAGTGTAACTCGAAATCATAATCCTCCATAAACTCTATCCACCTCCTTTGCCTCAAATTCAACTCTTTCTGTGAAAATAGATATTTCAAACTTTTGTGATCGAAACATACTTCAAATCTCTCTTCGTACAGGTAATGCCTCTAGATTTTTAATGTCACGACCCAAACCCGCCCCTAAAAGTTTGGTCCATGACCGGCCTGTACATAGGCCTCAAAACAAAATTTTAAAATAATATTTAACCATATATGGAGCCTTAGGCGGAAGCAATATCAATAAAAGACAACATCCATTGAGCTTGTGCATACATGATGGTTTAATTGGATTTAAGCATTTAAATACATTCCAAATATACATATACAACCACATAATTTATATAGATCTCACACACACTTACATAAGACTTACTAATTTATATAACTCCCAACAATAAATTAAGGCCTCCACGTGGAGACATACTCCAGGTGTCTTGGCAGACAGGCGAACCTTGGTACAACTCTAGTGTCAATCCCCGATGACTCACCTACAGAAAAATACATAAAATAGAATGAGCAAAGCTCAGCGAATAATAGCATTCAAATAATTTAATGATTAAACTTGAGTTGTAATATTTATAACGTATATAAGTGCAAAGGTCATATAATTACTCTTGTCTTGTAAACATTTTCAGAACGGCCTTGGCCCCAGTCTTTAAATAGAATGGCTTTTAGCCCTTGAACAGAGTGGCATTAAGCCCTTAAACAAAATGGCATTAAGCCCTTAAACAGAATGGCAATCAGCCCTTAAACAGATCGGCATTAAGCCCTCTTCATGCATGTATGAACTCAAGAGGTGGCTCGCACGGATTCTAGAGGTGACTCGCATTGCTTAGTTCCGTGCAGCACGTTGTTTCATACTAATAGATCATACAGAATGGCCATAGGCCCAGATGTCACAGATTGGCCATAGGCCTCACATATGTCACAGAATGGCCATAAGCCTCATAACTTCCTCAAAACGGCCATAGGCCTCATAACTTTCACAGAACGGCTATAGGCCTCAGTTCACATATGTATGGACTCAAGAGGTGGCTCGTACGGATTCTAGAGGTGGCTCGCATTGCAGCACTTAGTTCCATACAACACTTTGTTCCATACCAAAAATCAATTATATCATGTCATAGCATAAACGAAACGGATAAACAGAACAGAATAATCGCAGACTCATAGGAATACCGTTTACAATAGTGCACATAAATTTCCCCATGGTTTATCACAAGTTGACATAGTTGTCTTACATATAACAAATCATTAATAATAACTATTAACATATAAAAGAACCCATAATTCTATCGGATTAGCCATTTCGATGATTCATTATAAGATATTCAAAACATCATGTTCTTAGTAGGTGGGGCTTATGTTCACAATTGCTTCCTGTCGACAATTTGTACAGTATTAATTCATGCAGAGACATAGGCTATCTACAGTTTCCAATCATTTATAACAATTAACGTAATTAACTTGCGAAGAACAGAGCGTTAATAATAAGAATTACTAACGGTAGGTAAATGTATAACTACAGTACTATTACTCACAGTGGTAGGTCTCTGATAGCGGTGGAACGATGTCCATGTCTTGACCTACAAGTACAGTGCACAACACATAATATGAGATTATACTCGATCCTTTACTTATTCTCTTTGATCATTCAATCAATTAGCCATGATGGTACCAAGCTCATTATTCCTTAATAAGTTATACTCCATGTCTCAGAAAACAGAAGAAATCAATGGGAAATGGTTTAGGTGAAGAAATGGTATAAAATTGGTTGACAGAAAGTGAACAATCGTCACTAATTTGGGCATAACTATTTCTGTATTTATAATTTGGGAGTGAGACCACTTCCATTGGAAACTAGACTTCCGGGGCTTGATTTTATGCTCAAGAATCACTCAAAACGGAGTCCCGAGGCAAAAGATATGTTTATTCAAAGTTGGCTGGACAAAGCTATCTCCCGCACGTGCGGGAAACAGAGCTGCACATGCGGCTCTGGGCAGTGTGCAGTCCGAAAATGGCTCTTTTTGCTCCAACACTTGGTTTTTCCATTTTTAAGCTTGGTTCTTAACATAAATCACTCAAAACATGTAAAATTGCCCTATAACATGATAAACTAACATCAACCAAGTGTAATTTCATTTCAAACAATTCAATCTTTGTCTCAAAGTTCAAGATTAATGCTTAATCTTTCATGATCTTCAAGGTTCTTAAAAACACAACCCACAACCCACAAATTCACATGATTCTTACATAATCTAAAGTTTATTTCATGATATCTATGAGCTTGAGCTCCACTCATAAACAAAATTAGAGAACTCAATTTCTAATTCCTCAAATTAGCTCAAGTAAATACATAGATAAACCTTAACCCCAAATGGGTTTAAATCTTCCAAGATCTCTATGATTTTACCAAATTGATACTTTAAACACAAGATTTCAAGATAGATTGTCATACCTAACTCAATCTTTGTCTATCTCTTAGCTCTCTTCAATTCCTCCAAGTCCCATGGGTGATCTTCTTTCTTTTCCTTCAATTCTCTTCTATCATCTTCAAAGCCTCCATGGATGTTAGGAAAGTTGTCTCTCTTCCCTCTCTCCCTTTCACGGTTTCCTCTCTCTCTCTCTCTCTCTCTCTTTAGATATTTTGTTTTTTTGACTCCAAAAAGATGAGTTCACCACTTATATAACTCATACACACCTATATATTTAATTATATAAGCTTTATCACAAATAAGGAGGGCCAAACACGCCCTTACGAATCGCACAAAATTAAATTTCAATTAAACTTCCCAGATGACTCTAAAAATTGTGCTGATCATAAATATGTCCCCTGTTCTGGTTTCTGAAGCCTCTAAGGCCTTCAATTTGCAGTATAAAGTTAACCACCAAAATGTGCATTAACGAATCAGACAAATTAGATTTCCAATTAATTTTCTCAAATAGTTCTAAAAATTCCCATTAACATACCCAAGTACTCAATTTTGATTTTTGAACCCATAAAGGTCGGTAATTTCAATTTTAAGTCCGTAACTCAACAGATAAAGCTTCAATTCCAATAGATATAATTAAATTAAAACACATCATTTCATAATTAAATAAAGATGATTTCTTATACACATTTTGGGGTCGTTACATTTAAGGCAAAAATCACCCCCACTAGCTCTAAGGTGTGAGTAGGATAGTTTCTTTCATGTGTTTTTAACTGTCATGAGCCATATGCCACCACTTTCCCTTCTTTCATCAATATACAATCCAAGCCTTCCCGAGACGCATCATAATAAATTGAATCACCCAAACCTCTCTCTGGAATAATCAAAATTGGAGCGGTGGTGAGTCTATCTTTAAGCTCCTGAAACAACTTCTCATAAGCCTCACTCTATATGAATTTAATTCCCTTCCTCGTTAATTTGGTTAACGGTGAAGCCAATCTAGAGAAATCTTTCACAAAACGTCAGCAATGCCTAGCTAAGCCCAAGAAACTTTAGATCTCAAATGCATTCTTAGGTTGTTCCCAATCTTGCATTGTGTCTATCTTAGATGAATCTACAGGCACCCCTTCCCCGAATACCACATGGCCTAAGAACTTAACTTCTTTTAGCCAAAACTCACACTTTCCAAACTTAGCATATAAACGGTGTGCTCTAAGCAATTCAAGTACAATCCGAGAGTGTTCCTTGTGTTCCTCTTCGAAGGGTGAGTAGACTAAGATGGTGTCAATGAAGACAACCATGAATGGATCTAAGAACTCAAAGAGACTCGATTCATCAAATACATAAATGAAATGAGTGCATTGGTTAGCCTAAAAGGCATTACTAAGAATTCATAATGGCCATACTATGTACGGAATATTATTTTCTGAATATCCTCCTCCTTTACCCTCAATTGATGGTACTTCGATCTCAAATCAATCTTAGAGAAACAACGACACCCCTTCAATTGGTCAAACAAATCATCCATTCGCGGTAATGGGTACTTGTTTCTAACAGCTATCTAGTTCAACTTTCGATAATTGACGTACAATCACAATGTACCATCTTTCTTCTTTGCAAAGAGAGCCAGTGCTCTCCAAGGTGAAGCCCTAGGGTGGATGAAGCCCTTATCTAACAGTTCTTAGAGTTGAATCTTCAACTCGTGTAACTCGGCAGGTGCAAATCTATATGGTGCCATTAAAATCAGTGCCCTGTCGAGCACTAAGTCAATGGAGAATTCAATCTCCTGGTGGGGTGGCAAACTAGTAAGGTCTTCAGGAAAGACGTCTGGGTATTTACAAACTACCCTCGGCAAATCACCTTGGACCACGTCACTGTCTTTACCCAAGAAGGTTGCAAGGAGAAAATTAAGCTTGCCCCAACCACGTGAGTCGTACAATGGCAACAAAAATCTATCAGCTCAGTCCCCCCAAAAATAAAAACAATCATCACTTGAGGTGCACATAGTAACCCTCATATGGTAGCAGTCTATGATGGCTGTAGACGTCCCCGAATGCCCCGGGAAGATGACTCCTCCCGTTCTGTTCGTTTTTGTGGGTCTACTACAGTTCGGACTCTCATTGTCACGGTTCTAAATCTGAACCAAAGAGTCCAAATCTGGCAAATCGTTTTGAGAAAAACAGATTTTGAAAGAAGTGCCAAACATGGACTGCTTTGCCAGATACAAAGTCGCCACCTAAATATTTTATTTTGAGAAATTTAGGAAACCCTGACTCGGTGCCAAAGGCCACCTGTCCGTCATCACCAAAGTTGCCTCGGCTCGGGAACTTGGGTACGATTGGGGAAGGTCAGCTATGAGCACCCCCTCTCGCCCGATCAAAGATCGGCCTCTACTAACCGTGATATCCGTTTTTGAAAACGTTTATGTGTTCTTATTCCGGTTATTAGCCTAGTTTTACTATGTTATGCGCACAACAAACAAGTATAGACCAAATCGCCTAAATTGGAACAAGACATTATGCGCTCGTTTTGAAAAAAAAAAGGTTTGCTACCCACAGGTAGGCTAAAATGCAGGTTTTGCCACCCTCAAGTGGGCTTAAAATTCACAGTTTTAATGCATTATCCCAATTTAGGTAATTTGACCTTCATCCACAGGCATTCAAGCAGTTATATCACATAAGCAGCTAGCCTCATGGTAATCATGCTTTTTATGGTAACACTCACACGCATGCGGTATGCTAAAGCATAACAGCTCACCTAGTACTCCAAGCCAAAACAGAAACCAGTTAGTAATCAAATGCATGATCCTAGTTCATGTTAAGTGGCTAATGCAACGCAGGCAAAGACGCAACCTAGACAGGCTCGACTATCCTAAACATGGCATGTGAAATACACAGGTAGCATGTATTCAATTTGGACTTGAAAATACGATGCAGTTAGTATGATGCGCCAAGCCCGGTGCATGTAAACGAATGTATGGATGCACGCATGCTATCATACTGTTATGCTAATTTAAATATGCCCTAATCTACCATCATAAGCAGGTAAATAAAAGGGAAAAAGAAGTGGGGTTGGAAGACATGCACACACTCATCCACACTTATTACACAATTGCGCTCTCACTCGGAGGGACCAAAAGAATATACAGTCCCAAATAGTACAGTCCAAATACAGAATAAATTATTACAAAGATTCTAATTATCAAATTAAATCAAATGTAAAAAGAAGGGGGCCTCAGCCCTGCCTCGGGATGCGCGAATGATGCATGCTCGATCCGTCTTGCCCGGAAAGCCCGTACCATACCACTGCCGCCTCTGTTTTCACTGTCCTACCTCTCGAAAGACTACCAAAGTCCCAGGATACCTTATATGCACACTGCTTCACACCATCGGCTGGATGAAATGGCCACCGGCCATGTAAAATATCTGTCGGCTGCTTATGAGGTTGTCGGCCACCAATACATTGCCGGTCGGCACTCTGTACTGCCGGTCGGTAAAAAATTCCTGCAGAATCTGGTTTTTGACAGTAACAAGGACATACAGTGTATGGTATGGAATTTTGGGCACATGTAAGCATGGCCATGCCCCCTATCATGTATGGGACTCAAGGAAGCATGGCCCTTGGTCCTTGGGCCACCAATTATGCATTTTGATGCATGATGGTCTAAGGGACCAAGATTGCAATTCAATGTAAAGATGCATGCAGCACACAAATGAGGACCAAGACCCTATCATGTCCAAGTCAAGGGCCTTAGTGACATGAGAATTGAGACGTGTTTTGTCACTTAAAGTACAAACACCTCTCATCTCTCACACTTGGTTTGACACCCCAAACCAAGTACTGCAATGCATGTTATGCAAACATGGCTTAACAATGCAACATGATACTAAAATGCAAGGCATGCCAAATGCTATGCAACATCATGTTAAGTATACAAAATGCTAGAGTACTCTACTACCATTAGCAAGACCATCCATGGCATGAATCAAGCAACCAAAAACAGATGTTTAGCATGTAAAACAACCCCCAAAGCCCCTGATATGGCAGCCCAAATGCCTTAAATATGTAAGCATGCACAATGTCCATTTCAAAGCACAAAAGACCAATGTTTCAAAGCATGAAAGGCATGACAAATGGAGACATATAAGCATGGCATGGGGACTGAAATAGCATGTTGAATGACTCCAAATCACCTAAATAGCCTAACCAATGCATGTTCATGGATCATATACTCAAGGCTTACAAGCCATAATGCAAAGCAACCATACCAAGCATGCCAAACATGGCAAAATCAGTGACTAACAGACCTAAAACATGACAAATCATGACCAAAAGCTTCAATAAGCCAAGCTAAAACATGAGGATATACAAGGCTAAACCCATGGCACATTTCTAGGCAAAGTAGAGCATTACAAAGCAAGTATAAGATGCATGCTAAGGGCTACAAATCCAACCAAAAACAGAGATATAACATATCATATGAATACCAAATAAGCTCTGAAATGAGGCCAAAACAAACCAAGTAGGCATGCTCCTTATGAGCCAAAAACAAAGGCAAAGAGGGACAAAGGGGAGGGGTGTCCCTCCCCTATACGAGACTTCAAACCACCTTCATCACCACTGAAAACCCACTGGATTTCAGTGGTGAGAAGATCAACATAACAACATAAGCAAGACTTAAGGAAAAGGGACCAAAAGGGCCAAACAAGGCCTAAAAGGGAGATTTCGACCCCCAACCACAAAACACCCTTAATGAAAGTTCTTAAGCATAAAAATATAAGACTTTTTCATGTTAAACACAAAGCCTAAATCAGCAAGCAAGATAGGTAAAAACTTGTTGCAAAAATGGGGAATCTAAAGTAAAGTGCTCACCCTTGAAGAAACCTTGAAGAGCAATTGGTCCAGCCACCCTCTATTGATCAAAATCTGTCCAAATGCTCAAGAAACAATCCTCCAAGCCTCCCAATCTCGAGCTAAGGTGTGATAGTGTGTGTGTGAGTGCAAAAGTAAGGTAAAACTACACTTTTAGGCCTAAAAACACACACACAAGAGGAGAGAGAGGGAAAATCTAGAGAGAGACATATGGCAGATATATAGATACACAAGCTCTGGTTTTTTGTTCAAGAATGGCAACCCCTCACCAAGGGAGAGATATGATGCTTATATAGGAAAAAAAAGCCAAGAAGCTTAGTGGCTAAGCAAAGGAGAAAGGGTCAAGAGGTGCAAAGGGTCTTGGCTTCTTGGAGAAGCTAAGACAGCTGGCCAAGCTTCTCCAAGAAGCTTGGCCAAAAGGGTTCAACCTTCTAGAAGGTTTGGGGCTTCAAAGGTGCAAAGGGTCACTCCCATGCACGGGGATGAGTGGGTGCATTCCAGCTGGCACAGCTGGCATGCACCATGCCTCAGGGTGCAAAGGGTGCGCGGCCACCAAAAGGTCACCGGCCAAAGAAATGCCGGTCGGCAAAATATAGTGCCGACCGGCCAAAGGTTTTAAGAAAACACTGCCGGTGGCACAATTGCAGCCGGTGATGATAGGGAGGGCCGGTGGGGTGTGGGATGGCCAACAAGCCATTCCCTGCCCTTCAAGGCAAACACACAGGTGTTTGGTGCCAAAACCATGCACGAAGCAGTCGAGTCAGGAGGTCCTGAGATGAGGCGCGCTGCCAAGGCCTCCGGGAACTCGAGACGAACACAAACATGGATAATCACCGTGTGTTCAAACGGTGACGTCCAAGTCTTGAGGACGGTCAAAAATGGAGTGTCTACAGTTGCCCCTCTTTGACAGAACTCGAAAGTCATAACAATGACGGGAGTGAATGTCAAAGCCCAGAGACGACCCATTTTTGACAAGGCGAAGACTTGGACAAATCATGCAAGACAAACAAGGTATGCGCCCGAAGGCAGGGCAAAATGCAACTGAAATGCAAGAAGCCGAGCATAACTTATGATCATGCAAAGAAAGCTGTAACGAAGCACGCATGCGATAGTTTTAAGCTAGCATACACCAAACTACACTACAATGCAGAAAGGATGTAAGAGAATTATGTAATTCTCAATACGTCTCACGCGGAGGATACATACCTGTCCGGTTCGTCCGGTTGCACCGACCTCAAATGACCGTACATACAATATCGTGCCTGTAAAGAAAACAAACTTAACAGGTACAATGTCGTTAGTAAAATGCGACAAAGCAATCGAAAGTGCGTGCAAGCATGCAATGTGTATAGAAAATAGCGGGATTGAACACATGTGAGTAAAGCAATGCACGCATGCAGCAATGTGTATACAAAAAAGGAATTGAACATGCAAGTAAAGCAAGCGGTCAGCGCGAGCAATGTGTATAAAGGGAACTTGAACACATGTAAGTAAAGCAATGCACGCATGCACGCAATGTGTATATAAAAAGAACTTGAACACATGTAAGTAAAGCAATGCACGCATGCACGCAATGTGTATATAAAAGGAACTTGAACACATGTAAGTAAAGCAATGCACGCATGCACGCAATGTGTATATAAAAGGAACTTGAACACATGTAAGTAAAGCAATGCACGCATGCACGCAATGTGTATAAAAAAAGGAGATTGAAATTGAACATGGCAAAACAAATTTCCCATGATGCTGGAATGTAATGTGTTACAACACGGTATGATTGAAATGATTCGAGGAATCACAAGATATATAAAAAGGATACGGAAAGGGACGTTCTTCGTACGTACCGAGCATCGCTCACAAAAGTCAGGGCTTGAGGTCAACTCTAAGATCCACTTACGTTCCCGAAGATGCATTTTCTTGTATTGCCTTGAATGATGAAGGTGTCAAACCTCACAATTAACCCGAACAAGGGCGCGGAAGGTACAATGACCGTAAGGGGAGGTTACTGGTATCAAACCCAATACTCTGCTACCCGTTATTCTCCTGCTTTACCTCAGGCAGGTTCTACCCTCTCTTTTTTTGAAATTGCATATTTTTACAAAAATACATGACGGAAATGAAACAGCTATTTGTTCAAAAGGTATTGCATTTGCACGTTCTATGCATCGCATCGCAAGGCATCACATAACAATGTGAATCAAATTGACACTGTGTTTTGAAAACGAAGCATCACATCGTAATAATCAGGTAGTGAACCAATTACAACTCGATAAGCAAAGCAAAGGGTCTCGTTTCAACCAGGTGCGAGTACAACTCGATAAACAGCACAAAGACTTAAAGAGAGTGAAATACAACTCGATAAGCAAATATACAACAACTCGATAAGCAAATGGCGCGCCCTCGTGAGAATTGATCACTGGAGGGTATTGGAGGGTGGTGGGATTCCCCAATCCTTAGCATGGAAAGCTCAGGGGACAAAGGGGGAGAACACCGGCCCAACAAAAGTCCATCGGCTGTGACAAATGACCACGGCCGGAAATTGATCACCGGCCAAAACTGATGGCCGGTCGGCAATCTATTTGGCCGGTCGGCCAAGAATGGGAGGAACCAGCAGAATGCTGACACCTGTCCTCCATTCAACCTTATCCCCTACAAAAGACCCCAACTTCGTAGTTTTCCTCATTTCCACACTGATTTACTCCAAATGGAAGAATTTCTTGCCCAGAATCTCGCAACTTGGATTAACAACTTGGATGGCTCGGAAAAGCTGAATTTCCGGGCCTTCGGCATAAACGCACTATTCACTTTGCGCCGTACCCCGCTGCATTTTCCATTTCTTCGTGCCGCGGCAAGGTTTTGGAATCCGGTGACACACGTCTTCAGCTTTAGCGGGCAAGAGGTGTGTCCTACCTTCGAAGATTTCCAAGCTCTAATGGAGTGCGAGCGTGACGAGGAAATTTTGCCCAACTCAATTTCGGCCATGCCCAAGCCTTAGGACGGATGTGTGGCCTTACCATGTACGATGCTCGATCCCTGATTCGTGACGGAATGCTGGATATTCCTAGCTTGGTTTATCGGTTTTCTGATGCCGGTGACCGCAGTGACCATCATTGGCAAGGCTTTCGACGACATGCCCTCTACTTGTGCGTGTTATCTCATTTCCTGTTTGCTTCAGGCTCTGGAGGATCTAGCGTTCGATTGATTGAGGTTGTCCAAGGCTTGAGGGAGGGCAAGAGCTGCGTTGCCATGACTCTGGCTGAGACACTGATGGGCTTGGACGCCTTTTATCGCCGAGAGAGAACCAGGTTTGCAGGGAGTCCGCTACTACTACAGGTAATGCTTCCCACCCGATCTCGCATATATATGCTCACGTCACTCGGCTCTCAAGCTCGGTTTTTCTCACAAAACCCTTTTCTCACTTTTTCTCTCATCATACATCTCTCTATTCTTTATTCTCTCATTTTTCATCCCTCCCCAGGTATGGTTGATGGATAAACTGCAGGTTGTGGACTCTTGTCTGGCATATTCAGCTCGCGGCTACTTCTTTCGGCAACGCCTAGTTGATGCCCTTGATGAGGGTTGGTGGTTCGAATGGATGTGCAGCTTGTCCGCAGACCACATTGCTTGGCGATGCCTTTGGCTCAATCTCCCGGCGATGAGTTACAGTATGTCTCGGCAGACCGGAATTCGATTGATTGGCTTGAATCACTGCGTGTTCTATTTTCCATTCCGTATCCGGCGCCAGTTTGGCCATGATCAGACTTGTCCGCCGGAGGGGATGGAGTATCCGGCTACATTTCCGGTCCGAGGTGCGCAGCTTATCCGACAGGCCGCCGCGTGGAGGACTAGAGAACTCCTTGTCCCCGCTCCCACTTTCAATTACACTTTGTCTGACGAGTGCTGGGACTGGCTCAATGAGGAGGCACAGATTGGGCCTAGCTTGGTATCAGAGGCTTCAACTAGCTCTGGGAGGGGGCGCAGGGACACCTGACTTGACTATGCCCTGGATTTATTGCTTTATTAGTACTTTCAAGTTTTCTTTATGAATGTAATAAAAAGCAACTTCAATTGTATGCAAGAGCAAGAGAACTCTGTATTGAAATCAATGAAATTGAAGGTTGTGGTACTGAAAATTTTCCGCTTTGGTCCAAAAATGGTCTTAGTTGTAAAAAGATTAATTTGAACAAAGTCACCTTTATTAAAACTTTTCAAAACTATTTTCGGTATGGATCAAAACTGGACATGCCCGAAATTTGTCACTGAGATGCACAACCCTGGATCCTAGCAACTGGAAAGTTGCCCCTTGTCTGAACGGTACCGCGGCATTGTACAGCAACGGAAAGTTGCCCCTAGTCTAATAGCACTGTACCGAGATTGCGATAGACGCTGATGGACAAAGATGACCGAGATGATCAAATGGACAAAGTTGATCGGGGAAGTTTATGGCTGAACTTCAGGATGAAGCTGCCTACGTATCCCAAAGATGGGAATCAAGCCTTACGTAGTTCAGGCTTGGGTTCACTCGAGTATTTTCACTCTCCTTTTGCGCTCTAACTTTTGCCAAGGCCGCCCTTTGCGGGTTTTCAACCTTGCGAGCTCAGTTTTTATACTTTCTAATTTTTTGTGCTCTGAATTTTGCCTAGGTCGCCCTTTCGGGTTTTCGGCCTAGCGAGCCTCTCAGGGGTAATATTTCTTCAACTTGTCCATGTTGATCGGTTGGGAGAACTCTAGGCCATCTAGGTCCATCAGAACCACAGCTCCACCTGACCAGATGGACTTGATGATATAGGGACCAGTCCAATTGGGTCTGAACTTGCCCCTTGGGTCATGGATGGGAGCTCGGTTGTCCTTGAGCACCAAATCTCCTTCCTTCAAATTCCTGGACTTAACCTTCTTGTTGAAAGCCCGGGCAATTCTACGTTGATATCCTTGGACGTGGTACAGTGCTTTCAATCTTCTCTCATCAAAGAGCATGAGTTCCTCGAATCTGCTCTGCTGCCAATCCGCCTCGGCTGTTTGACACTCAGCCAATACTCGTAAAGACGGAACCTCAATCTCTATAGGTAGAACGGCCTCCATCCCATAAACCAAGGAATACGGAGTCGCCCGGTTAGAAGTTCTAATTGAAGTTCGGTAGCCCCACAGAGCAAACGGCAACTTATCTGGCCAATCCCGGTAGGTTGCCCACTTTGGCATCAGAGGCTTCAACTAGCTCTGGGAGGGGGCGCAGGGAACCACTCTGACTATGCCCCGGATTTATTGCTTTATTAGTACTTTCAAGTTTTCTTTATGAATGTAATAAAAAGCAACTTCAATTGTATGCAAGAGAAGAGAACTCTGTATTGAAATCAATGAAATTGAAGGTTGTGGTACTGAAAATTTTCCGCTTTGGTCCAGAAATGGTCTTAGTTGTAAAAAGATTTATTTGAACAAAGTCACCTTTATTAAAACTTTTCAAAACTATTTTCGGTATGGATCAAAACTGGACATGCCCGAAATTTGTCACTGAGATGCACAACCCGGATCCTAGCAACTGGAAAGTTGCCCCTGTCTGAAGTACGGCACGTCGCACTGGAGTTGCCCCTGAGTCTGATGCCTGTACCGGAGATTGCATGACCTATGGACAAAGATGACCGAGATGATCAAATGGACAAAGTTGATCGGGGAAGGTTTATGGCTGAACTTCAGGATGAAGCTGCCTACGTATCCCAAAGATGGGAATCAAGCCTTACGTAGTTCAGGTGGGTTCACTCGAGTATTTTCACTCTCCTTTTGCGCTCTAACTTTTGCCAAGGCCGCCCTTTGCGGGTTTTCAACCTTGCGAGCTCAGTTTTTATACTTTCTAATTTTTTGTGCTCTGAATTTTGCCTAGGTCGCCCTTTCGGGTTTTCGGCCTAGCGAGCCTCTCAGGGGTAATATTTCTTCAACTTGTCCATGTTGATCGGTTGGGAGAACTCTAGGCCATCTAGGTCCATCAGAACCACAGCTCCACCTGACCAGATGACTTGATGATTAAGGACCAGTCCAATTGGGTCTGAACTTGCCCCTTGGGTCATGGATGGGAGCTCGGTTGTCCTTGAGCACCAAATCTCCTTCTTCAAATTCCTGGACTTAACCTTCTTGTTGAAAGCCCGGGCAATTCTACGCTGATATCCTTGGACGTGGTACAGTGCTTTCAGTCTTCTCTCATCAAAGAGCATGAGTTCCTCGAATCTGCTCTGCTGCCAATCCGCCTCGCTATTTGACACTCAGCCAATACTCGTAAAGACGGAACCTCAATCTCTATAGGTAGAACGGCCTCCATCCCATAAACCAAGGAATACGGAGTCGCCCGTAGAAGTTCTAATTGAAGTTCGGTAAGCCCCACAGAGCAAACGGCAACTTATCTGGCCAATCCCGGTAGGTTTCCACCATCTTCTGCAATATGTGTTTGATGTTCTTGTTGGCGGCCTCAACTGCTCCGTTGGTCTGCGGCCGATATGTGACGACTTATGAAAAGCCACATTGTATTTCTCTAACAAATCAATCACCTCCTTCTTGAAGTGGGAACCATTGTCTGAAATGATCTCATTCGGGACCCATAACGCGACAGATGATGTTGTTCCTGATGAACTTGCGAACATGCGAAGCCTTCAACACCGCATAAGATTGGGCCTCGACCCACTTTGTAAAGTATAGTCTATTGCACCAAGAATGACACTCATGCCCATTCGACCCCTTCGGGGTAGACAGCTCCAATCACATCAATCCCCACAGACTGAAAAGGCCACGGCGAAGTCATGTTGTACAGCTTTGACGGCGGAATGTTCATGCGTTTGCGTGAATCTGACATTTGTGGCATCGCCGGACAAAGCCAATACAATCCTCCTCCATGGTGGACCAGTAGTAACCCTGTCTAAGGATCTTCCGGGCTAGCATCACCCCGTTCATGTGCGCTCCGCACTCTCCTCCATGGATGGCCTCCATCAGGCGCTTCGATTCTTTGCATCAACACACAGCTTATGCATCCCGAGATGACCTCTCTTGTACAGTTTACCCCCGCAGACGATGAACTGAGCAGCCATTCTTCGAATTGCCCTCTTATCTTTGGCATTTGCCCCTGGTGGATACGCCTCTTTCCAAGAAGTTCCAAACATCGTAATACCAGGGTTCTCATCTTGAACCTCATCTATGGCAGCAATCAACTCGTAGGCCGGCACAAATTTCTGGTCAATGATGATCGGACGCATCCGGACTCCAAAAGGGATGTCTATCATAGAAGATAGAGTTGCTAGTGAATCTGCGAACCTGTTGTTCTCTCTTAACAGATGAGCGAAGTTCAGCTTCTCAAACCGAGGAATCAGCAAGTCCAAGGTCTGGTGGTAAATTCTCATCTTTTCTTCTTTGACTTTCCAATCTCCTTTAGCTTGAGATACAACAAGGTTCGAGTCCCCGATGACGTCCAACCGTTTTGCCCCTAGTTCTAGGGCGGCTTCTAAACCGGCAATGCATGCCTCATACTCTGCCTCATTGTTCGAGACTTTGAACCGGAGTTTGAATGCTAGGGGTATGCGGAATTGTCGGGTGCTATCAGCAACACCCCTATCCCATACCCGTATTGGTTTGACGCTCCGTCAAAGTACATCGTCCAAGTTTCGTCTTCGACATGCAAAATAGCCTCGTCTGGGAATAGGTACTCAACTGCTTCATCCCCGTCCACTGGGTGATCGGCTAGGAATTCTACTACCGCTCTCCCTTTTACTGACTTGTGCGTCACATATTTCAGATCGAATTCGGAAAGCAGAAGCAACCAACGGGCTAGCCTACCCGTAAGTGCGGTTTCTCGAAGAGATATTTGATGGGATCTAATCTGAAACCAGCATTACAGAGTGAGCTAACAGGTAGTGCCGCAGCTTCCTGGTAGCCCATACCAAGGCCAGACAAGCCTTCTCCAGTGGAGTGTAGCGGGTCTCATAACCCAGCATCTTCTTGCTCAGGTAGTAGATAGCTTTCTCCACTTTGTCCTCAGACTCTTGTGCAAGCATGCAGCCCATTGTAGTTTCAGTCACTGAAAGATACAAAATCAACGGTTTCCTCGGCTCAGGCGGTGACAACACGGGTGGGTTCTGTAAATATTGCTTGATCTGTTCAAAAGCAGCTTGGCATCGGCCGTCCCATTGGAACTTCGTTCCTTTCTTCAGGAGACCAAAGAGTGGTTCACAAGTCAAGGTTAATTTAGCAATAAACCGTCTTATGAATTGCACTTTACCCAGAAAGCCTCGCACCTCCTTTTCAGTCATTGGTGGTGGCATTTCTAAGATGGCCTTGATTTTGGAAGGGTCGACTTCGATACCTCTCTGTGTAATCAAGAACCCCAGCATTTTCCCTGCTGTAACACCAAACGTACATTTTGAGGATTCAGCCGCAACCGAAACTCTCTGATCCTTTGGAAGAACTTTTGCAAGGTGGTGTAGTGGCCCTCTCTTTCTTTGACTTGACAATCATGTCGTCCACGTACACCTCAACCTCTTTGTGGATCATGTCGTGCAATATCGTGGTCGCGACCCGTTGATATGTAGCTCCAGCATTCTTCAGCCCAAACGGCATCACTCTATAACAATAGGTCCCCCACGGGTGGTAAAAGCAGTCTTCTCCCGGTCTTCGGGTGCCATCACAATCTGGTTGTAGCCTGAAAAGCCATCCATAAATGAGAGCAATGCATGCCCCGCTGTGAAGTCCACTAACTCGTCGATATGCGGCAGAGGAAAGTCGTCCTTCGGACTGGCTTTGTTCAAATCCCTGAAGTCCACACATACCCGAATTCTGCCGTCTTTCTTCGGCACTGGAACTATGTTGGCCAACCAAGTTGGGTATTCAGATACCAGCAGAAACCCTGCGTCAATTTGCTTGGTGACCTCTTCTTTGATCTTGATAGCCCAGTCTGGGCGGATCCTTCTGAGTTTCTGCTTAACAGGTCGGGCCTCTGGGTCAAGAGGGATCTGGTGCTGTACAATCTCAGGATCGATTCCAGGCATGTCTTCGTAGGACCACGCGAAAACATCTTTGAAATCTTTTAATAAAGCGACTAAGCGCTCGCGCTCCTCCGAAGACAACGTGGACCCGATTGGACCAGCCGCGGGTCCTTCTCAGTACCAACATTAATTTGGGTGATTTCATCAACCAGCGGTTTTACAAACCTCTTCTGCTCTTGTTCTAGCAAATATTTCAAAACCGGAGGAATTTCTTCCTCGTCGTTTTCATCGAAGTTTTGAAAGTCTGAATTAATGCAATAAATCAAGGGTACAGAAAAGTAATCAAAGGCCACAGCCACACAATTCTCATTAATCACTTCATCCAGTCCATCTGATTCCTCTGTTACAACAGACTCAAAAGAGAAAGAAAAAGACGACCTGGACAGGACTGTGGCATCGGGTTATCACTCCCAGGAATACCGGACTCAGACTCAGACGAGCTGGAACCTGATTCCGACTCTACAGACTCGGTGGAATCAGATTCCCTCACTACCTGACCCGGTGTTGCTCGATAAGAATCCCTCCTCGTACTGCCAGACGAGGGAGGATGCGATGGATGCATCCAAAATGTTTGAAGGTGGCTCGCAGCCGTTTCATTTCCAATCATAGACACTGAGAGATTATCCCCTAAGCACTCATGTACGATCGGAGGATCTGATAGTAGACAAGCCAGTGCTACCCCCATTTCAATCTCGGTGCTCCGGAATCCACTTCCTTACACTGCTCAACCTCAGCTGATGGGTCTGTTTGCTCCTCGCAACATCATCCTCGGATAACTGCAAGTCGAAGAAGATCTCAAATCCCGGCAGGCGCCTTTTCTCTGCGTTCAACCATGGCTCTGGGAAGCCGCAGAATGGAAAGTCTTCCCCTCCCGGACGAAGCGTCCGTTCAGGGTGCCCTGAATAGGCCGATGCATCAAATCAAAATGCCTCCCGGTCTGCTTGGCTCTGGCTCTTCCCAGCCATTTCTTTACCTTTTCTCACCCAGTCCTCTTTGGTGGGCAGATAACCCAGGCCAAAGGTATGCGGGTTGTGCGGCACTTCGGCCGATACTGCAATGCTTTTCGGCCACTTTTTCCTAATCCCATCCCAGGGATGTGCTGAAGCTTGTTCATGAAGTACACTGACTGTGCGCTGACATATAATCCCTCATCAACAGCTAAGATACTCTGTACGACCTGGCCTCGGCTAGGGTAAATCCTGACAGGAACACATCCTCCGTGCCATGCTCGATTTCCAAAACCGGTGTAGACACCTCTGGCGGCGGATGGATTGACGAATTCCCAAAAACTATAGCCACCCCCTTCCCGTGGGGGTATTTCAACATCTGATGCAGGGTGGAAGAGACCGCCTTTACCTGGTGCAGCCACGGCCGGCCCAAGAGTAGATTAAAGGTTGCAGGAACGTCCAAGACATGAAAATCAATCTCGTGTTGTCCTGGACCAACCTGAGTGTGAATCTTCACGGTCCCCATCACTTCTCTGCTAGTATTGTCATAGGCCCTTATCACCTGGGCAGTTGGCTCAAAGTTCGCGGGCTTCAACCCGATTGCATATGCTGTCCTTGACAGGCATACATTAATAGCGGATCCTGTATCGACAAGAACCACAGGTACCCACTTGTTTCTGTATTCCACAGAGATGTAGAGAGGTTTGTTATGGTTTGCGCCCTCAGGCGGCAGTTCCTTGTCAGAAAATGTCAACGTCAGGGAAGCTCCTCCCGGAAAGACCAGTCCTACCAGCTGCTCAGAAGTGGTATCTATTGAAAGTTTGGCCTTGTCCATTGCAGAAAGGATAGCCTGTCTATGTACTCTTGAAGCCATAAGCAGTCCCCAGATGGAGATGTTTGCCTGTATCTTCTTCAACTGTTTCAGCACAGCCTCCTCTTCGAGCAGCTTTTCTTTCTACTTCTCCGCCTCCTTTGTCCTTTCCGACGCCAAGACATAGATCATCATCTGTGTAAGCAAGACATAGATTCATCATCTGTGTAAGCAAGACATAGATCATCATCTTCCCACCACATGCCATCGGCAGCCGACAGACAGTGTCCGGCTCCGTTACAACTATTCCTGTGCCCACAGTACCTTCCGTTCCTGTGCCTGCAGCACGTTCCGTCCCCACAGGGGCTTTGACTTTTCTAGTCCTCTCAGAATCTTCAATCCTTTCCCACTCAAACTGCTTCAGTTACAGCCTGCTGTTCAGTTCTTTGTTCCCAAACTGCCCATATCTGAGCAAAATTCTTAACACCGGTGCTCTCCGGCGATGCACTCTGCTCTTCGGCCCTTCCGACCACAGTTGATGTCCCTGTCCCTGACGAATCCTGCTCTAGCTGAGGTTGTTCAACAATATCCGGCTGGTCATCAAGCCACCCAGTAGACTCCCCTGACTCATCAAACCAATTGACTGCTACGTCCCCTGAGTCCCGCTCGTCGAAAACTGAAGCTAGCAATATCCTCCGCTAGTTCTGCTAGGTCATCCAAACCCTAATTAAGTCCATCTTCCCGTACTACACAAATCTCTGCCCCCATTGGCAATTTCACTTTCGACCTAGCCTGGCCTGCTGATATAATGTAACCGCTCGGGTTGTTCATGAAGTTCGCAGACCTCTTAGGCTCTGTATCATCAATCTGATCTGCCCCCACAATCGACCCACTTCTATCTTCGATAGCCAACATCACCGTCTTAGGCTGGGTTTGGGAGATGTCTAACATGCACAAGTCAGTGCTGTCTGGAATGAACACCTCCGGCTTGGGTAGGTGAGAAGAGGTGATATATATGCTAGGGTCGTATGACACAACCCCAGTTTGGATAAGATTGATGCGTTTGGGAGGTAGAGCTTGGTTATGTGGTGGGAGAGGGTTGGTTGTGACATTCGGTTTTTCCGGAGGCACGATCACCCTGTTGTCAATGAGATCCTGAATCTCATGACGCAATCGAAAGCATTGGTCAATGTCATGACCATGCTATTGGTGAAAGGCTGTAATAACCCTCACCACTGCTTACCGATTAATTACTGATTACCGCTTAACTGAGACTGATTGTGACTGATAATTGAAGTAATTGAAATGCTGAACTGACTGACTGAAATCTGAAACGAATTGATTGAGTGTATCTATTTGAATTGCATTCTATCTGTTTGACTGTGTGATTATCTGTTCAGTTTATATGTTTAAACTGTAAATTGAAGGCCTTATCGGCGGTCGAATCAGAAATTGGTGATGTTTTATGATCATCATAATTTATGTGATTTTATGGTGTATTTATTTGAAAAGTGATTTGGTATGATTGAATTAGATTTAAATAAGCTAAATTGCATAGTTTGACATATTTACCTTAATGCCATTGTGAGTGGCCCACTATATGATCAATATTTGAGCCTTATTATACACTTAGGCACACATTGCTCAGCTCTTTTCTTGTTATTGCCGACCAAGAGTGAGAGAGTGAGAGAATTGAGTTCAAATTTGAAGATTGGCTTGAAATTGAAAGATTTGAAGTATAGATTGCATAGTTGAGCTTGTTCATCTTGCATTCAAGACTTAGGTAGAGTAACTACCCTTTTGTTCATAAATTTAAGTGATTCTTGCATGATTCATGTCAAAATTGTAGAGCTAAGCATGATTTAGTTCTAGCATGTTGAATTGAAGCTTTTTTCATGCATGCATGTGTATATTGAAGAGTTTTGGGTTATTTCATGGCAAATGTTGCATGCATGTTCATGTTAATGTTTAGACCATGATTTCATCTTGTTTTTGAAAGAATTGAGCTCATTAGAGCATGTATTGAAGCTTTGAATCGATTTAAAGTCATGCATGTCATTTGACCATGTTCTTGAAAATTGGTTTGAAATGAGGTTAATTAAACACCCTTGGGCTTTGATTTTACAAATTGAGCTTTTAAATCATGTTATATTATGAGTTTTACAAAGGTTTTCCAGAAAATGGGCCCAAGAGGATCGAATTTGTGTTTGAAAACTTGATTTTGAGCTTGGGACTCAAATCTGGATTTCCAGATTTTGGTCTCCGCTGAGCGGGGGGAAGTGCCGCTCGAGCGGGAAAATCGAGCTCCCAGCATCTTGCAATGTGCATCAGTCCGCTCGAGCGGAGGATCGGACGCTCGAGCGGAGGACCTGGTGACACGCTCGAGCGGGCGTCGAGCGTAATTTCATCTATCCAGTACTTTTTGGTCCGCTCGAGCTGGGGAATTTGACGCTCGAGCGGGGCCTTGTTGCATGTCCGCTCGAGCGCGGGAAAACTGCGCTCGAGCGGGATCTGTTTTTCTGAAAATTCTGAAAATGTTTTCTAAGTGCATCTTTGCATCCTCATCCCATCCTAGGCATCCTTAGGCCTAGTTTAAGACATCTTAATGAGGATATAGATGTAGAACACACCGAGGCAAATTAGGGATTAAATTATTATCTTTCCAACTGTGTAGCTTAGTGTGTGTTCATTCTGTACTGTCTAGGGTTGGCATTTCGAGGAGACGCTCTAGCCTACTGTAGCCCAGAACTCTGTGAGTAACAATTGTGTAAAGATATGTTCAAAATGATTATCTTTCTGAACACTGAACTGTACTGTTTTCTGAACTGTTTACTGTTTACTGAATGAATGTATGTCCTATATTCTGAACTGTACTTGTGGCATCCTTAGCACCTACTGTTTACTGTTACTGTTACAGAGATCTCTGTCGGTTCCCTCGTTGGAACCACTACTGTTTACTGATTGATGGCCATCACTTACTGTTCGGTCTTTTAAGACTACTGTTTACTGTTATGCTAATGGATGTACCACATATGACTGTTTACTGTACTGAACAACTGATATACTGATTGAAATGAATCTGTTTTCATTACTGTAAGGACATTCATTCTAAACCCCTTTACGCTTTATGTTATTCACTGGGCTTTAGCTCACTGCTCATATATATATGTAGGTGTACAGGCACCGGACCAATGCTAGAAGCGTCGGGGTAAACTCCAGTTTTGTCAAGCCAACCACTGTGCCTCACTGCGAGGTTCCGAGCCTGCCAAGCTATGGCTTAGGGGTGTTTTATTTCCCCGTCTGTCTCTGTACTGTTTTGTAATGTGTATAGACTGTTACTGCACTGTATCGTTAATAGGGATTAAGTCCCTGTCTTGACAGATTGTAAATACTGTGTATATATCTATGTATGTATGAAATCTCTTTGCATACAGACTGTCACAGCTCGTTAGACATTGTTTTTTACTGTATTGGCTTCCGTCATGCCCCTGTACTCTGTTATACTGTCTTTACTGTTAAGCAGGCCTTCGGTAATCTTGGATTACTGGCCGGTTACGGTGCTAAATCCATAGAGGCGGTTTGGGTCGTGACAAAGGCGCAGTACTTGGCCGGGTTATGGGAAGCGGGAAGTTTATCTGGTAGTGGTCGTGGCTCTAGGGGCTTCAAGTGCCCTTTCTTGATCAAAACCCCAAAGCTTTGGACAGGGCATGTATAGTGGAGTGAAGGTTCTTTGGCCTCGGAGAGAAATATTTGTTGTTTGCGAGCTACTTCTGGACGCGTCGGTGAATGTGTAGCTGCAAGGGTTCTCGGGGGGTGGTGTGGTGGTGACCATTCCCACATCTGAAGATCTGGTAGCTGCAGCACTGCTTGTGCCTGCATTTGTACTACAGTTGAATGCCCTCTTAGGCTGCTCTCTGTCTTGGTCAATCAGACCCTGTTTCATAACGTCCTCGATCTGCACCCTATCTTATGTAGATCTACAAAGGTGGGGAGGGGGAGAACGATCATCTTCTGCATAAGCTTAGGCTGGAGGTTGCGCACAACCATCCGAATCTGATCTTTGTCAACAGGCCTGATGGTCATCATCGAGGCCTTGGCCCTCCACCGGGTCACAAAATCGAGAAACTCTCCTTCGGCTCTTGCCTAGTTGTCTCAAGATCACGGGTTGTGACCTCGATCTGTGTATTGTAGGAGTATTGAGCTATGAAGGCCTCGACATCTCCTCCCAGTTCCTCTTGACGGAATCTTCCAGTTTTGCATACCAAATGGCCGCTACACCCGAACAGGGTTCGGCCAAACAAAAAAAAGCTTCTGTAATCTGGAGAGGCCCATCGACCCTCAGCACTCCAATATATACCTCCGAAAACAGCTTAGGCATCAATGCACCAATAGGATCTCCAGACCCGTCGAAACGGTCTATGTGCAGAACATTCTTAAATCGGTTACCCAGCAACGTCACGGCGGAGTCGGTGTACTGTAACAAGCCCGCGGGGACCTCAGCTACAGTTCGGACTCAAATGTCAGGTTCTTAATCTTGAACCAAAGAGTCCAAATCCGGCAAATCGTTTTTGAGAAAACAGATATTTTAGAAAGAAGTGCAAAACATGGACTGCTTTGCCAGATAACAGAGTCGCCACCTAAATATTTTTTAAATGGGAAATTTAGGAAACCCTGACTCGGTGCCAAAGGCCACGTGTCCGTCATCACAAAGTTGGCTCGGGAACTTGGGTACGATTGGGGAAGGTCACATCGTGAGCACCCCCGCTCGCCGCGTCAAAGACCGGCCTCTACTAACCATGATATCTGTTTTTGAAAACATTGTGAGTTCTTATTCCGATTATTAACCTAGGTTACTATGTGATGCTCGCAGCAAACTAAGTATAGACTGAGTCGCCTGAATTGGAATAAAACACTTCATGTTTGTTTGTTTGAAAATGGTTTGATGGTGCTACCCGCAGGTAGGCTAAGACGCGGATTTGCCACCCTCAGGTGGGCTTAGAAAACATGATTTTGCCACTATCTAGTGGGCTTAAAACAAATCATTTGATGAATTGCTCCAATTCAGATAACTCAACCTCCACCCACGGCATTCAAGGCAGTTATATACACATAAGCACATAGCCTCATGGTAAGCATGCTATCATGGCAACACTCAGCACGCATGCAAGGATGCTAAGCTATAAAACTCACCTAGTACTCCACAGCCAAAACAGAAAACTGATTAGAAACATGCATGATCCTAAATATACAGAAATGCCTAATGCAACCATGCAATAATGCAACTATAGCAGGCTCGGCTATTCTAAACATGGCATATGAAATGCTACAACTAACATGTATTCAATTTGGAATTGAAATACAAATGCAGTTTGTAGAATGCGCCGAGCCCGGTGCGTGCAAAACAGATGAATGATGCAAACATGCTATCATACTGTATGCTAATGAAATATGCCTAATCTAACCACGTAAGCGGGTAAATAAAAGGGAGAAAGAAATGGGGGTTGGAAGACATACATCACACTCACCCACACTTATTACAATTATGCCCTCGCGCAGAGGGTCCGAATAATAATAATACAGTCTGAAATAATACAGTCCGAATAATACAGATTTCTAAGTAATTAACAATTTAAAACTAAGAAAGCTGTAAATGGTTGCAAGCCGGGGGCTGCCTCGCTTCTGATGAATACTGTATGTTTGGGCTGCCTTGCGCGAGAAATCCACTGGGATGCCCGATTTAGCCTCTGTTCGCAGTGTTTCTTGAAATGCGTGCCCGACTTTGAAAAGTTGACTGATTCCTTATTTTGCTGCAACAGAGAGCAGGAAAGGGCATAGCAATGTATTTCACAAATATATGCATGCCTCGATCCTCGTGCCACCAATCACGCATACCGATGCATGATGGCCGAGGATCGGATTTGCACGACTCAATATAGGATGAATGCAGATGAATGCTACATGAAAACCTAACTCCATCATGGGTTATCCGGAGTGTCGGTGACTGGGGAATTGAGACCCGTTTCGTCACTCGGAGTACGAAACGTGCCTCGTTTCCCGATGCCCGGGCTAACTCCTACCCGAACACGATGCAATATGCATGATATGCATGAAATGCAACTAATAAACAGTTCTAGTATGCCAATGCTGATGAAAATGAGATGAAAATGAGACGCCTCGAAAAGCGCGCACCACGTGCACGCAAACTGAGCGATGATGTGAAATGCAAATCGGATAAAATCGAAGTGCCTCGAAATGTGTGCCCACAGGCACGCACACCGAGGCGATGATATGAAATGCAAATCGATAAAACCGAAGTGCCTCGAAATGTGTGCCCACAGGCACGCACACCGAGGCGATGATAGAATGCAAAATCGGATAAAATCGAAGTGCCTCGAAATGTGTGCCCACAGGCACGCAAACCGAGGCGATGATAGAAGTGCAAAATCGGATAAAATCGAAGTGCCTCGAAATGTGTGCCCACAGGCACGCACACCGAGGCGATGATATGAAGTGCAAAATCGGATAAAACCGAAGTGTCTCGAAATGTGTGCCCACAGGCACGCAAACCGAGGCGATGATGGAATGAGATGGAAATGCAAATTGGGCTTATACTGACATGAGTGGACCTCAGCCACACTCACGTCAGATGCCGTCGGATAAAACAGAGGTGTCTCGAAGTGCGTGCCCACGGGCGCGCAAACCGAGGCATGGCCCGAAGGCATGAAAATGGTACAAAAATGCAATGATGGGCTTATACCAACATGAGAGAGCCTCAGCCTACTCACATAGGAAGCCAATGAATGAAAACGGAGTGCCTCGAAGTGCGCGCCCGCGGGCACGCAAACCGAGGTAATGCACTAAAGCACGAAATGACATGAAAATGATATGCAAGCATGCAAACCAAATTTCAGCAGCTAAATAAAGGGGAAAACAGCCCCGAAATGATACGAAATGACAATCAATGCACGAAATCATCCCGAAATGTGATTCTAAGTACCCGAAATGGCCTATAGCCATACTAAACATGCACAACATGATCATGACATGCGAACCAGTAGCAAGGCAGCCCCAAATATGGCATTTTTTCAGTACAAAGTATGGCCAAACAAGAACCACAAGCATGGCAAAAATAGCTTGCAAAAACGGGGAAAAAGAGAGGAATTACAAAGCAAGCAGTATGTACAATGCTCAAACCAGAAAAATCAGTTCTAAAAATTGAAGAGGGGCCAAAAACATGCATATTTACAGTAGATGAGATCCTCTAATTCAGTGTGTGGATATGCTCAAAATGGCATGCAAAAATGAGCCAATAAGGGGCTACAACACGAGGTACCATAGGCAAGCATCAAACAACTTTAAACCCTTAACAAAAGATGAAGAATAGACAATTCTAAGACACTTTCTAAGCCTGATGAAGACTCAAATCAGTGGCTAAGAAAGCCTAAACAAACATGCAATTTTACGGTAAATATGAGGGATATAACATGAAGTACCAAAACCAGTCATCAAATGGCCTAAGACCCTTAACAAAGAATGAATAATGGACCAAAATAAGGCACTCTCTAAGCCTGATGAAGGCTGAAATCCGAAGCATGGTGAGCTTAAAAATGCATGCAAAATGGGAGTGGAACAAGAATTCAAAGCAAGTGATATGTAGAACAAGAAAACCAGGTTGAGCCCTTCTTCAATGTTGAAGAGGGGCTCAAAATAAGCACAATCACAGTATGTTGCATGCTCCAACTCAGATCACAAATAGGTCAAAACAATCATGCAATTTTACGGTAAAATGGAAGCATTTCAAAGGAAGTGCATGACAGAGAAGCCAAACATGGTTGAGCCCTTCTTCAATGTTGAAGAGGGGCTCAAAATAAGCCCACTCACAGTATATAGCATACTCGAAATCAGATCACTCAAAAGCTAAACAAAGCATGCAATTTAATGGCATAAAGAGTGATATTGAAGCAAGTGTATCATGGAGACACCAAATGAAGTTGAGCCCTTCTACAAAGTTGTAGAGGGGCTCAAAATAAGCCTAAAACCAGTAGGGGTCAAAGCCCAAAAACTGAAAGGAAATAGGGTAGAAATAGGAAGCAAAATTATGCTACAAAAAGAGATTTGGAGACTTACCCTTGAAGATCCAATTGTTGCTACCTCTTGGCCTGAATTTGTTGCTTCTTAGCCACTAGAGAACACTTCCTTGCTGCTGGAATGGTAGTGGGGATGGTGGAGCTAAGGGTTGATGAAGGGTTGAGCTAGGAAGCTTGAAAGTTTTTAGGGTTTTTGAATAGGAAAATGGAGGTTTTGGGAGAGAGGGTCTTGAGATCAAAATTTCTAACCTAGGCAAAGGGGCTGTCCAGCCCTTTAAGTAAGCAAGAAAAGGTGTAAAAGGGGAGGGAAATGGAGGCAATCTTTCCCTCCCAAAATATCCCCCGGATGGGGGAGATATTTTGAAAAAATATCTGGACAGCTGGAAGGAGCTGGAAAGCAGGAAGCTGGCCGGCCAGGTGGCTTTCTGCAAGGTGGCCGGCCGGCCACCCCACCTGGTCGGCCAGCCACTCAGCCTGGCCGGCCGGCCATGGTCAAAAAATGGACAACAAATTTTCTGGCCGACCACTATGGATTGGTGTCCTCCCAAGTGTGTAGAATAAGGCCCCAAGGTTGGAATCTGGCAACTCTGAAGCAGGAGCCACAACATAGAGCTTGAAGGAGAGGCTCAAAAATGAAATGCACAATTTCTGGCCGACCACCAACTTTTAGGGTCCTCCCAGATGTGTAGAACAAGGTTCCAAGGTCGGAAATTGGCAACACTGAAGCAGGAGCCACAACATAGAGCTGGAAGGAGGGGCTCAAAAATGAAACCTGGAATTTCTGGCCGACCAGTAGTTTTTAGGGTCCTCCCATGTCCCCTGATCACAGATATGTAGCTTTGGTTGGAAGAAAATATCCCCAGGGTGTTCAACATTGGCCCGGAAGTGAGCAAAACGGGCGCCGGAGGAGCGAAACTGGTTATCTGGGATAATTGCTGGCCTCCCACCCCCCAGTGATCTTCCTGGTGTTGAAACAGAGGTACCTGCCAAATTTGAACAAAAACTAATGAGAAATGAACGCTCGGGGCCAAAACCGGGCAATTCGGGATCCCGAAAATGGGCTGCAAGTGCCGGAAATGGTGTTTAGCTGCGAAGTGGGTATCTGTGACCCCAGTGTCCCTCGGAATGATAAAACAGAGGCACACGCCAAAAACCGGAGAAAACCGATGCGAAATGAATGCTCGGGGGCCAAACCGCGAGGTTCGGGGCCCAAAAACCGGCTATAAGCACCGAAAGTGGCATACGGCCACGAAGTGGGCATCGGGGGCCCCAGTGTTCCTCAAAATGACAAAACAGAGGTACTAGCCAAGAACCGGAGAAATCGGAGATGGTTGGGCGGTCCCGAGCCGAGGCACACGGCCTGACGGCCCCGAAAACCGGGAACCGGGCTCCGAAATGGGCAAAATGACCTACGGCCACGAAAAGTAGCTCACGGCCACCGGGAGATAGTCTACAGGACCACTCCCTTCCCGCGGGAAAGAAAATGGAGAAAATCGAGTCTGGTTCGCAAACCGAGACAAGGCACAGAAGAGAATTCGGGAGTCCGGAGGCAGGGCACACGGCCGCGACTCTGAGACTTCTGAACGAGCACAGTATGCAACATCACCGAGCGCTCAATCGGCGACGTCTGAGTCTTAAGGTCGGTCAAAAATGGGGTGTCTACAGTTGCCCCTCTTTGACAGAACTCGGAAGTCAAGAAGTGACGGGAGTGAATGTCAAAGCCCAGAGACGACCCATTTTTGACAAGGCCGAAGACTTAGACAATCATACAAGATAAACAGAAACAAGTGTGCCCGCAGGCAGGGGCAAAATGCAAAGGATATGCACAGAGCCGAATGATCATGCAAATGCAGCAAGCTGTAATGAAGCAAGTATTGACAAATAGATGCAACAGTTTTAAGCAAGAATGCAAAGCAACAACTACATTTCATGCAGTTAGGAATGCGGAGAATTATTCAATTCTCGTCGCGTCTCACACGGAGAAGATACGATACCTGCGCGATTCGTCTGGTCGCACCAGCCTCAAATGAACCGTACATACAATATCGTGCCTGCAAAATAGAGAAATTCAACAAGAACAATATGCTAACAACATATATTCAATATGATTCCTATGATTCTCAAAGTCTGACACACGCAGTGCCGGCGGGTAAACACATCGCAATGCGAGAAAAGATAATGCGTGGCAACGCATATTCAAGCATAGAGGTATGGTAAACATGCATGACAATGCAAAATATTCATGAGAATACAAATTATGAGCCAAATAATGCGAAACGAGCGCAAATTAGAGTGCCCGTTTGTTGCGAAATAATAAACAAGAAAGCGCGCATTTCGGCGATGACAACTCGATCGCGGCCTCTGATTCACGTCCCGGAGAGATTACAACATGTTCAAAAAGGATACACCTTGATTTTGATGAATAATGATGAGACACATATCAGAAATTGCAGCTAAAGTTCCAACGGAGCAATTTCGCGCCAGAAAGTGCACTTTTCTCGAACTTTTTCAGGTCCCGGGAACTCCAAAATTCCTCAAAATTTGCAGAGAGGTAGGGGAGGGGGTGGAGGACATGGTCGGCCAGGCCTTGGCCCTAGGAGAGGCTGTCGGCCAGGGCAAAAAAGTAATGGCCGGCCAGCCAGGTTAGGTGGCCGGCCGGCCATCTGCCCAAAGTAGGGGCATTTTGGTCATTTTCGGATTTTCTATATATTCACACATCCAATGCCTCCGAAATTGCACCCCCAAGTGTGGAATTCTCTCCTCTTGCTCTCTAAGCCACTTTCTTGCTCAGATCTGCATTTTATACGCGTCCCTCGGCCTCCCACGCAAGTTGTTTCTGCGAAATCCTTCAGATTTAAGCACTTTGAGCCTACTAAAATTTGATTTCGGAGCTTCTCTTCTCATTTTCACCACCTGAGGCAAGTTTATTTTAATATTTGGAATATTTTCCCGGGGGTTGACTTTTGTTGACTTTTATTTCCCGAGAGTTGACTTTTGTTGACTTTTTCAAATTTTGGCTCATTCTTGCTCATTTTTGCTCCTTTTTGCAGATTTTTCGAAATGGCCGGCAATTTCCCCCACGGCGGAGGTTTTCCAGGGGTCGGAGATGATTTTGATTTCATGACTCTACCCCCGAGGGTCCGGCCTTTCTTCCCCGATCGATACGCTCCAGCGGTACATAGGCTTCCGCGAGCTGTTTTCCGTCATTTTACCGATTTCAACGATCGGGCACCCGGGGATCTTCTTCTACGAGAGCCGGAGCAGCACCTCTCCCACGGGGCACGAGAGGTATTTTACTTTATTTCCTGCATTTTTCGTGCACTTTATAGCTTTGCCATGCTTGAACATGCGGTTTAGCTCATGACATAGTACTTTGTTTGCACTCTGAATATGTAGTTAAAACACTTGAATTGTTGGACACACGGCTTACTGACTGATTGATTGTGAACACACGGCACACACTGATTACGAGTAGAACACACAGTCCCAAACTCTGATTTTCTGAACACACAGTCCAAGTTGATATGAACACACAGTCCATACTGATTACGGATTGAACACACAGTCCAAAACATAGATTTACTGAACACGCAGCCCAGATTTGAAGTGAACACACAGCCCACTGATTAAGAGTAGAACACACAGTCCCAAACTCTGATTTACTGAACACACAGCCCAGATTTGACGTGAACACACAGCCCACTGATTAAGAGTAGAACACACAGTCCCAAACTCTGATTTACTGAACACACAGCCCAGATTTGACGTGAACACACAGCCCACTGATTAAGAGTAGAACACACAGTCCCAAACTCTGATTTACTGAACACACAGCCCAGATTTGACGTGAACACACAGCCCACTGATTAAGAGTAGAACACACAGTCCCAAACTCTGATTTACTGAACACACAGCCCAGATTTGACGTGAACACACAGCCCACTGATTAAGAGTAGAACACACAGTCCCAAACTCTGATTTACTGAACACACAGCCCAGATTTGACGTGAACACACAGCCCACTGATTAAGAGTAGAACACACAGTCCCAAATTCTGATTTACTGAACACACAGCCCAGATTTGACGTGAACACACAGCCCACTGATTAAGAATAGAACACACAGTCCCAAACTCTGATTTACTGAACACACAGCCCAGATTTGACGTGAACACACAGCCCACTGATTAAGAATAGAACACACAGTCCCAAATTCTGATTTACTGAACACACAGTCCAGATTTGACGTGAACACACAGCCCACTGATTTTATTTGCACACAGCTCATTCACTTCATTTACACATAGCTCATTCACTTCATTTGCTGATATATGCATTCATTCTAAATGCAGGTTGGCTCTCGCACTGTGCGAGGATACGGCTCCACTGCCGCGAGGGAGTGGTATGCTGAGCTTCCGGAAGCTGTCCGGGACTTAGTTGACTTTGCAGGATTCGGACCATTCTGCAGAGGGTTATCTCATTGTCTTATCAGCAGGACATTGTTTGCCGCTCTGGCGGAGAGATGGTGGGACACCACCAATTCATTCCATTTTTCTGCTACTGGGGATATGACCATGACCCCATTAGACTTCGCTGTACTCACCGGCCTAGACGTAGGCGGTGGACCCATTCCCTACGACGAGGATATGGGTGAGTGGGAGGCTGCTTGGATTTATCTATTGGGGGCTCGCCCACCCGTAGACAGAGGTACTGGGAGAGTCCGGTATACTTGGTTCTCTTCCCATTTCCGGCGGCCACAGATGGAGCCTGAGTCTCCCGAGGAGGTCGAGCAGTATGCCCGTGGTTTCCTCATGTTCCTCTTTGGCACCACTCTGTTTGCCGATAGAGGGAACATGGTCGGATTGTATCTACTGAGTGCTCTGGTAGACCTATCACAGGTCGTTCAGTATGATTGGGGCGGCGCTGCCTGGCTACCCTTTATTGTTACATGAGCGCAGTCTCTCGTGGGCGGGGGGACTTACTCGGCGGCTACTGGAGAGCCTGGGAGGTACATTCTGTCCTCTTGATTTACATTTTGCTCCTCATTACTTGTTCATTGCACACACGGCGCACTTTGCATTCTGTATTCTGCCTTTAGCACTTTGCATTCACATTCCGCACTGCTTTTCTCAGCTATGGGTATATGCATATTTCCCCACATTAGCCCCGGAGATGGAGGTGGCAGGACCTCCTATGACCCCGTTTTCATTGATGTTTGAGGGCGAACACCTGTCGAGGCCTCGAGAGACTCTCTTCTCTCTGCGACAGTACTTCGACACTGTGAGGGCGACAGAGGTATTTCAGAACTCTCAGTCCTTTTCATTTTCATCTTTGATCTGCTTTGCATATTCCTGATTTCTGATTGATTTGTATCCTGGTTATCCGCAGATTACCTGGCAGCCCTGGGCAGTCTTTGATGATGTGCAAAATCAGTACCCCGGAGGGTCGAGTGGTTCCCAGTATAGGTTCCTGCTCGAGGGACCAGTCGGTAGGGCCTGGTTTCTGGGGGAGCGCTTTCAGCGTCAGGTGTGGGGGTATAATTCTCAGGACCCCCCTGCTGTGCCTCCACCCACTATGCGGACTGCCGACAGGCTATCTGCCGAGGAGGTCATTAGGGATATGCAGGGCACTGATGCTTTGTTATATTTCGTTGAGGGGGACTACGCCACCTATCGCCGCATATATCTGATGTCCCCTTTGACGGGAGTGCGGGCTCCGCCACTGAGGCCCACTGGCGCAGCATCTTCGAGTCGCGCCCGTGCTGCAGACATCCCTTCTTCCAGTAGGGCTGGTGCTTCTAGGGGGAGAGGCAGTTCTATCCCTCCGATCCCTCCGTCCCCTTATTATCCCGGATGGCCAGACATGCCGACCGAATTGATGAGTTGGCAGTACGGGACTACTTCTCCGACTCTGATCCCTATAGAGCCTCCGGCGCCTGGTCACAGATATGTCAGTGATCCTGACTCACCACCGGTATGTTCCACCATTTTCCATTTATCACACAGACATTTTGGCAGTTGCTTATTTATTGATGACTTGAGCTTGTATCTGCAGCCACCTCGGGAGTACACGGATCAGGTGCTCGAGATGGTGGCCTCACTTGAGGGGATGGTCCTGCGTAGAGAGGCACAGATGTCCATCATGGGCTTCCAGGTACCCTTCATCTCTCTCTTGCATTTATCATATTTCTGTCAACATGCTGGTTTTGAGCATTCTGCTGCACTGATAGACTGTGTAGAACACATCTGGCACACACCCTCTTTAAACATTCTGCTGTATTGATAGACTGTGTAGAACACATCTGGCACACACCCTACTCACATACTGTACTTGCACCTGCTTTTCATTTTTGAACTGATGTATTGCACTTTCCATTTTCAGATGCCTCCCGTATATGCGCAGCCACGGGGCGGGCCATCAGGGCAATCTCAGAGAGGTCGAGGTGCTAGACCTGCCCGAGGTGTAGGGACTCGAGGAGCTGGGCCATCCAGGCCTTACCGAGGAGCTCGAGGAGCAGGGTCGTCTCGCAGACGCAGGGCACCCATTGTCGAGGATGAGGAGGAGGAGGTTGCAGACCGAGTGTCAGAGACATCTCCTGGGGAGGGAGGCTCCGGTCTTGGTTCTGGGAGTGGAGGCGAGGCCGAGGGGGATCCGGAGGACGACAGCTCTGATTCGGATGGTGATGATGGTGCAGAGGTCATCCCACAGAAGAGGATGAGAGGGCCTCCTCCTTCCCGTTCCCGAGGATACTGATGCTATTTCCTGCTTTATTTTACTTTTTAGCTAGTAGTTTTGTAGCACTTTGCACATTATTAGGCAGTTTTATATCTGTAAAACTTGTACCTCTATTTGTTGTAAAATATGATGGAATGAAACAGCTTTTGAAAAGATGTTTGTATTTGAAATTCTTAGCATCGCATCGCATCGCATCATTTTGCACAAAAATGGAATTGAATGGAAATGTGCTTTGTATTTACCAGGTCAGGTAATGAACCGACGCAACAAATTAAAACAAACCGACTCACTAAGAAATAACAGAATCTTAGCAAGTTTACAACTCGATAAGCAAAGTACAACAATGTTAACGACTCGATAAAACAAGACTCAACAAAATTGCGTAAACAAAAGGTAACAATCAAAACACAAAACGCGACAGCTCGACAAAACTTACAACTCGATAAACAAAACAACAACTCGATAAGCAAAAACACAACAAAGTGTACTTCGGACGGACGATCTGGACGATGGAACGCATCCGAAACTGAGAGAAATGGAAGCCTTCGACATTCCCGATGCATGAAAGTGCCTCGAACCTCGTTCCGAAGGGCAAAACAGGACCAATACGCGGCCGAAAACATTTTGCATTTGGAATTTAGAGGGTGGCCGGCCTACTAGAATAGGTGGCCGGCCGGCCACCCCTCCCGCAACCTTCAGAAAGTTGACACGTGCCCCTTGAATAGTGTTTTGCCCCTCTATAAAAGCCCCACCCTTGGAACTTGTTCATTTCATCCTCATTTCTCATAAAATGGAGGCATTCCTTGCAGAAAATCTCACATCTTGGATTTCCTCTCTAGACGGCTCGGAAAAGTTGAACTTCCGGGGTTTTGGCTTGAATGCACTATTCACGTTGCGCCGGACTCTGCTACATCTTCCTTTCCTCCATGCCGCGGCAAGGTTTTGGAACCCGGTGACGCACGTCTTCAGCTTTGGAGGGCAAGAGGTATGTCCTACTTTTGAAGATTTTCAAGTTTTGATGGAGTCCGAGCGAGGTGAGGAAATCTTGCCCCAGCTCAATTTTAGCTATGCTCAGACCTTAGGGCGGATGTGCGGACTCAGCGCGCATGACGCTCGAGCCCTGATTGGCAACGGAATGTTGGATATCCCAAGCTTGGTTTACCGATTCTCTGATGCTGGTGACCGCGGCGACCATCATTGGCAAGGCTTCCGGCAGCACGCTCTCTGCTTGTGCCTACTATCTCACTTCCTGTTTGTCTCGGGCTCCGGAGGATCCAGCGTCCGTTTGATTGAGGTAGCCCAGGGTTTGAAAGAGGGAAAGAGTTGCATTGCCATGACTTGGCCGAGACATTGATGGGTCTGGATGCCTTCTACCGTGGGAGACAACCAGGTTTGCAGGGAGTCCACTACTGCTGCAGGTAATGTTTCCCACCCAAGCTCACATGTATTTGCTCACATCACTCGGCCCTCGGGCTCGTTTTTTTTCACACAACCCTCATCTTACTTTTCTCTCCTCGCACACCTCTCTATTCTTTATTCTCTCATTTTTTCATCCCTCCCCAGATATGGTTAATGGACAAATTGCAAGTCGTGGACTCTTGCCCTGCATACTCAGCTCGTGGCTATTTCTTTCGGCAACGCTTAGTCAACGCTCCTGATGAGAGCTGGTGGTTTGAATGGATGTGCAATTTGTCAGCCGAACGCATTGCTTGGCGCTGCCCTTGGCTCAATCTCCCGGCGATGAGCTACAGCATGTCCCGGCAGGTTGGGATTCGACTGATAGGCTTGACTCACTGTGTGTTCTATTTCCCATTCCGCATTCTGCGCCAGTTTGGCCATGATCAGACTTGCCCACCAGAGGGGTTAGAGTATCCAGCTACATTTCCAGTCCGAGGCGCACAGCTGGCTCGACAGGCCGCAGCATGGAGAATCAGAGAGCTTCTGGCCCCCGCTCCTGCTTTCAGTTGCACTTTGTCTGATGAGTGCTGGGATTGGCTCAACGAAGAAGCACAGGTTGGGCCTAGGTTGGCATCAGAGGCTTCAACTAGCTCCGGCAGGGGGCACAGGGACATCTGACTTGACTATGCCCCGGATTTATTGCTTTACTAGTACTTTCAAATTTTCTTCCTGAGTGTAATAAAAAGCAACTTCAATTGTATGCAAGAGCAAGAGAACTCTGTGTGAAATCAATGAAATTGAAGGTTGTGGTACTGAAAATTCTCCGTTTAGGTCCAAAAATGGTCTTAGTTGTGAAAAGATTAATTTGAACAAAGTCAACTTTTATTAAAACTTTTCAAAACTATTTTCGATATGGATTAGAACTGGACACGCCTGAGATCTGTCGCTGAGATGCACAACCCCGGATCCTAGCAACTGGAAAGTTGCCCCTAGTTTGAATGGTACCGCAGCACTTCATTGCAACGGAAAGTTGCCCCTAGTCTGAACAGCACTGTATCGGAGATCATGATAAATGCTGATGAATAGAGATGACTGAGATGATCAAAATGGACAAAGTTGATCGGGGGAAAGATTGTGGCTGGACTTCAAGATGAAGTTGCCTACGTATCCCAAAGGTGGGAATCAAGCCTTACGTAGTTCAGGCTCAGGTTCGCTCGGGTATTTTCACTCTCCTTTTGCGCTCTAACTTTTGCCAAGGCCGCCCTTTGCGGGTTTTCAACCTTGCGAGCTCAGTTTTTATAATTTCAAATTTTCTGTGCTCTGAATTTTGCCTAGGTCGCCCTTTCGGGTTTTCGGCCTAGCGAGCCTCTCAGGGATAGTATTTCTTCAACTTGTCCATGTTGATCGGTTGGGAAAACTCCAAGCCATCTAGATCCATCAGAACCACAGCTCCACCTGACCAGATTGACTTGATGATGTAGGGACCAGTCCAATTAGGTCTGAACTTGCCCCTTGGGTCGTGGATGGGAGCTCGGTTGTCTTTGAGCACCAAATCTCCTTCTTTCAAATTCCTGGACTTAACCTTCTTGTTGAAAGCCCGGGCAATTCTGCGTTGATAACCTTGGATGTGGTACAGTGCTTTCAACCTTCTTTCATCGAAAAGCATGAGTTCCTCAAATCTGCTTTGTTGCCAGTCTGCCTCGGCTATTTGACACTCAGCCAATACTCGTAATGACGGAACCTCAATCTCAATAGGTAGAACGGCCTCCATCCCATAAACCAGAGAATACGGAGTCGCCCCAGTAGAAGTTCTGATTGAAGTCCTGTAGCCCCACAGAGCAAACGGCAGCTTATCTGGCCAGTCCCGATAGGTTTCCACCATCTTCTGTAGTATGCGCTTGATATTCTTGTTGGCGGCCTCAACTGCTCCATTGGTTTGCGGCCGATAGGTAGATGACTTATGAAAAGCCACATTGTATTTCTCCAACAAATCAATCACCTCCTTCTTGAAGTGGGAACCATTGTCTGAAACGATTTCATTTGGGACCCCGTAGCGACAGATGATGTTGTTTCTGATAAACTTTGCGACGTGTGAAGCCTTCAACACCGCATAAGATTGGGCCTCAACCCACTTTGTAAAGTAATCTATCGCTACCAAGATGAACTCATGCCCATTCGAACCCTTCGGCGTAACTGCTCCGATCACATCAATTCCCCAGACTGAAAACGGCCATGGCGAAGTCATGTTGTACAGCTTTGACGGCGGGATGTTCATGCGATTTGCATGAATCTGACATTTGTGGCATCGCCGGACGAAACTAATACAATCCTCCTCCATGGTGGACCAATAATAACCCTGTCTGAGAATCTTCCGTGCCAACATCACCCCATTCATGTGTGCACCGCATTCACCCCCATGGATGGCTTCCATCAAACGCTTCGACTCTTCGGCATCAACACACAGTTTATGCATTCCCAGATGACCTCGTTTATACAGTTTACCCCCGCAGATGATGAACTGAACTGCCATTCTTCTGATTGCCCTCTTGTCTTTGGCATTTACCCCTGGCGGGTATGCTTCTTTCTCCAAGAAATTCCAGACGTCGTAGTACCAGGGGTGTTCATCCTGAACTTCATCTATGGCTGCAATCGACTCATAGGCGGCGCAAATTTCTGGTCAATGATGACTGGACGCATTCGGACTCCACGCGGGATGTCTATCATAGAAGATAGAGTTGCTAAAGAATCTGCAAACCTGTTGTTCTCTCTTTGTAGATGAGTAAAACTTAGCTTCTCAAACCGAGGAATCAGCAAATCCAAGGTTTGGTGATACATCATCATCTTTTCCTCTTTCACTTTCCAGTCTCCTTTAGCTTGAGACACAACAAGGTTCGAGTCCCCAATGACGTCCAACCGTCTTGCCCCTAGTTCCAGGCTGCTTCTAAGCCAGCGATACACGCCTCGTATTCTGCTTCGTTGTTCGAGACTCTGAATCGGAGTTTGAAGGCTAGAGGGATACGGGAATCATCGGGTGCTATCAGCAACACTCCGATCCCATACCCATGTTGATTTGACGCTCCGTCAAAGTACATCGTCCAAGCTTCATCGTCGATATGCAGAATTGATTCATCTGGGAATAGGTACTCAACTGCTTCATCCCCCTCAACCGGGTGGTCGGCAAGGAACTCTGCCACTGCTCTGCCCTTCACTGACTTGCGCGTCACGTATGTGAGATCAAATTCGGAGAGCAACAGCAACCAACGAGCTAGCCTACCCGTAAGTGCTGGTTTCTCGAAAAGATATTTGATGGGATCGAGACGTGAAACCAGCATTACAGAGTGAGCTAACAGGTAGTGCCGCAGCTTCCTGGTAGCCCATACCAAAGCTAAGCAAGCCTTTTCCAACGGTGTATACCGGGTTTCATACTCCAGCATCTTCTTGCTGAGATAGTAGATGGCTCTCTCCACCTTATCCTCTGATTCTTGCGCGAGCATGCAGCCCATTGTAGTTTCAGTTACTGATAGATACAAAATCAACGGTTTCCCTGGCTCTGGTGGTGACAAAACGGGTGGGTTCTGTAGATATTCTTTAATCTGTTCAAATGCAGCTTGGCATCGGCCGTCCCATTGGAACTTCTTGCCTTTCTTCAGGAGACCAAAAAGTGGTTCACAAGTCAAGGTTAATTTTGAGATAAACCGTCTTATGAATTGCACTTTACCCAGAAAGCCTCGCACCTCCTTTTCAGTCCTTGGTGGTGGCATTTCTAAGATGGCCTTGATTTTGGAAGGATCGACCTCGATGCCTCTTTGTGTAATCAGAAACCCCAGCATTTTTCCCGCTGTAACACCAAATGTACATTTCTGAGGGTTTAGCCGCAACCGGAATTCCCTGATCCTTTGGAAAAACTTGTGCAAGGCGGTGTAGTGGCCCTCTCTTTCCTTGGACTTGACAATCATGTCGTCCACATACACCTCAACCTCTTTGTGGATCATATCATGTAGTATTGTGGTCGCGGCCCGTTGATAAGTAGCTCCAGCGTTCTTCAACCCAAACGGCATTACCCGGTAGCAGTATGTCCCCCACGGGGTGGTGAATGCAGTCTTTTCTCTGTCTTCTGGTGCCATTACTATCTGATTGTAGCCCGAGAAGCCATCCATAAACGAGAGCAATGCATGCCCTGCTGTGAAGTCTACTAACTCATCGATGTGCGGTAGGGGAAAGTCGTCCTTCGGACTAGCTTTGTTCAAATCCCTGAAGTCTACACACACCCGGATCCTACCGTCTTTCTTCGGCACCGGAACAATGTTGGCCAACCAAGTCGGATATTCAGATACCAGCAGGAAGCCTGCGTCAATTTGCTTGGTGACCTCTTCCTTAATCTTAAGAGCCCAGTCCGGGCGGATCCTTCTGAGTTTCTGCTTGACAGGTCGGGCCTCGGGGTCAAGGGGGATCCGATGCTGTACAATCTCAGGATCGATTCCAGGCATGTCTTCGTAGGACCACGCGAAAACATCTTTGAAATCTTTTAATAAAGCGACTAAGCGCTCGCGTTCCTCAGAAGACAACGTGGACCCGATCTGGACCAGCCGCGGGTCCTCCTCAGTACCAATATTCACGGAAATGATTTCGTCCGTTAAGGGCTTAACAAATCTCTCTTGCTCATGCTCAATTAAACGTTGTAAAACCGGAGGAACTTCGTCCTCGTCGTTTTGATCAAAATTTTGAAAGTCTGAATCAATGCAATAAATTAGGGGCACAGAAAAGTAATCGGAAACCACAGATAGTTCATTCTCATTAAGTTCATCCAAATCGTCCAATTCTTCTGTTACAACAGACTCAAAAGAAAAGGAAAAAGACGACCTGGACAGGACTGTGGCATCCGGGTTAACATCCCCAGGAGTACCAGACTCAGACTCAGTCGAGCTGGAACCTGATTCCGACTCACAAGACTCGGTGGAATCAGACTCCGGCTCACTACCTGACCCGGAACTGCTGGATAGAAATCCCTCCTCGTACTGCCAAGTGAGAGAGGGTGCGATTGATGCATCCAAGATAGCTGCTGGTTGGCTCGCAGCCATTTCATTCCCAATCATGGAAACCACGGAGTTATCCCCCAAGCACTCTTGGTCGATCGGAGGATCAGAGAGGAGACATGCCAGTGCTACCCCCATTTCAAATTCTGTGACCTCCGGATCCCCTGCTTTATTCTGCTCAGCCTCAGTTGTTGGGTCTGTCTGCTCTGTGGCAACGTCATCCCCGGATAGTTGCAAATCGAAGAAGATTTCAAAGCCTGGTACGCGCTTCCTCTCCGCGTTTATCCAAGGCTCTGGGAAGCCGCAAAATGGAAAATCTTCCCCCTCCCGGACAAAGCGTCCGTTCAGGGTACCCCAAATGGGCCTGTGCATTAAGTCAAACGGCTTCCCAGCCTGCTTCGCCCTGGCTCTGCCGGCCATTTCCTTTCCTTTCCTCACCCAGTCCTCTTTGGTGGGCAGATAACCCAGTCCAAAGGTATGCGGGTTGTGTGGCACTTCGGCCAATGCTGCGACTCCTTTCCTGCCGCTTCTTCCCAATCCCATCCCGGGAATATGTTGTAGCTTGTTCATGAGGTAGACTGATTGGGCACTGACATACACGCCCTCATTCACAGCCATAATATTTTGCACCACCCGGGCCTCTGCCAAAGTAAATCCCGATATGAACATATCTTCCATGCCGTGTTCAATCTCCAGAACTGGCGTAGATACCTCTGGAGGGGGATGGATTGATGAGTTCCCAAACACAATGGCTACTCCCTTTCCATAGGGGTACTTCACCATTTGATGTAAAGTAGATGATACAGCCTTTACTTGATGCAACCAAGGTCGCCCCAAAAGCATGTTGAAGGATGCAGGGACCTCCAAGACATGAAAATCTATTTCCTGTTGTCCGGGCCCGACCTTGGTTTGGATTTTTACTGTCCCCAGGACATCTCTGCTTGTATTGTCGTAGGCTCTGATTACTTGAGAGGTCGATGTAAAGTCTGCAGGCTTCAACCCAATGGCATACGCCGTTCTGGCTGGGCAGACATTGATAGCGGACCCGGTATCCACGAGTACCACCGGAATCCATTTGTCCCTGCATTCTACAGAGATGTAGAGGGGTCTGTTATGATCCACGCCCTCAGGCGGCAATTCCTTATCCGAAAAGGTCAATGCCGGGGAACCTCCTCCCGGAAAGACCAGCCCAACTAGTTGTTCTGGAGTAGTTTCGATGGAGAGTTTGGCTTTGTCCATAGCAGAAAGGACAGCCTGCCTGTGCACCCTTGAAGCCATAAGCAGTCCCCAGATGGAGATGTCTGCTTGTATTTTCTTTAACTGCCTCAGTACAGCCTCTTCTTCAACTTGTTTCTCTCTCTGCTTTCTCTGCCTCTTTATCTTTCCCTGATGCTTCGGGTTGATCAAGGTGTGGGGGCTTGAAATAACGCCCGCTTCTAGTCATATGATCCACCTCTTCGAGGTACCAGGTGCTGTCTGGTTGGCCACCTGCCCAGTCTTCATCTGTGTGGGCAGATACAAGTCGTCATCTTCCCACCACATCCCATTAGCATCTAACAGGCACCTGTCTGGTTCCGGCAAATTCGTACTCTCGGTACTATCTTCCCACATGCTCACAACATGTTCAGTCTTCGTGCTCGCAGCACTTTCAACTTTGATGCCCGCAGCATCTCCCGTTCCTGTGCACGCAGCACTTTCGACCCCTACATGGGCCTTCGCTTTTCGAATTCTCTCGGAATCGTCAAACTTCTGTTGTTCCGACTGCATCAGTACAGCCGGTTGTTCAACGTTCCCTGTATTCACAATCCCCGGATTCTGAACGAAATTATTAACGCCGGCGCTCTCCGGCGGTTGATTCTGACCCTCGGCCCTTCCGGCCATCAATGATACTCTCGCCCCTTCCGGGCCCTGTTGAAATTCTACTATGTCCGGCTGATCATCTAACCACCCGGTGACCTCTGCCGTCTCCTCATAGTCATACCAGTTGATTGCAGCATCTGCTGGTTCTTGCTCGTTGAAGAATTGGAGGTTGGCGAAATCCTGTTCCACTGTAGTCAGATCATCTGCCTCCTATTCAAGTCGGTCCCCCCCGATCATGCACAGTTCAGTCTTCTCTGACAACCCCAAACTCAGTTTAGGCTGGCCCATTGGCAAAATATATTCACTGGGATCGTAAGCTCTTCCAGATAGACTCCCAGACTGTTCCATCCCAGACTCAACAGTTTTGCTCTCCTCGGAAGCCTGCCCCATTCCATTTTCAGTGGTCACCACCTTTGGCTCGGATGGGGTTGTGAAGGTGTCCAACACGCACAAGTCAGTGCTGTCAGGAAGGACCACCTCCGGCTTAGGTAGGTGGGAGGGAGTTATATAGATACTAGGGTCGTAAGACACGCCCCCAGTTTGGATGAGGTTGACTCTTTTGGGTGGATCTTGGTTGTGTTTGGGGAGTGGGTTGTTTGTGACATTGGGTCCCTCGGGGGTAGAATGATATTTTTGTCAATGAGGTCCTGAATCTCATGACGCAGCCGGTAACACTGGTCTGTGTCATGACCATGCTGCTGGTGGTATGTGCAATATTTGGCTGGGTTGTGGGAAGGGGGAAGTGGGTTTGGTAGGGGCCTCGGTTCCAGGGGTTTCAGATGCCCCTTTCTGACTAGAACCCCGAGGACTTTAGACAAAGGCATATATAGTGGGGAGAAGTTTCGTTGGCCTCTGGGTTGGTATCTTGAGGCTTGGTTACTGCTCCCAGATGTATTAGAAAAAGGTGTGGCCGCTGCGGGCCTTGGTTGGGGAGGGGGAGTGGTGGTGACCATACCGACCTCTGGAGTCCTTGTATTGGCAGAGCCACTCGGGCCCGCATTGTTATTTCGGTTGAACGTTCTTCGGGGCTGCTCCCGGTCTTGATCAATCAACCCTTGCTTCATAGCATCCTCTATTTGCACCCCCATATCATGTAAATCTGCGAAGGTGGGGAAGGGAACCACAATCATCTTCTGCATAAGCCTTGGTTGGAGATTGCGCACAATCATCCGAATCTGATCTTTATCAGTCGGCCTCAAGGTCATCATCGATGCCTTGGCTCTCCACCGGGTGACAAAATCAGAGAAGGTCTCTTTCTGTTCCTGCCTTGTTGTCTCGAGATCACGAGTTGTGACCTCGATTTGCGTGTTGTACGAATATTGTGCAAGGAAGGCCTCAGCCATCTCATCCCAGTTTGTTTTCACATCATCTTCCAGCTTTGCGTACCAAGTGGATGCCACACCCGATAAAGTTCGACCGAACAGAGAAAGCTTTTGCGGTCGGGTCAGGCCCATTGGTCTCAAGATGTCCGAAAATAGCCGGAGGTGAACCATGGGGTCTCCAGATCCATCAAAGCGATCGATCTGGGGCATCTTAAATCTGTCCGGCAGTGTTACGGCCACATCAGTATAGCCGTCTTCAATATCTGGGATGGCCTTCACCCCCTGAGATTTCTTGAAGAGTTTTTCCAACTTGCTCAATTTCAGAGCTGTCTGGTCCACCTCGAACTCAAATGGAGAGTCCGGATGGTTGGGTGTAAGATTTTTAGACAGTTGTGGTAGAAGCGGGGGCGGAGCCAGCCCCGTTGGAAGACTCGTGTCCTCTTGAGGTTTTGGAAGTTTGGCAGAGCATTCTGTGGATTTGGGAGGGTATTCTGGGTGTTCTGGGTATTCTGAGGATTTGGAGGGGCATTCTGGCCAGTAGGTATCTGTTCAGGTAGTGGAGCCCCTGGTGGAGGGGGACCTGGTGTGAAGCAGATGCAGCATTCTGCTGTTGTAATCTGGTGATCAGCTCAGACTGTTGGGCCATGACAGCGGCCTGCTGTTTAGAAAATTCCGCCTGGCGGATAGCATCGTCTTGCATTTGTTTCATGCTCTCATTCATCTGGCGGACCATCGCCTCCATAGCTGATGTATTCTGTGGTTCCATCTGAATAACTGGTATGTCTTCTGATGCAGTAACCCACGGTTCTGACAGCCTCTGTTCTGATACACTACGTTCCCTGGGCTTTCTCCTCTTTCTTCTAACAATTGGGGGTAGAGAGTGGAACACTGGATGTCCGTCAACGAGATCCTCGGATCGGCTGAGTCGGCGACCTCGTGTCCAAAGTGCTTGGGGGAGATCTACGGGTTCGGAAGCAATCGTGCCACAAACTGCCCTAGCAAAAAGATAATAAAGCAAAAAGGAAATAAATAACCAGAAAAACGGGCAGCATAACAGCTTAAATTGAATACACCACACACAGTCGGGTATACAACAACACACAGTTGGTAAGCTGGCTATACACTGTCCTCAAACACTGGTCAATATTCCTGTATCACTGTCCTCAAAACTGAATCCTGATACCCGCAGATACCTGATTTCTCAAATAACTGACTGATGCCCGCAGGCGTGATGCCCGCAGGCCTACTGCTCAAAACTGATGAACTGATGCCCGCAGGCCTGATGTCCGAACTCACAAACTGATGCCCGCAGGCCTGATGCCCAAACTCATGACTGATACATGCATTCCTGTAGAGACGCACTCTAAAGCACATAACAGATAAGTGAGAGCCAAAACACCCCTATGTTGGGGTAGGGTTTCCCTGTCCTATTTTGTCAGGAGCTAGGGTTTCACTACGCACGCAGCGGTTTCAAACAACCTATAAACGGGTAAGCAACCTGTCCTAGTTTGGAATGGTCACTATGGATCCGAATATGCACTAGGTCGAATGGTCAAAAGGGTGCCCCGGTAAAACCGGGGTTTGTGTTCCCATGCTGTCAGAGCCCAGAGCCGATCAGCCTTACGGACATGACTTGACAAGACAAGCCTCCGGCAAATCGTTCGGGAATGGCATATGGCAAACACAGTGTTCCTAGGCGCACCAATGCAAATGCAATGCAAAGAAACACACAAGTGTAGTCAAAACAGATATCATGAGTTCGAGTCAAGTTCTCTAAATCCCCAGCAGAGTCGCCAGAAACTGTAGACGAACGCCCCGGGGGGACCGTTCGCTACAGTTCAAGGACTCAAATGTCACGGTTCTTAATCTTGAACCAAAGAGTCCAAATCCGGCAAATCGTTTTGAGAAAACAGATTTTTTGAAAGAAGTGCCAAACATGGACTGCTTTGCCAGATAACAGAGTCGCCACCTAAATATTTTTAAAATGGGAAATTTAGGAAACCCTGACTCGGTGCCAAAGGCCACGTGTCCGTCATCACCAAAGTTGGCTCGGGAACTTGGGTACGATTGGGGAAGGTCACATCGTGAGCACCCCCGCTCGCCCGGTCAAAGACCGGCCTCTACTAACCATGATATCTGTTTTTGAAAACATTGTATGCTCTTATTCCGGTTATTAGCCTAGGTTACTATGTGATGCTCGCAGCAAACAAGTATAGACTGAGTCGCCTGAATTGGAACAAAACATTTCATGTTTGTTTGTTTGAAAATGGTTTGATGGTGCTACCCGCAGGTAGGCTAAGACGCGGATTTGCCACCCTCAGGTGGGCTTAGAAAACATGATTTTGCCACTATCTAGTGGGCTTAAAACAAACATTGATGAATTGTCCAATTCAGATAACTCAACCTCCACCCACAGGCATTCAAGGCAGTTATATCACATAAGCAGTTAGCCTCATGGTAAGCATGCTATCATGGCAACACTCACACGCATGCAAGGATGCTAAAGCATAAGTACTTACCGAGTACTCCCAGCCAAAACAGAAAACCGATTAGAAATCATGCATGATCCTAAATATACAGATATGCCTAATGCAACACATGCAATAATGCAACTATAGCAGGCTCGGCTATCCTAAACATGGCATATGAAATGCTACAACTAACATGTACTCAATTTGAAATTGAAATACAAATGCAGTTTGTATGATGCGCCGAGCCCGGTGCGTGCAAAACAGATGAATGATGCAAACATGCTGTCATACTGTATGCTAATTGAAATATGCCCTATATCTAACCATCATAAGCGGGTAAATAAAAGGGAGAAAGAAATGGGGGTTGGAAGACATACATCACACTCACCCACACTTATTACAATTATGCCCTCGCGCAGAGGGTCCGAATAAATAATAATACAGTCCGAAATAATAGAATAATACAGATTTCTAAGTAATTAACAATTAAACTAAGAAAGCTGTAAATGGTTTGCAAGCCGGGGGCTGCCTCGCTTCTGATGAATATGCATTTTGGGCTGCCTTGCGCGGAAATCCACTGGGATGCCCATTTAGCCTCTGTTCGCAGTGTTTCTTGAAATGCGTGCCCGACTCTGAAAAGTTGCTGATTCCTTATTTTGCTGCAACAGAGAGCAGGAAAAGGGCATAGCAATGTATTTCACAAATATATGCATGCCTCGATCCTCGTGCCACCAATCACGCATACCGATGCATGATGGCCGAGGAATCGGATTGCACAACTCAATATAGGATGAATGCAGATGAATGCTACAATGAAAAACCTAACTCCATCATGGGTTATCCGGAGTGTCGGTGACTGGGGAATTGAGACCCGTTCCGTCACTCGGAGTACGAAACGTGCCTCGTTTCCCGTGCCCGGGCTAACTCCTATCCCGAACACAATGCAACATGCATGATATGCATGAAATGCAACTAAGATACAGTCTAGTATGTACTATGCTATGAAAATGAGATGAAAATGAGACGCCTCGAAAAGCGTGCACGCGTGCACGCAAACTGAGGCGATGATGTGAAATGCAAATCGGATAAAACCGAAGTGCCTCGAAATGTGTGCCCACAGGCACGCACACCGAGGCGATGATATGAAATGCAAATCGGATAAAACCGAAGTGCCTCGAAATGTGTGCCCACAGGCACGCACACCGAGGCGATGATGAAGTGGAAATCGGATAAAACCGAAGTGCCTCGAAATGTGTGCCCACAGGCACGCACACCGAGGCGATGATAAATGGAAATCGGATAAAACCGAAGTGCCTCGAAATGTGTGCCCACAGGCACGCCACCGAGGCGATGATAGAAATGCAAAATCGGATAAAACCGAAGTGCCTCGAAATGTGGTGCCCACAGGCACGCACACCGAGGCGATGATGAAATGAGATGGAAATGCAAATTGGGCTTATACTGACATGAGTGGACCTCAGCCACACTCACATCAGATGCCGTCGGATAAACAGAAGTGCCTCGAAATGCGTGCCCACGGCAGGCGCGCAAACGAGGCATGCCCGAAAGGCATGAAAATGGTACAGAAATGCATGATGGGCTTATACCAACATGAGAGAGCCTCAGCCTACTCACATTGGGAGAGCTCAGCCACTCACATAGAGGCCGTCGGAAAAACAGAGGTGCCTCGAAGTGCGTGCCCACGGGCACGCAAACCGAGGCATGGCGTGCCCACGGCACGCAAACCGAGGCATGGCCCGAAGGCATGAAATTAGCACGGGAAATGATATGCAAGTATACAACCAAATTTCAGCACCTAAATGAAAGGGAAAACAGTCCCGAAAATGACAACTGATGCATGAAATCAACCGAAATGTGGTTCTAAAGTACCCGAAATGGCCTACGGCTATGCTAACATGCAAAATTGATACATGAAAGCAAAAACAGTAGCAAGGCAAGCCCCAAATATGGCATTTTTTCAGTACAAAGCGAGGCTAAACAAGAACCACAAGCATGGCAAATTTAGCATGCAAAAACGGGGAAAAAGAGAGGAATTACAAAGCAAGTAGTATATACAATGCTCAAACCAGAAAAATCATTCTACAAAATTGAAGAGGGCCAAAAACATGCATATTTACAGTAGATGAGATCTCTAATTCAGTGTGTAGATATGCTCAAAATGGCATGCAAAAATGAGCCAATAAGGGGCTACTAACATGAGGTACCATAAGCAATGATCAAACAACTTTAAACCCTTAACAAAAGATGAAGAATAGACAATTCTAAGGCACTTTCTAAGCCTGATGAAGACTCAAATCAGTGGCTAAGAAAGCCTAAACAAACAAGCAATTTTACGGTAAATGAAGGATTACAAAACAAGTACAAAAAAGTCATCAAATGGCCTAAGGCCCTTAACAAAACACGAATAATAGGCAAAAATAAGGCTCTTTCTAGGCCTGATGAAAGCTCAAATCAGAAGCATGGTGAGCTTAAAAATGCATTCAAGATGGGCCAAAGGGAGGTATAAAGAGAGGTACAACATGGAGGCCTCAAACCAATTTGATCCCTTCTACAATGTTGTAGAGGAACTAAAATAGACTCAATCTCAGTTGATGGCATGCTCCAAAAATAAATGCATATAGGTAAAAGTAGCATGCAAGTTTACGGTAAAATGGAAGCATTTCAAAGGAAGTGCATGATAGAGAAGCCAAAAATGGTTGAGCCCTTCTTAATGTTGAAGAGGGCTCAATATAAGCCCACTAACAGTTTACATCAGTCTCGAAATCAGATCACTCATAAGGAAAATAAAGCATGCAAATTAATGGCCTAAAGAGTGATGTTGAAGGAAGTATATCAAGGAGACACCAAATGAGGTTGAGCCCTTCTACAATGTTGTAGGGGCTCAAAATAAGCACAAAACCAGTAGGGGTCAAAGCCCAGAAAACAGGAAATAGGGTAAAAAGTTGATGGAAAATTATGCTACAAAAATGGATTTAGAGACTTACCCTTGAAGATTCAAGTGTTGCTACCTCTTGGCTTGAATTTGTTGATCCTTGGCCACTGGAAATCACTCCCTTGCTGCTGGGATGGAGGTGGTGATAGTGATGCTTAGGGTTGATGAAGGAATGGACTAGAAAACTTGAAAGTTTTTTGGAGTTTGGCTATGGAAATCAAGGTTTTGGAGAGGAGCTCTTGAAGCAATTTTTGTAACCCTAGCAAAGGAGGAGCGCAGCTTTAATAGAAAGGAGGGCAGCCCTTAAATAGGCCAAGAGGGAGATGTAAAAGGGAGGGAATGCATCCAAGCTTTCCCTCCCAAAATATCCCCGGATGGGGAGATATTTTGGCAAAAATATCCGGACAGCTGGAATGAGCTGGAAAGCAAGAAGCTGGCCGGCCAGGTGGTTTTCTGCAAGGTGGCCGGCCGGCCACCCCACCTGGTCGGCCAGCCACTCCTCCTGGCCGGCCGGCCACCCCAAAAAATGAAGTCACAAATTTCTGGCCGACCACCATGCAGTAGTGTCTCCCATGTGTGTAGAACAAGGCCCCAAGGTCGGAATCTGGCAACTCTGAAGCAGGAGTCACAACATAGAGCTTGAAGGAGAGGCTCAAAAATGAATGTAACAATTGCTGGCCGACCACCAACTTTTAGGGTCCTCCCAGATGTGTAGAACAAGGTTCCAAGGTCGGAAATTGGCAACACTGAAGCAGGAGCCACAACATAGAGCTTGAAGGAGGGGCTCAAAAATGAAATCTGGAATTTCTGGCTGACCAGTAGTTTTTAGGGTCCTCCCATGTCCCCTGATCACAGATATGTAGCTTTGGTTGGAAGAAGATGGGCCTAGGGTGCTCAACATTAGCCCGGAAGTGAGCAAAACGGGCGCCGGAGGAGCGAAACTGGTTATCTGGGATAATTGCTGGCCTCCTACCCTCCAGTGATCTTCCTAATGCTGAAACAGAGGTACCTGCCAAAATTGAACAAAAAACAAATGAGAAATGAACGCTCGGGGCCCAAACCGCGCAGTTCGGGGTCCCGAAAATGGGCTGTAGGCACCGGAAGTGGTGTTCAGCAGCGAAGTGGGTATCAGAGACCCCAGGGTTTCTCGGTATGACAAAACAGAGGTACCTGCCAAAAACCGGAGAAATCCGATGCGAAATGAAAGCTCGGGGCCAAACCGCGAGATTCGGGGCCCGAAAACCGGCTATAAGCACCGAAAGTGGCATACGGCCACGAAGTGGGCATCGGGGGCCCAGTGTTCCTCAAAATGATAAAACAGAGGTACTAGCCAAGAACCGGAGAAATCGGAGATGGTTGGGCGGTCCCGAGCCGAGGCACACGGCCTAACGGCTCCGAAACCGGGAACCGGGCTCCGAAATGGGCAAAATGGCCTACGGCCACGAAAAGTAGCTCACGGCCACCGGGAGATAGTCTACAGGACCACTCCCTTCCCGCGGGAAAGAAAACAGAGAAAACTGAGTCTGGTTCGCAAACCGAGACAAGGCACAGAAGAAGGTTCGGAAGTCCGGAGGCGGGGCGCACGGCCGCGACTCCAAGACTTCTGAACGAGCACAACATGCAACATTACCGAGCGCTCAATCGGTGACGTCTGAGTCTTAAGGTCGGTCAAAAATGGGGTGTCTACAGACTCCCAAAGGTCGGTCACTACTCCCAAATACTTAATAGGGAAATGCCCTTCAGGAATTTGTAAGATAGTTTTTAAATTAACATTCGTAGTCTTAGACTTCTAAAGGTTAGGCTTTCACCCTGCTGACTGCAGCCCATGCTGATTGTTGTGTTCTTTCACCTCTGCTGTGATTCCTTTTTGCAACAGCTTTGTGGTTAGTTGCTATCTTTTTATTGTTATAGGTGGCGGATCTGGTTGGTTTGGTAATGCAAACAGTGTTTGCTTTTTGTGGGCCCTGTTCTAGGCTGCACCTACTGATTTTTTAGTTTGTATTTCTTTAATATCTATTTTGTATTAGCTTCCTTTTGGTTGGTGGACAGTGTTGTTTAGTTATTAGGCTCTAGTGTTTTTTTTTTTTTTTTTTTTTGATTTTGCAGGATCGATTTGATCTACAAGGCAATCGGAGTGATGTAGCAAAGGCTTTAGATACACAGTTTGGTCGGTGATTGAGTGGCTTCACGTATAAGTTGCACAAACAATACAAGCAACTTAAGGATGCAAGAGGGGAGGAGTATGCGAGAAGCCACCCACCTGCAAGTGTTACTCTTAATCAGTGGACATCTCTAATTGACAAGTGGAATAGTAAAAAATTCAAGGTAAAATGTTTTATGTTAATTGTCAAAAATTAAGTTTCTTCTTACTAATGTTAAGTTTTCTTATTTTTATTGGTGTTTCAATTGTGTAGGAACAATCACTAACTAATGTGAATAATAGGATGCAAATGAAAACAAAATTTTAATGTGGATCAAAATCAATCCCGGTCAGGGTATACAGCTCGGTGAGTTTTACTAATTTATTTTATTGGATTAGTAGGCTTTGTTATTTAAATATTTGAAATAACATTCAAAAACAAATGAATCAGATAATTGAAAATGGAAAAGTGTCCAATTTGGCAGAATTTTACAAGTCCATCCACTATATTCAGACACGCATGGATGGATTTCGTCGAAGAGCCAAGTTAATTATGTATGTACAAGGCAATGCATATTAATTTTGATAAAATTATTTATTTTGCTGTGCAGGGTAGAATAACTAATAATTGTTTGATTTATTCAAATTAATAGGACAACATGATACAACACAAGCAGAACACCTCTCGCAGACTGGTGCGATCCCCTTGACCCCAAAGGAGTTATCGGTCAGGGTGCTTAAGCCAAGGTCAGGTTATGTGAAAGGACTCGGCATTGCACCTGCTAATAATAGTGACTATGTTCAACGCCTTAAGATGCAAATAGCACAGCAAAATGAACAAATTGTAAGGTTTCAAAAGTCAGAGAAGAAACAAAGGAAGAATATACAAAGTATCATAGAGTGTTTGAGGCAAAAAGGTATCACAAGAAATTTTGAGATTAGAAAAAGTTCAGATTCTAATGGACAAGTGTCACGACCCGAACCCGCCCCCATGGGTTAAGGACATAACCGGCCAATAATCCTGAGATTACCTACGGTCTCAAATCAAACCAGACATAACTCATCAGAGTAAAGGAGCCAAACGGAAGCAAAATTTAAAACTTTGTCCATAGAGCTGTGCTTACATGGCACATCATAACAATCCAAACATATACATGTTAATAACTCACATCAAAATATGTACTAACACAAAGTTCTGTACATACAGGATCATTCAAGTCTAGGTCAGCCAATCAAAACTATATACAACTGTAATCCAAAGTCCTCGCCAACATGACAAAATATAACAAAATAGCAAAAGGGCGAAGACAAGTCTCGTGTGTGAGACGTATGGCTGACTCTTCAAAACCTTGGTTGTTCCACACAAACTTCACTGAGGCTGGGTTTGGACCTCCCTTGGCTCACCTACAAACACATAAATGAGCGTGAGCGAAAGCCCAGTGAATAATATCGAATAAAAAGATACACTAGAACAATATACGACAAACGGCCTTAGGCCCAATTCATATTCTATCTAATATATATATAGATATACATAGGGCAGGTGACTGCAGTTCCAAACACATCAGACGGCCTCGGGCCCAAACCATTCATGTCAAACGGCCCTTGGCCCATTTATTCTTTCACTCTTGTCGGACTGGCCTTTGGCCCATTCATTCTATCATTCATGTCGGACTGGCCTTTGGCCCATTCATTCTTTCATTCATGTCAAACTGGCCTTTGGCCCATTCATTCTCTCATTCATGTCAAACTGGCCTTTGGCCCAATCATTCTTTCATTCATGTCAAACTGGCCTTTGGCCCAATCATTCTTTCATTCATTAGGCATAGCAAACATTTGCCCATAATTCAAATTAACAGACTTATAGAAAGATAAGCAATTGGACAAATAGCATATTTCAGATATCTTTATTAAGATATTACTCACAGTGATCGGCTGGATGATTTGCCCTGGAGCTCGACCTTACACATTCCATGAACACAATGGGTCACAAACAATTCAATCCGTTCTTAATTCACATATTCCTCTTTAGGCTTCATTCTTATCTTTTTAATTCATTCATAATGCTCAATGCATACCTAAAAGTACTTAGAAGTGAAAGAGAACGGAAAACGAAACATAGAACGCATTTACAAAATTTCAAAAACAGGGGTCCCCGCTCGAGCTTGGACTTTCCCGCTCGAGCGGACCCATTAGGTCTGCAAAAGTTCTGGTTGCCTCGTTTTTATGCTCGAGCATGAGGTCGGGTGCTCGAGCTGAAATCATTCTACATAGCTCCCCGCTCGAGCGTGAACTTCCCCGCTCGAGCGGACATCATGCCTGCAAAATATACTGGGAGCTCGAAATTTACGCTCGAGTGGCGGTTCCCCCGCTCGAGCGAACTTCAAGAATTTTGGGTTTTCCAGAACTTGTTCTTGAGCTCAAATTCGACCTTCAAGGGTCCTAAACCCACAATTCTGGTTTCAAAACATGCAAATACAATATATAGCACATGGATGTAAACAACATGAGGCCAATCATTCAAAATCATGGTCCAATTCTTCAAAATTAATCATGGCTCATGCATTCAACCCTCATATAAGCTCCATATCTTTAATAATCAAACATGCATGTCAATTTTGACTTCATTTCTATTTCAAATGATGCAATTGGTGTTCATTCTCAAGAAACTCAACAAAAACATGCTTGCACGTATGATCCAACTCTCAATCTTTCATAATTCACACATTACATGCTAAATTATGTAATTTCATAGGAATTCTCTACATGCATGCACACATGGACTTCAAACTCATCAAATACAACACAATTCTTGTTCTTGATCACCAATCAACTTTGAATTCACAAAATTACAATATTAAACTCATGAATTCCTAACCAATTACTCACCTAGAAGCTCAATCTTCCCAATTTATGATCAAATCTTGAGTTGGTCTTCAATTTATTCAAGCTTCTTGAGTAAACCTTCAATCTCCTACACTCTGGCTCTTTAATTCAGTTCTCTCACTTTCTAGAGAGCCAAAATCAACCAAAATGAAATAAAAGAGAGGAATTGAGTGCATAAAGGTCCTTTTATAGTTCCACTAAATCAAATTTGATTATAGCTAATTAATGGCACTTAATTAATCGTTCTGAATCTAATTATTTTTATCCGAATCAATTTTCAATTAAATTTCACCGTAGGCTCCAAAAATTACGTTGATCACAATGGCGTAGTCAATTTCGATTTATGTGGCTGATAGGGCCTTCAATTTAAATTCCAAAGCAGAAAATCAAACAGATATTCCTACGGTGAACAGATAGAAATTCAAAACCACATATATTCACATAAATGGCACTCAAAATCATATCAAACACATAATCACATTCATAATAAGGACCAATTAGCATAATACGGAACAGGGTTATCACAACAAGCTTATTGGTTAGTATATATCATGTTTCTATGTTAATTTGTTAGAAAATTTCTTCTTCAAGTAGGGTAGAATAAAAAATTACTTTGATATTTAAGCACGAAAGGCCTTGGGAAAATAGTGAAATATGCATGTAAAGGCCTGGGAAACATCACAAACACCTTGAGATGGAGCAACATAAGTTATGCAAACTTATGAAATAAGCACGTGGCTCCCGATTTGAAAACTACTTTGAAATTTGCACTATTCCAACACTTAGGCACGAAACTAAGTCAAAAATGTACTTTTCCAACACTTAGGCTTGAAAATAGGCCATCGGGGGCCAAAATCGTGAAACAACCATGAGAAGGCCTAGAGAACACCCCGAACACCTCGGAAGGAATCATTGTAAGTTTTGAAAATTTACGGAACTAGTACAGGACTCCCGGTTTGAAAATTAAGTCTAAAAATGCACTTTTCCAACACTTAGGCTTGAAAGTAAGCCATCAGGGGCCAAAACCTCTATATTCATTGGTAAGGATAAATTTCGTCACTAAAACCTCTATATTCATATTTGGTGATGAACTATTTCATGGCCAAAACAATTAAAATAAAACATTATCTAATGCTAGTGACGAAATTGATGTTATAGAAGACGAAAAATGCAACATTTAGAAATGAAAAATTTTGACGAAACGATTTTTCATCACCAGCTACTTTTAGCGACAACGTATAGATGACAAACATGGTGACAAAATTATTTCATTGCAGATCACTTTGGTGACAAAATTTTGATGTTTGGAGACAAAATGAGTTTGTCACCAAAGACTTTTTTTGTTGTAGTGAGAATATGAGAAAGAAAAGAGTTGTTTTCATAAAAGCTTGAACTTTCATTTCATTATACGAGTTATGATTTGGTTTTATTCTCTCTTGATTATATTATACATATAACGACGGTTGTTAGTATGATATTAATCTTCTTGGGGATTGTTGGGGTTGTTTTAGCAGGAATTACGCAATTTTGAGGACGAAATTCTTTAAGGGGGTAAAATGTAACAACTTATTTTGAGTGACCACTCAAGTAGATAAATAGAGCTCCCAGTATCTTACTCGTTTGTAGGCGAGACCGCTCAAGCGGTAGAGTTGTCACTCGAGCGAAGATATCAAGTTGCCAATAGTTTCATTGTAGCTCTACAAAACTCCTGAGACCTTGCGTTTACCACTCGAGTGATCTGCTTGTTTTGTTTACATTGCTCGAGTGATGGAAAGTTCGCTCAATCGGTTTGTTCGGGACAACAGTTTTAAATTTCGATCTAAACACTTTTTGGATTCACTTTTTCACTTTTCTTCTCTCTCTAAACCCCTTTTTAAAAAACCCTAGCTTCTAAACACTAAATTTCGTCTATTTTTAACTAGAATCCATCCTTGCTCCTTCATTAAAGTTGTTTATCTCATCAAAAGCTACGTTTTATACCGATTAAATCTTGTTATCGTGAAGGTTCATCCTTTGGTTTTCATCTCTCCTCTTACAAGTTTTGAGGTAAGAATATCTTTATCCTTGTATATCTATATTTTAGTTTAAATGTGTGTTAATCTTATGGTATGAATGTATGATTTGGAATTGGTGATATATATATACACATATTTATGGACATTGATGGTGATAGTGAGTTTTGACTAAAATTAGTGAAAATTTTGAGTATTTACTAATGAATGATAGTGTAAAAAACATAAATTAAGGAAGATAAAAACATGAAAGGAAAAGCCCTAAAATTATTAGGAAACCCTAAATGTTGTTCATGGATCATAATCGACAATAGAAAAGAAATGGATGGGTAAATTGGAATAATATTGGGATTCTTGGTGTTGTGATAAAAATTGAGTTTTGGAATGCTGCTTGTTGTGTGCTATGACTTTACCCACGTGGGGAAATTGAGGTGGCCACTTGTCCAGTCATGTGAGGACGACAAATGTGGGGATGTTTGAGGTGTTCTCGTGCCAATCATGTGAGGATGACAAATGTGGAAGAGTTGAGATGCCCATCTATGTGAGGACAGAGAAATGTGGAATTAAATGTAAGGTTGTACTTTGTTCTATAAAATTGGAAAATTAGCATCCATGGTATTAGTTATGATCATGTATATTTTAAATCAAATGTTTATATTCTCTACTGGCAATTGCTCATTTCTATCTAACAACTTTAAGGACTTGGAGAGCAGCAACTACCCCAATGAATTAGAAGAGATTCAAACTTTTATTTTTGTTAAAGACATGATGTATATGGAACGCAATGTTTTCAATGTATTTACTTTCTTTTGGGACTGAGAGTCCTTTTGTTCTTTGAAAACTTTGATCTAGAAACTTGTAAGTTATGAGGCATTTGTTATAACTTTCTCTAACTTGTTGAACTGTAAGGATTCATACTAAAATTTATAATTGTTAATCTATAGTTTAATGACAAAGAGAGTTTTTGGAACTAATATTATAATTATCTTGGTATATTGTGCATGTTGTATTTGACTTTTAGTTGGAATTATTTTGGGGGCATTACAATGGCTCAAAACATCAATCAATGATTTCCCCTACTCAGTTGATGATATTGTTTTCAAGTGAAGGCAAATCAAAGGTTCTTATTAAGGCTAGAGGGGGTGCTGTAGCTGCTAGTAGTTAGGCTATTATTGTTTTTTTTTTTTTTTCTTTTGTTTTCTTTGTCTTCTCTTACCCATCCGTACTCCATTTGTGAGCCTTAATTCAGACCCACATTAATAATCTGAATAGTTTATTTCGTACGTTTCACAATAAGAGTCATCTATGCAAAAATCAAGTCCATCAAACATTTATAAATATAAGAACAAATCATATTTTGTTCCATAAAATGAAGGGCAAATATTATTGTAAGCTTTCACTATCCATTTTATAAATCAAAATGTGATTTGTCATGTGTTTATAGTTGTTCGATAAAGTTGATATTTTGCATGAACCTTTATTGCGAGGTGTACGAAGTAACCGGTTTAGATCATCTTTATTTGCATGAGTTAGAGCCCGCAATAAGGGTATGGATAGGTATGGAGAGATAAAGTATAAAAGGGAGCTTTTTTCAATAAGGATAGTCACTAAAAGATCGTCTCAAAAAATCAAAAAGAATGACTTTAAGAGATAAAATTTTAAAAAGTTTGCTAATAAATTCACTTTTTAGGGACAAACAATTTGGTTTCAAAAAAAGTTATTTTTTAACACAAAAAATTTAATCTCAAAAAGATAATAATTGATTACTATACATCTAATTTCGTCGTTAAAAATATAATAATTACACTTTTACCAAATAAAATATTTTATTTCTAAAACTTTAATTAGTTGTTGTGAAACTTGTTATTGGGTGATTAATTGAAGTACTACATGACTAGTGAATAATTCTTATTTTGTATGATTGAATGCGATTAAGCGTACAAAAAAACCTTCGCAAAATTTAATAGATTGATGATGTGTTACAGCATTATTGGTTAATCATAAATGATAGATTTTACGCCTCATTGTATTGTATTTAATCACTAGTAGTTGACCACTCCATTCACTTAATTATTATTAAATAATTAATTTCTATTTATATTTAATACAATATATGTATAGTATTAAGAGTTGGGTTAAACTTAAAAAATCATCAATCCTACGTGTCCTAACACACTCTTTATTCTTCATCTTATGACACACTTTAATTTTTTTTTAATGTCACGTCAAAAAAGTCATTATTATACTAAAAAAAACTTTACATGCGTATCATATCATTCAGTTTCATAACTTCTGTTTTCTCTCTCAACACAAGCATGCATCGACTAAAATTAGAGTTTCATATGAAATCTCTACCTATACTATAATATCAAATTCACATGAGCTGTTAAGGGTCAATCTATATATATATATATATATGGGCTTTTCATTCTAGGAAGAAAAAAAAAAAGAAGTCAAAATCATTATAATTTATTATAAAAAAAATTCAATGCAAATCACAAAATTTGAACAAAATTTTCAAATCTTGACCACAATTAATTAAAAGAAAGAAGAAAAAAAATAAAGGAAAAATAACAATTCAATGGTACCTTTCTAAAATAATAACATATTTTTTAGGGGTGAGTATGGTCCGGATTGGGGTAAAATCAGGACCAATCTGTTATCTACGGTTCCGGAAAAATTAGAACCAATCCAATCCGTTTAAATACGGATTGGATCAGTTTAGGATCACAAATTCACATAATTAAGTAAAAAAAAGTATATAGAACATTTAAAGCAAACAAAAGTGGCAACAACAGCAGTAGTAGACAACAAACAAATAGATATAACAACAACAAACAAATCCATGTTTAAACAAATAGCGAGAACAAAATTCAGCAGCAGTAGACAACATCAGAGATAACAATAATAAACAAATTTAGCAGCAACGAGAACAAAATTCAACAGAAGTAGACAACAAGCAAATTCAGCAGCAGTACATATGTCCCTTTCTACAAATTCTAAGCAAACAAATAGAGATAAACTGGTTTTAGACAACAACAAACAAACAAAAGCATGAATGTAACAAAAGCAACAGCACAGCAGAGACACTTGGTGCTCATTGAGAGAGAGAGAGAGAGAGAGCTCACCCATTTAAGATAAAACAGAAAAAAAATAAAAATAAAAGCTCTTATTTACAATAAAGATGAGATGAAATCACAATAAAGATTTTTTACTTACATTTATCAAATCCATTGTAGATGAGATGAACAATCGATGTGAGACTAAATCCACCGATTTGAGATGAAATCACAACAGTGTATTTTTTTCTTTGAGATTAAATCCATTTCAGAGTGTTAGAGAGAGAGAGAGCTCACTGAGAGAGAGACAAGCAGCTACAACTACCAATATGATTTGAGATAGATGATCTGAGCTAACTGTGTCTCAGAACAAAGGAACAAAAATAGTGTCACCGAGAGAGAGAGAGAGAGCTCACTGAGAGACAGACATGCAGATACAGGTACCGATCTGATCTGATCTGATCTAAGATGGATGATCTGAGCTGACTATGTCTGAGAGAGAAAGACAAGCAGCTCACCGATCTGATCTAAGATAGATGAGAGTGTGAGAGACAGTACCGAGAGAGAGAGAGAGAGAGAGAGAGAGAGAGAGAGAGAGAGAGAGAGAGAAACAGCTCACCGATCTGATCAGAGATGGATGAAAGTGTGAGAGACAGTACCGAGAGAGAACTCAGTCTGATCTGAGATGAGAAGAAAAGAGAGAGAGAGAGAGAGATGAGAGTGAGAAACAGTAAAGGAATGGCGTGAATTAGGTTAGAGTTTAGCTTTTATATGAGACAAGAAATGATATTATGTAGGAGGGTATATAGTATAAATATAGACTATTTCTATACGACCCGGATCGGTTCCAATCCGGAACCGTGAGGTTCAATCCGAAACCGATCCGGAACTGAACCACAGATTCAAAAAATAATCCAAACCTATCGGATTGGACTGGATTGGATTGGATTACGGATTTTACGAATTTCTTGCTCAGTCCTAATAATTCCAAAAAAGTTTAAAACTTTAATTATCAAAGTTTATAAAGTTTACTATTGATTTCAATTTTTCTTTTGAACTTATACTATATTGTTATTTCTCTAAAGATTTTCAAAATTTTCTTCTATATCTTTTATTTCATTCAATTTACGTTCAAGGGAATTATTGAAAGAGTTTAAGTGATCCGTCTCAAATATTATTGAAGATTTTCAGTGATCCGTCTCTATCTATTTAGTACTATTGCTTCAATTCAAATCACAAACTTTTTAAGTATTCTCCAACTCAACTGCAACTGGAAAAATAAATAAATAATCTTGGACAAATCAATTATTTGTGTATATATAGTGGGTACGAATGCTAGAATCACTACTAGAAAAAGGAGCATTTGACAAGGAACAATTTGCAAAGCTTGCTTTTTGCGACGGTTTAAGTACCGTCACGGAATTTATAGTTTTTGCGACTGAAAAAGTTAGACCCTGGGAAAAAATAAGGTTATATGCGACGGTAAGTTAAACGTGGCAAAATTTTTCTGGTTTTAATTTTTTTTTTCCCTGTTTTGCGACGCTCTTTTGCCAATCCGTCACAAAATTTTACTTTTTTCTCTTTCATTTGCGACGGCCTTAATATTGTCGCAAATAATAATTCCTAATTTTGCGCCAAAGCCCCCTCTCCCACTCTCCCTCTTTCCCGATATTCCCAAATTCGGTGTCATCTCTTCAGATCAAAAAAAAAAAAAGCCCTAATCTCACTGCTCTCTCCCTCCCTCTCACCCAGTCGTCACTCTATCTCTCTTGCACTGGCAACAGCAGCGTCTAGGTAACCAACCCTCTTTTTTCCTCTCGCTCTTGCTCATGCATACCCTCCCTCTCACCCAGTCATCGTTATGTCTCTCTTGCAGCGGCAACAACAGCGTCTGTAGCAGCGGCAACAATTGCGTCTGTAGCAGCGACAACACTGTCTCTCTTGCAGCGGCAACAGCAGCGTCTCTCTGGTTCTCCCTCCGGCATCCAGGTATAGCCTTCCTTTGCTTTCATCTGCTCTCTTCTGCCCTTCTATCATTTGTTTCTCCCTGCTCATCAATTCAAGAATTTGTTGGTGTGTGTGTTTGATTTGTGCCAAAATTGATTTTGTGTTTGTGTTTGATTTGTGCGAAAATTGATTTTGTTTTGGTGTGTGTTTGATTTGTGCGAAAATTGGATGTATGTATATATATATATCTTTTTTGTGGTTTGTGGTTTTTATCATGCTCCACCACGACAAGGCCTTGCAATTCTTGATTCACAGATTCTCATGCTTAGAGACTGTGTCAGGCCTAACATGTTCACTTACTCTTCTGTTTTGAGAGCCTCCTATGGTTTACCCAACCTTCAACAGCTCCACTCTAGTATAATCAAGACCGGCTTAGATTCTGACGTCTTTATCCGCAGTGCCCTCATAGATTCTGATGTCTTTGTTATTGTGGTTGTTGTTGTTGAATGCCATTCATTTGAAGGTAATTGCAAGCATCAAATGATTGAGATGGCATCAGCTCATACTCAGGTCCTCCTGGCATCGTCTGATTCTTTGTTGTTATTGGTAAAAACTCTCAATCATGCAGAGACTTTTTATATTCATTTCATGAACACAGCGTGGCTGTTACTTTATCCTTGTATTTCTTTTGCTTTTGGTTGGAAGTTGCAATCAGTATAATTAGTTTATCTATCAATGTCATTTTTATTATATTAAATTCCATGTCATTACTTTATTAAGAATCCAATGATTGTTACTAAGAAATTGTTGTTTGTTTGATCTTCTTTTAGAAATATATAGTATGCTGATGTAGCAATCTGGTTCCAAAAAGGGTCAGTGCACATGGAAAACTTTCCTGGGAATAAGATTTGCCAGAAAAGCTCAGATTTTGGCTTCATTTAAAGGATCTATAAACACAAAGCAAATGATTGCTCATACCAATTTAGGGTTTTTTTATTTAGAAAATATAATGGTACCTTACAGTTTCAATCTCTTCAATGATATCTTGGAATTGTGCTTCCCCTGTTGATTTATTTTCTTTATTTTTTAATTTTTTAATCCCGCTTAAGCATGATGATTTGTTTACAATGCATGTAATTTATTATAATTTTATTGCAGGAACATATTGTACGAACTGGCCGTGGTCCTGTGTCTGTTATTGTATACGAAGACCAAGACAAGGCAGCTCTGGTTACCTATCTTGATTTGGCTCTAAATCGTTAGTGATAGATTTATTCCTTTCCATGTCTTATGTTTTAAATTCAAATTTTTGCTCTTCCCTGAATCTCTATGTTTTGACACCATTGTTTTTGCTTGTTTTGTTTTTTGGCCTTTCAATCTATTAATGTTTATCACCTGATTTTGCAACTTTCTGAGCAGATATGTCATGTTTCCAAGGATTGTTCTTTTGTCCTGAAGCAGCTTCTTTGCTGCTCCACAACTTCTACATTTACCATATTAGTCCTCCCGGCCACGAGGTCTGTGAATTGTTTGATTTTTCTGCATTTGTATGATTCTATTATTCTTGTTTCATGAATTTTTGTTTTGAGCTTTTTTTGTGTCCTTTCTACTGAATGCTATTATTCACATAAGATTTATTCTGGGACTTCCATAAGAGTTCTTGCAGTTAGGAGCAGCAACAATTTGTTTAGATGATCCTGTACCTTCTGTTGATGACTTAGTAGATCAAATAATTGAGGTTCTCAACCATTTTAGGTAATCTCATTACTTCAATATTGTTAATACTACTAGTATCTTTTTGACTGTTATTTGTCCAATTTTTTTTATCGAACCGTGCTCAAACTAAAAAAAGGATTGGAGTTATATAGTTTTCTTGTGTTTGTTGCTGGCAGAAAGAGGACATAGAAATACATTTTATGGTCTTAAGTTATCTTTGTTTTTTCTTCTCTATTTTTATTTTATTTTATTTTGTATTTTTTATTTATAATTCTTGTAACTTGATGTATGACAACATGAATGTGACCTTGTTCAGGCTTGGTGCGGTGATGTGCATGGGGGTAACGGCAGGTGCTTACATTCTCACTCTATTTGCTGTATGTTTCCTCTGCAATAGTTTTTACGAACTTTAAAATATATGTAGATTGGTTAATTTACCAAGGTTTTGTATTACAAATGAAATATAGGGAGCGGGTTCTTGGTTTGATACTTGTATCCCCTTTATGCAAAAATGCCTCTTGGACAGAATGATTGTATAATAAGGTGTGTTTTGCGTACCTTGCTGTCATTTGTACATTGTCAAGGACATTAATCTCTGTACTAAATCTAAGTTCCATTTAATCTCTAGGTGATGTCAAATTTGCTATATTTTTATGGCATGTGTGGTTTAGCGAAGGACTTCTTGCTTCAACGGTATTTCAGCAAGGTATTCTAGTACTTCCAGTCTACCAGTTATTCTTTATTATTTTCAGCTCATGATTTATGATTTATATGATTAGGTTGAGTGATGAGATTCCTTTAAGTTGTATCAGGAAGTACGCGGTAGTATAGATGTCCCAGAATCTGACATTGTTCAAGCATGTAGAAGAGTTAGTTCTTCAATTCAATTATTCTAATCCTTTTTGTATTAAGTGCACACTTGCTGGAATCTGACCTCTCTCTCTCTCTTCTTTTTTTCTCTCCAGTTACTGGATGAGAGGCAGAGCATAAATGTTCTGCGGTTTCTTCAAGCAATTGATAGGTAAAGGCCAAGTCTGAGATTGCTTATTGTACTGCATATTGTGTGTTCATTCTTTTTCCACGAGTTCCTTGCTTTCGCAATTAATCGGTAAACAAACTTCTCTGACCTTTGTTTGGTCAACTAGCAGGAGACCTGACATTACTGATGGGTTGAAGAGACTTAAATGTCGGACACTCATAATTGTTGGCGAGGACTCTCCTTTCCATTCAGAGGTTGTTCACATGACATCAAAACTGGATAGAAGATATAGTGCCTTAGTTGAGGTATGTGATGCATCAAATCAGTATGTAAGAATGCTTGTATGATATGAGATGAACAAAACATATACATGGTGGTGGCCCATCCAGGTATAAGTAAAAAGATTGGTGTTCGTTTGGATGGATGTGGATTTCAAATCAAGGAATTTGAGGTTAAATTTTATAAAAATCTTAGAGAGTTAGTCACTATAGAGAAGGTAAGTTGATATAGAAAAGATGTATTTCAGTAAGATCTTTGAGCTAAGAGGAGGCCCCTGAGTACGATTTCAAATATCTACTATAATAAAGCTTTATGATCCTCATTATAAAGCTTTTTAATCCAATTTTCAAATTCTTAGATGAATTATCTAACTTGAATTTGAGTTATTCTTCTTGAATAATTAGGGCTTGTTTGGGAATTGGATTTTTTAGTGTCTTTTTGGCTGAAATGTTTGGTTCCTAAACATAATGCCAAATCTATGAATTTCAAATGGAATTTTAGTTTTTGTTGAAACATTTTCAGTCTATCCAACTTGTTTTACTACATATAACAAATTTTATTCCCGATACAATATATGCCATGAACAATAACCCCTTGTTCTAGGGCTTTATTTCTTGAACTTCTTTGACTATCATGCCATCTAATTGCTAAATTCTCTATCTTTTTAGGCTGGCAATAAATATATATAATATATAATATATATAAGCTTGAAATTAATTACATTGTAAATGATTTTTTTTTTTTGGTTTTTTTTTTTTTTTTCTGCAGGTGCAACCCTTTTGAGTACGTGATGATATCTTCACATATCGATATTAGAGTTTACAATCTTATTTATTTATTTATTTTTTGAAAAAAATATCAAATGTTCTACATTTTCTGTAAGCTTGAAAATAATTATGTTGTAAATGATTTTTTTTTTCTTTTTTGTTTCTTTTTGCAGATGCAAACCTTTTGAGTACATGATATCTTCGCATATCGATATGGGAGCTTACGATTGATATCAAAACAAGCTACATTATATCTGTTTTTATTTTTTTATTTTTTTATTTCTATTGTCGATACTAAAAATTGAGTTCATGAATTTCAAAAATTATTAGTATTGTTAGAGGTTATTTTATATATTTTTGTAAATAATATTTGATTGACAATTGTTACAAGGTAGATATATTATTCTTGGTATATGATTTTTTAAATGTGAATTTGGATGTGGATGTGGATTTATTTTTAAAAATATTAATAATTTGTATAGGAATTATTTAATAAAATATGATTTTATAAAAAATAATTTTATTACAACAATAATAAACCATCGCTAATGTAATTCTCATTTCCTTATATTTTATTAGTAACGAGTTAACCTGTCGCATATACATATTAGTTCCAATCTTTTGCGACAGTTTCAACTGTCGCAAATAAATCTTTTGTGACGGTTTAAACTGTTGCCAATACGGTATTAACTTAATACTACTTTTTTGGCGACGTTTTATACCGTCGCTAATAATACTTTTTGCGACGGAAAATACCGTCGCTAAAAAAGGTTTTTTGCGACGACAATCAACATCGTCACTAAAAATGCCATTTTTTCCCCCTTTTTTTGTGTCAGGCGAAACCGTCGCAAAAACTATTGATTAGCCGTCGCTACAAGAATGTGACGGTTTGTCACCGTCGCAAATACTTTTTGTCACGCCCCTTTTCACCGCCTCCCATTTTCTGTCTACTCCGTCGCAAAAAGTCTTTTGCGACGATATATGGACCTTTTGTGACGTTTGAGACCGTCACAAAAAGTCCAATTTTTAGTAGTGAATGACCCCTATTTATATGTGGAGAAAATGATTAACAGCAAGTACTTAAAAATGTTACCCATCAGAGAATTGGACACATGTCCTTCAAATCATTATTATTTTTTTATTTTTTATTTTTGGCAAAGGAAACTTTTATTGATGAAAAACCAAAAAATATAGAATAAAAACATCACTAGAGCTTTTAAATCTTTAAAAGTTTTAAATGCAATTGCATCCAAAAAAAATAATAATAATAATTTTGTATATGTTTTGGGGGTAGTAATAATATCTATTTATATATTATCTACTATTTATATTATATTGGAAAGTTATTTGTAAAAACAAAATTCATACAAATATTTTACAAGAATGATTTTACAATGATATTTGGAAAATTGTAAGTAACTTTAATGGACATTTTTATTAAAAATGAATGGATATAAATATGACATATATATTATTTTTGTATAGATTTACCATACAAGTTTTTTTATTTGTATGTTATTGCTAATTATATTTTCTTTATTGTATGATGTGATATATCTATAATTATTAAGGATTCGTTTGGGATGTGGGCTGGCTTTTTATTTTTTGACTATTTTAGGCTGGGGCTAAAAAACCTTGTTTAGGATGATTTTTTTGATTTTTTTGACTTTTGTGAGAGAAAAAATAAAATAATTATAGTTTAAATGAGACATTTTACCTTATTAATTTTTTAACTTATTGTGTGTGTCAATTTCCGACCACACTGCCAATCAAGCACTCAGCTGGAGAACACTGGCAGAATAGATTAAGCCCGAACAACCTGTCACAGAAAAGATAAGAATCCTGCAGTGGTTCGTCCACCCGGGGGCACTCCGATAATCAAGTCAGTAAAATATCTCTCAAAGATAACCAATAGTGCTTAACTCACTAGACAGAACATAAAAAGCATACCTTAGACCCATGGGGGTGCTTCCCTTTTATAGCCAACACAATCCTAGTCCCAATAGAAGCCTAACTCTAATGGACTTAGGAGCCTAGCTCTAATGGACTTAGGATTATTGTTAATCTTGAACTCCCAGTAGGATTAGGATAAACTCTCTAAGAATCTTATCTTTACCTAAGCTGAAGTCTTCTCTCATTCTAAGGCTCTTGTCCCTTATCCGCTTATCCCAGATTCCGGTATCTTCGTAGGTAACCTCGACCTAGCCGAGACGATCTCGGCGTCATGACCAGGACACATGGCACCTCGGCTGACACATCGGTGTCACCTCGGCCACGTGTTGTCATTCAAAAATTATGTCCCCACACTTATTTGATTTTTTTTGTGACTATTTTAACCTAAATCATTTATGCCAAACGAGCACTAAGATAGTACGTCTTACATAAGTGCAAAATGAAAAAACTTACTTAAATTTGACTCATATTCAATTTGTTAACGACCCATTTAAAATCGATTAGTTATGTGACAATTCAAGTTGAAACACATTAAAACTAGTTAATTTTTAAATCAAATTTAAATAATTTACCACTTAATAAATATATACACTATAAAATTTAAATTACTTGAACTCGATTTTTGTTTGTTCGAATCTTTAAACACACGTTCCAAATACATGGTAAAATAATTGCTTCCCTCATTCTAGATGATCATGTGATGAGTCACGCACATATATATATATATATATATATTAAAATTTTTATTGAATTTTACTTTAAGGTTAAATTAAAAATATATCTCTTAAATTTTATTTGAAATACAATTTATCCCTTATAATTTTGAAAATTATAAATATCTCATTGTCAAAAAAATTTATTTAATAGAATTATTTGAAAAATTAAAATTTCTAACTGCTCTTTTATACAATGAGAAAATACCTGAATTATTAATTAAAATAAAATTTTGATCTTATTAAAAATTATTAATTGACTTGATAATTTATTAATAAAATATGTCATTTGTTATGAAATTAGAAATTCATCATCCAAGGCACATTAACATGACGTATTTCTCCTGTTTGAACTATGCTAAAATACCTGAATTAGTAATTGAAATAAATTATTGACATTATTAAAAACTGTTAATTGATTTAATAATTTATTAATAAAATTAATCATTTATTATGAAATTAGAAATTTTAAGGAACGAAATGTAATTTTCATATTTATAAGGGACAAATCGTATTTTTAACAAATATAGATGTGTATTGTAATTCACCTTCATTTTATTGGAGGAATTACATGTAAGCGAGAGTTATGAAAATTTTTACAAATACTTGAAAATATAAGTGTGCCCATAATAAAATATAAATAAAAGACTGTGAGAATGTAAGGATCACTTACACTCATTTATGTGTTAACAATTTTTTTACCTAATTTTCACGATGTAGTTTCCTTTTTTGTTTTTGGCCAGAGCTAGGTTGTCCATCCATGTCAGCTTCGCTTTCTCCAATAGGTTGTCCATCCATGTCAGCGTCGCTTTCTCCAATTGGTGCTGCTAATAAACGCCCAATAGTGATTAGTTATCTTCCATGATTAAACAATAGAGAAAGTTACACTTGTTTTTTTGGGCATGTAAAGGAAGTTAGACTTCAATCAATGAAAGTCTACTTTTGCCCTTTTTCATACTTTTTGGAAATGACACCAGAACACAAAAATTTATGAATAAAAATATTTTTTTTAAAATAAAATATTTTAATTATTAAAAATATTAATATTATATTCTTAACGATTAAATTAAGCATGTATTAATAAATTACTATTCATTTGAAACAAAATTTTTAAGTTTACAATACACTGATCTTTAAAATCATTATATGTTGAATTATGACTGTTGGAACAATTTTCTGTGTAAATAAAATAATTTGAAATAATTCAAACAACATAAAATAAAACTTACAGTATTTATTTTGTAGAAGCGAATAAAATAATTCAAAGACCAAGTCGAGTGTGCGACACTCTGTCCTTAAGACAGATTCGCCCCGCTACAGTGCTTACGGTTATGTGGCGTCTATCTCCCAAGATACAATGATCTTCATAAATTTGTAGTAGCACTTCAAACAAATTTGTCCGGCGTACTAGAACCTTGTGTTCTATAACTCTCTGAAATTTTCCCTAAAATAATATGAAGAATAAAGGACGCAAGAGAACAAAATGAAGGTAAGAAAAATGAATTTTCAAAATCAATCAAAATTAGAATGGGGCTGCCTTTATATATGCTTTGTTGGCACCTATTCAATTTGAATAGAAAATGTATGAAGAAGGGACATCACCCTTCCTTTAAAACAAAAAGACACCATGAAAGGTTTGCACCCTTTCATTCAAATGGAGGTTTGACCCTTTCTTTAAAACAAAAAGACACCATGAAAGGTTACACCCTTTCATTCAAAATGGAGTCTATTTCAATTCACAACTACCTCTTTATAAATTTTCCAACAATCCCCTACATGAATGAAATTGACAGAGAGAAAATGCAACAACATGATGTTAAAACAGAGAGTACAGAAATTGGTAATATTCTGCAAAGGATAGGTAGCTTTTGGCTTTGAACCTTCCCTTGTGAGACACTATCGGATTTACTAGCTAACCAGTGAATATGATGTCTTGAACTGTTCAGCCGTTTGTGTAAACCAAGACAATAGAACTCACACAGTATATTCCCAGACACGGTTTAGTTCTCACTATTGTGTTCATTTTGGCCCTGAACAACCTGGTCTTTCATGAGTGCTCTAGAGAATTGTAGCCCTTCACAAATCTCATAGAACCGGCCCAGTTCACACTCACATAGGTGATTCTTACGAAGAGTATCCTGCTATACTTCACTAGGTTAACCTAGATATAAGAATCATTAAAAGTTTTACTTAACCTAAAACGCTGCAGACATCACTATTTCAGCATAGAAATGGGTAGGAGTTAGACTCCCCAGTGATCCTTCTAAGTAATTCATAACTCGGTTGTCCCTTTGAACCTAGATCTTGGGATCTCCAGTCAACTAGGTTGGGTTGCCGTTGTGGTAACTCTTATTTAATAGGCTTAAGTCCCATTCCCCTCGATGAATTCTCAACTAACTCTCTTGCTAATCATTTGGTTAGTGGATCCGCTATGTTGTCTTTAGACTTCACATTATCAATGGAAATAATTCCATTAGAGAGTAGTTGTCTTATGGTATTATGTCGACGACGAATATGTCGAGAGTTACCGTTATACATATGACTCTGTGCTCTACCTATTGCTGATTGACTATCGCAATGTATGCATATAGCAGGCACCGGTTTTGGCCATATTGGAATATCTTCAAAGAAGTGGCGAAGCCATTCTGCTTCTTCCCCAGTTTTGTCTAAAGTTATGAATTCTGATTCCATAGTAGACCTAGCAATACAAGTCTGTTTGGAAGATTTCCAAGATACAGCCGCCCCACCAAGAGTAAAGACATACCCACTGGTGGACTTCGAGTCTCTAGTATCCGATATCCAATTTGCATCACAGTATCCTTCAAGTACTGCTGGATATCTAGTATAATTAAGCCCAATGTTACAAGTGAATCGGAGATATCTCAGAACCCTTATAATTGCTTTCCAGTATTCTACTCCTGGATTACTCGTATATCTACTTAATTTACTTACTGCATAAGCTATATCTGGGCGAGTGCAGTTCATCAAGTACATTAAGCTTCCAATAATTTGGGCATACTCTAATTGAGAAATACTTTCCTGTACATTCTTAGAAAGATACAAATTAACATCTACAGGTGTTCTAGCAAGATGATCATCATTTTTGCTGAATTTGTCAAGTATTTTCTCAATGTAATGAGATTGTGACAAAGCATATCCTTCTGATGTTTTGGTAATTTTCATACCAAGAATTACATCAGCAATGCCCACGTCCTTCATGTCAAAATGTTTATTCAACATTTTCTTAGTAGTTTTAATCATATCATTATTACTACCTATGATGAGCATATCATCCACATAAAGACATACAATGACATAACCTTTGTCTGTGTTTTTAATATAAACACATTTGTCACACTCATTAATTTTAAATCCATTTGACATCATTGTTTTGTCAAATTTCTCATGCCATTGTTTTGGCGCTTGTTTTAAACCATATAATGATTTAACCAATTTACACGCTTTCTTTTCTTTCCCTGGAATAGAAAACCCTTCTGGTTGTTCCATGTAAATTTCTTCCTCTAACTCACTATTTAAGAAAGCGATTTTAACATCCATTTGATGAATTTCTAGATTGTATAGAGATGCAATGGCAATTAGCATTCTAATGGATGTTATTCTAGTAACTAGTGAGTATATGTCAAAGTAATCAAGACCTTCTTTTTGTCTAAAACCTTTGACCACGAGTCTTGCCTTGTATTTGTCAATTGATCCATCTGCTTTCATTTTCCTTTTGAAAATCTACTTGTACCCAAGAGGTTTACAACCTGGTGGCAAGTCCATTAATTCCCAAGTGCGATTTTGCAAGATGGATTCAACTTCACTGTTGATAGCTTCTTTCCATAAAGGAACTTCAGGACTGGACATAGCCTCTTTAAAAGTTAAAGGCTCATTTTCTAAAAAATATGTTAGAAAATCTAGACCAAAAGATTTTGAGGTTCTAGCACGTTTACTACGCCTAAGTTCCTCTTCCTCATTTTGATCTAACTCTTGTTCTTGATCATGTTTTGATCCTGACTAGTAATAGCATCATGAGATCTTTTATTGTTACTAATCTCTTGTCCAGTCTTATTTGGAAATACATGTTCAAAGAATGATGCATTCCGAGACTTAATAATAGTATTTACATGCATTTCGGTATGTTCTGATTTATGAATCAAAAACCGATATGCACTATTACTTTTAGCATAACCAATGAAAATGCAATCAATGGTCTTAGGATCTATCTTAGTCTTTTTAGGACTAGGAATAGCCACTTTAGCCAAACACCCCCACACTTTTAAGTATTTGTAGGATGGTACTCTTCTATGCCACAATTCATAAGGTGTTTGATTTATTTTCTTTCGAGGTACTTTATTTAAAATATAATTAGCAGAAAGTATTGCTTCCCCCCACATGTTCTGAGGTAATCCAGAACTTATTAACATGGCATTCACCATTTCTTTTAAAGTCTTATTTTTCCTTTCCGCAATTCCATTTTGCTGAGGTGAGTAAGGAGCAGTAGTTTGATGAATTATTTCATGTTCTTTACAAAACTCACCAAAAGGTGATTCATATTCACCACCTCTATCACTTCTAATTTTCTTGATTTTCTTACCAAGTTGATTTTCAACTTTATTCTTATATTCAATGAAAGTTTCCAAAATTTCATCATTGGTTCGAATTAAATAAATATAACTATATCTAGTATAGTCATCTATAAAAGTAATAAAATATTTTTTCCCACCTCTGGTTTGAATTGATTTAAAATCACAAATGTCACTATGAATTAATTCTAGTGGTTCCGTACTTCTTTCAATTGAATGAAAAGGAGTTTTAGATAATTTTGCCTCAACACAAATTTCACATTTATGATTTGAATCAATGTCAAATTTAGATAAACATTCCATATTAATTAATCAACGCAAAGATCCATAATTAACATGTCCTAGTCTACCATGCCATAAATTTGAAAACTCAAGCAAGTAAGAAGAAGATGTAGTATTATTAATAACTGAGGGTACAACGGTCATTACATTTAATTTGAAAAGGCTATCAAACATGTAACATTTTCCAACATATATCCCATTCTCTGTAAGTACAAATTTATCACTCTCAAATACTAGCCTAAACCCATTCTTACTCAACAAAGATCCGGAAACAAGATTCTTGCGAATGTCCGGTACATGCAGCACATTGTTGAGAGTGAGTTCCTTTCCTGATGTCATCTTGAAAACAATCTTTCCTTGTCCTTCAACTTTGGAAGTTGAGGAATTGCCCATAAAAAGTTGTTCACCATTGTCCACTGTAGAATAAGATGTGAACATCTTTTTGTCGGCACAAATATGACGAGTAGCACCAGTGTCCACCCACTATTCTTTAGGATTTCCGACAAGATTTGCCTCGGAAACAATAGCAGAAAAATTGATGTCATCTACACCATTGGAAATTTTGTCCACTTCGGTCATATGGGCTTGAGCAGGCTTCTTGCTTGTTCTTCTTTTGCTTTTGCCTTTGCTATGGCAATCTTTGGCCCGATGTCCCTTTTTGTCACAGATGTAACATTTGCCATTAAACTTGTACTTTTTATTTCCCCCCCCCCCCCTTTAGAGCCTTGTGATGAACTTTCTCCAGAAAACTTTTGTTTCTTGGTTTTTGAAGCATGTTCCACCACATTTGCCTTAGACTCCATAGGATGCTTACCAGCCCGCTTTTCAGAATTGCGGTTGTCCTCCTCAATCCTTAAACGCACAATTAACTCGTCCATAGAAATTTCTTTGCGCTTGTGTTTGAGGTAGTTTTTGAATTCCTTCCAGCCTTTTGGTAATTTTTCAATTAAGGCTGCAACTTGGAAGGATTCACTGAGAGACATGCCTTCTGCATGAATGTTATGCAGAATGAGTTGGAAATCTTGAGCTTGGCTGATCACAGTTTTTGAATCAACCATTACAAAATCCAAGAATCTGCCAACCACAAATTTCTTTGAGCCGGCATCTTCCGTTTTGTTCTTTTTCTCCAACGATTCCCAAAGTTCCTTTGCTGTCTTGATTTGACTGTAGACGTGTGTTGTCAAGTCCGTTCAAGATGTAATTCCGGCAAGGGAAATCGGCATGTTTCCAAGCATCAACCACAGCAACCACTTGCCGGTCAGTTTCATCCTCTTTCAAGATAGGAGCATCTTCACAGAGGAAACGAGCCAGGTTTAGAGTTGTAAGATAGAACAACAGTTTCTATTGCCATCTTTTAAAGTCAGTTCCTGAGAACTTCTCTGGCTTTTCACCGTAATTTACCGGTACTGTTACAACAAGAGAGAGGGTTGGCGTCATTGCAGCCACCACAGTAGTACTTGTTTGGGCATTAGTTTCAGTAGCCATCAATTCTAATTTATAAAACAAAATTATAATTAGAATTTACACTACACAGAAATTAAACCAAATTCGCAGAATTAAATTCTGTACAAAATAAAAGAAACACGAATGTAACTTTTATTTTCCAATTAATTTGGAAATAAAATAAAATTTTATTCAACCAAATTAATTCCACACAGGAAATTAAATTCTGTAAAATAAAAGAAATAAGAATATAACTTTTATTTTTCAATTAATTTAGAAATAAAATAAAATTTTATTCAACCAAATTAATTCCACACAGGAAATTAAATTCTGTAAAATAAAAGAAATAAGAATATAACTTTTATTTTTCAATTAATTTAGAAATAAAATAAAATTTTATTCAACCAAATTAATTCCACACAGGAAATTAAATTCTGTAAAATAAAAGAAATAAGAAAATAACTTTTATTTTTCAATTAATTTGGAAATAAAATAAAATTTTATTCAACCAAATTAATTCCACACAGAAAATTAATTTTTGTAACATTTCAAAAATTAAAAAACTAAAATAGAATTTTAAGTAATGAAAACTCAGAAAATAATTTCTAAAACCCAAAATTAATTTCTGAAAAAAATCCAAAAAAATATATTCTGAATTGTTAATGACACCAGTATCGTACTACTAGTTGTCAAAGAAAATAGACAGTATATTACTACTATCTGTCAAATAGCATATAATCATTATTTGTTTTTCCAACCAGAATATTATTTTGTAAATCCACAGAAAATAATTTTCTTAAAAGAAGAAAGAGAAAAAGAAACAAACGAAAAATTCTGTAAACAGAATAATTCGAATCTGTCTTATGATTGTTGGAACAATCTTCTGTGTAAATAAAATAATTTGAAATAATTCAAACAAAATAAAATAAAACTTACAGTATTTATTTTGTAGAACTGAATAAAATAATTCAAAGACCAAGTCGAGTGTGTGACACTCTGTCCTTAAGACAGATTCGCCCCGCTACAGTGCTTACGGTTATGTGGCGTCTATCTCGCAGGATATAATGATCTTCACAAATTTGTAGTAGCACTTCAAACAAGTTTGTCCGGCGAACTAGAACCTTGTGTTCTATAACTCTCTGAAATTTTCCTTAAAATAATATGAAGAATAAAGGACGCAAGAGAGCAAAATGAAGGCAAGGAAAATGAATTTTTGGAATCAATCAAAATTGGAATGGGGCTGCCTTTATATAGGCTTTGTTGGCACCTATTCAATTTAAATAGAAAGGTATGAAGAAGGGACATAACCCTTCCTTTAAAATAAAGAGACACCATGAAAGGTTTGCACCCTTTCATTCAAATGGAGGTTTGACCATTCCTTTAAAACAAAAAGACACCATGAAAGGTTACACCCTTTCATTCAAAATGGAGTCTATTTCAATTCACAACTACCTCTTTATAAATTTTCCAACAATGACTAATTAAGAAACTTCTATTTACACAACAAAATTATCTTACACACATTTTTTTTATTTACATTCCACCAAAAATTTAAATTCTTACCGCCGTTATTTGCCTACCATCATCTCTTTGCATCCTTATACCTTTCGAAAATCCTAACCCATATACTCACCCACCTCAACCACCACCTCTAACCACGGCAGACATAACTTCCTAGCCTTCCCCCACTTCTCACAACTTTTCCCTATCATAGCAACTACATTTGTAGCCAACAACCCTCTCCAACCCCAATGACCACCACCACGTACCTCTAACCCCTCCCCAACTTAAATCTAGGATTTTTAGAAGATAGGAAAAAATAATGTATGGTTCTTAGAGAAGTAGTAAAAGTAGGAGGGGGAGAAAGAGGAGGAGGATTACTAGAGCCAAACTAATGGTCTTTGTCCGACTTCATGGTGCCAATTCAATGCCCATTATTCAAATCTAGAAGGGTTAATTACACTAATAGTCCCTATAGTTTGGGACTTGTGTCACTTTGGTCCCTGACTTTTCAATTGTGACACATTTGACCCTGAATTTTGAATCTTGTTCCAAATAAGGACAATTGAAAATATTATTAGATTTTTCAAGGGTAAAATCGTCAATTTGATAAAATATAAACTAATTTGACAAAAATAAATGTCAAAAAAATATTTTTAGTTTTTTTTAAATTATTTTTATCCACCAATGATAAAATTAATAAAAATTACATGATTAATTTTTTAAAATTAATTTTACATGATCATCATCCAAACACATAATAAAAATTAATTTAGTTAAAAAAATAAATAAATGTCTAAAAGATTTATCAATTTTACATAATTTTATTTTTAGTAGGTACAAATAATTTTTAAAAATTCAAAAATATTTGTTTGACATTTATTTTTGTCAAATTAGTTTATATTTTATCAAATTGACAAATTTACCCTTGAAAAATCTAATTATATATTCAATTGTCCTTATTTGGAACAAGATTCAAAATTCAGGGTCAAATGTGTCACAATTGAAAAGTCAGGGACCAAAGTGACACAAGCCCCAAACTATGGGGACTATTTGTGTAATTTGCCCAATCTAGAAAATTGGAGTCGAATAAATAGCATATGTTTGATTTCTTGATGTTGAACTGTTGGACTATTTTAATATTATTTATTTATTTGGTGACATTTTGTCTTGTTCATGAATCTTATTTTGTTAACCTTTTGTTTTGTTCATGAATGGAGATTAATTGGAAGGTCATGGGCTTGGTGGTCAGTTAATATTTGGAGGATTTGGAGACTCTTCATTTTCTCTAGTTTAATGGTCATTATTTTTTGATGTAATTTGTAAGGTCCTAGTGGCCTATACATTGTTCCTCTTATCCACTCTTTTCTACGCCAACTATTTTTCTACACTTGAAGGATTACTAGCCAAAGAAGGATGTTTTTTGTTTTGTTTGTTTTTTTTTTTTTTTTTTTTTTTGTGGAGTTTGGGTTCACTATCTTGTGCAGAGTCAGCCTGAACTATATGACAAGTGGCCGGACTGTTATATCCTGGAGGGGACAAGTCATAGTTTAGTGACTGCTGCATCAGTATTTGGGTTCTTCCTACCGCAGTGGGCTTGATCTACTTAAAGAAAACGAGATATCCATGCCTCAGCCTAATCTATTTATATCTCATTTTCTTTGCATTATTTATCAATAAAATATAATTCTTCTAGTATTTTCACCAACAATTTTAAAGAGATCAATATGGAACAAGTACCAGAAAAAATCAATGACAGAATTGGAGATCTCAACAAGCCTTTCAAGTTCAAGGGAGTTTATTTTATGAGATGGAAAGGAAAACTTCTTTTTTACCTCAACCTTTTGAAAGTTACTTATGTTTTTACCGAGAAGAACCCAAACAAAATCCCAACAGATGAGATGAATAATGAAGATTACGAGGCACATGAATCAAAAGTGGATTCCTACAATACAAATGAGTATAGATGTCTTTTTTATCTCTTAAATTTCCTTACAGATCAATTTTATGATTACTATTACACCACTTACAGTTTGTCTTCCATTAATTTTTGGCATGCTCGCTTGTGTTATATGAGTAGTAAATATGTGGGAATCATGAGTAGGTTAGGATTAATTCCTAAAGTGACAAAAAATTTTGAGAAATGTGAAGTTTGTAGTAAAGCAAAAATTACCAAAAGGCCTCATAAAAGTGTTAAGAAAAATATTGAATTGCTAGAATAATTTCATACTAATTTGTGTGAGTTTGAAGGAATTTTAACTCGTGGTGGTAATTAATATTTTATCACTTTTATTGATGATTTTTCAAAATATACAAACGTATATTTATTAAAAAATAAAAGTGATACTTTTGAGAAATTTAAAGAATTCCTTTTTGAAATAGAAAATCAATTCGGTAAAAACATTAAGAGAAGTAGAAGTGATAAAGGTTAGGAGTACGAATCTCTTGGATTCAACTCTTTTGTTCAGTTATTAGGAATTATTCATGAGACTACTTCACCATATTCACCTTCATCTAATGGCGTAACTGAAAGAAAAAATAGAACGTTAATTGACTTGGCAAATGCTATACTTGATGCTCAATCAAATCTTTGGGGTGAGGCTATTTTGATAGCTTGACATATGATGAATAGAGTGCCACACAAAAAGACTAAAATTGTACCTTATGAGTTATGGCGGGGGCATAAACCAAATCTAGGTTATTTGAGAGTTTGGGGTTGTTTAGCTTTTGTGAGGCTTGCAGATCCTAAACGACCTAAATTGGGTGAATGAGCTACCACTTGTGCTTTTCTTGGTTATGTGTTGCATAGTACATCTTATAGATTTTTTGATATGAAGAATAATATTATTTTTCAATCAGGTGATGCTATTTTTTATAAAAATAAATTTCCTTTCAAATCTAGAAATAGTGGGGGTCAAATAATTTCTGAAAATATTTTATTCATGCCTAGCTCTTCTACTCCATCTCAAGTTTTTTAAGAATAAGAAAATTCTTAAATGCAACCAAGGAGGAGCAAACGAACTAGAGTTGAAAAAGATTTTGACCTTGACTATTATCTTTACAATGTGGAAGAAATTCCTCTTACGGTGCAAGAAGCTTTATCATAACACAACTAAAAACAGGGCCTTTTGAGTCGGCAGAGTGCCGTCGCAAATAGCACATTTGCCGACGCAAAAACGTTTTTGCGACGGCGTTTCGACGGCAACTCAAGGGTCGAAAATGGTGGGGTCGCAAATGTTTTTGAGTCGGCAATCTGCCGACGCAAAAAGTTTTAATTTTTTGAGACGGCAGATTGCCGACTCAAAAAGTGGTTCAATATTTTAAGAAATTTAACCCATAATTTTCTTATTGAGGCGCCTCCGAAGTTTCGAACCCACGCCATTTGCAAGCTTTGACCGGACCCAAAGTCACCGCACTAAATCCACTTCACCACTCTACCTCTTTCAAATATTAATTGAGATATTTATTATTTATAGTATATACACTCAATATTAATATAAAAGTATATCTATAAATATATATACATATAATTATAATTTCATTATTATGATATTCGAAAAAATTATCTTGATATACAAATAAATAAAGCAGAATGTGCTTAATTACATGTATTGCACAAATTAAATTTATTTATTTATTTTTTATTTTTATTTTTTATCGATCTGATTGATGTCTTAATATTAATTTATATTTAATTTTTTATTTAACATTAAATTATTTATTATCAAAATATTCATATTTAATTTAAATTTTTTATGCCTATATACACTATTTATGAATAATTAAAAATAATAATATTAAAGAAATACTAATACTCTACATAATTAATTTATGTATTTTCTTCTTATCCAATCACAACATATTTATATTTAATCTTTTAAATAAATTTTGTATAATTGTATTTCTACATATTTTTATTATCCAAATAAAAATAAAATAAAATAATTAGAATCACTTTTAGTTTTATATTACTAATTCTCTTTTAATTTAACTATTATTTTTAATATCGCAATGAGTATTAAATATAATATATTTATTAAATATAATCAAGTAAATATATATATCTTGGTTATAAAATATTTTTTTTGCTACGGCATCTGTTGCCGACACAAAAAGATATAATTTTTTGCGTCGGCACAAATTTGCCGACGCAAAAGGTATAAGCCGACGCAAAAAGTCTATCTTTTGAGTCAGTAAATTCAACCGACTCAAATAATGCTATCAAATATTAATTTTTTGTGTCGGCCAACGGTGCCGACTCTAAAGGTTTGGTATTTGCGTCGATAACTCTGTGCCGTCTCAAAAAGACTACCTTTTGTGACGGTAAAATTTGCCGACTCAAAAAAACCGACTCAAAAAGCTCTGTTTTTAGTAGTGTAACCAGATACTATTTTCTAGAGAGAGGCTGTAAATGATGAGATAGATTCACTACTTTCGAATAAAACATGGAAGCTAGTGGATTTACCTCCAGATTGTAAAACTATTGGGTGTAAATGGGTCATTCATAAAAAACTTAAACCGGATGAAACTATAGATAAATATAAAGCAAGGCTTGTTGCTAAAGGTTTTAAGCAACAAGTTGATCTTGATTTCTTTGATATTTTTTCTCCGGTTACTAGAGTGACAACCATTAGACTATTGGTAGCAGTGACTGCGATTCATGATTTAAAAATTCATCTAATGGATACGAAAACAACATTTTTAAATGGAGATCTGGATAAGGAGATTTAAATGGACCAACCCGAGGGCTTTATGTAGCCTGGCCAAGAAAGCAAGGTATGTAAGCTATTGAAATCCCTTTATGGTTTAAAACAAGCTCCTAAATAGTGGCATGAGAAATTTGATTCCTACATGCTTGAGAATGACTATAAGACAAATGAATGTGATAAGTGCATATATTATAAAATTTGTGAGAATGCATATGTAATTATTAGCCTATATTTGGATGATCTACTTATCTTTAGCTCTAATTTGCATATTATAAATGAGACTAAAAATATACTTAATAGCCACTTTGATATAAAATATCTTGGTGAAGCCAATTTTATTTTGGGAATTAAAATTACCAAGACTAATGATGACATTTTTCTTAATCAGTAGCATTATGTTGAAATTTTTTGAAAGAAATTTAATTTTTTAGACTGTAAACATGTTGCTACTCCTTTTGATGCAAGCATACATTTAACTGTTTTAACAAATGAAAAAGAAGTGATTAATCAAAAGGAATATGTTAACATGATTAGTAGTTTGAGATATGCTACTGATTGTACTAGACCTGACATTACATATGCTGTTGGAGTACTTAGCAGATTTACTAGCAAGCCAAGTCGAGATCATTGGCTAGCCATGGGAAGAATTATAAAATATTTATCTGGTACCAAAAATTATGGTTTGTTTATAACAAATATCCTGCGGTACTTGAGAGATATAGTGATGCTGATTGGAATACTTGGGTGGTGGTGCTATATGTTAGAAGTCTAAAAAACAGACTATAATTGCTAATTCTACAATAGAAGCTGAGCTTATAGCGTTAGCTTCAGCATGTGAGGAAGAGAATTGGTTGAGAGATTTGTTACATGAAATCCCTTTTTGGGAAAAACCAATTCCTCTGGGGTTAATTTGTTGTGATAGTACTGCTGCTATTGATAGAGTGAACAACCATTTTTATAATGATAAATCCATATCTATTTGAAGGAAACATAGTAATGTGAGATCATATTTGAGTAATGACATTATAACTGTGAATTATGTAAAATCTTGTGATAATCTTACAGGTTCGTTAACCAAGGCCTTGGCGAAAAATAGGGTTTGGAATACATCGAGGGGAATGTGCTTGAAGCCTATAAAATCATAAACCATGTATGAGGACACTCAACCTGGGGACCAGAGATCCTATAACAAGGTTCAATGGGAAGAACGAATCATATGGTGGTTGTAAAAAAAAAGCACTTCTTAATATTTTGTTGTCCATCCCTATGATGTAAGTACATTTGTCCTGTAATGTTAGAGGGTTGAGTTTTTATACTTTTTTCATGAAATTTTGTAGCTCTTATTGAGTGGGGTGTGTAAATTACAGGAACATCCTTGACAGATTTTACCTATGTGAGCATGGAAGTGGGGCTGCTTTCTAAGGGAACAAGACTTATTCTCAAATATGTTCATGAAAACTGAGATAGGCACAAGGTCGTAATGTGCCGGCTATTAAAAGCTCATGTCAATACCTGGATTATTATGTCTGAGCAGTAATACTTTATTTCTCCTAAGTAGTCATAGTTCAAGTCTGAAACCACTATTGACTCTAGTGTAGAGGTTACTATTTCACTAATGAAGGTTCAATGTAGAGCACACCTTCAAGATGCATAGTAGTCTATCTTTATTTAGTAATCTCTCTTGTGCTTGTTGATATTAAAATGAGTGGGGATTGTTGGACCATTTTAATATCTTTTATTTATTTATTTATTGGTGACCTTTTGTTTCTTTCATGAATCTTGTTTTGGTGACCTTTTGTTTTGTTCATGAATGGAAATTAATTGGAAGGTCATGCGCTTAGTGGTGAGTTAATTTTTGAAGGATTTGGAGACTCTCCATTTTCTCTAGTTTAATGGTTATTATTTTTTGGTGTAATTTGTAAGGTCCTAATGGCCTATAAATTGTTCCTCTCATCTACTTTTTTTTACACAAACTATTTTTCTACACTTGAGAGATTACTAGCCGAAGAAGAGTGTTTTTTCTTAGTGAGCTTTGGGTTCACTATCTTGTGTAAAGTTGGCTTGAACCATACGACAAGTGGTCGAGCTGTTGTATCCTGGAAGGGACAAGTCATAGTTTAGTGACTGCTGCATTAGTGTTTGGATTCTTCCTACCGCAGTGGACTTGATCTCCTTAAAGAAAATGAGATATCCGTGCCTCAGCTTAATTTATTTGTATCTCATTTTCTTTGCATTATTTATCAATAAAATATAATTCTTCTAGTATTTTCACCAACATGAACAAATGGTGTTTTTTTCGAGATTGACCACCAAACGGACCTGTAACTATTGCAAACTGATTTGGGTGCTGCGTAGGGGTGGGAGGCAATAGTGGTACTTTGTAGGAGGGGGGTAAAGAAATGGGGTGGATCCCAGGGGAGTGAAATGGAGAGGGGTTATAGCGATTATATGAGAAGAAAGTGGGATTGGGTGGTTCACAAAGAGAAGAGAGTGGTTGGAGTGGTTTGTGGGTCGAGGGGAAAAAGGGGGTTGTATTTGTCCCGAGGAAGGGAAAAATGGTGGCAAGGGGAGATGGCATAGATGCCATCGACAATGACGGTGGGGAGGTGTTTGAGGAATTAGGATTTACTATTTGTAGGGTTAAAAGTCTTTTTGAGTAATTGTATATAGGGATAGAATTGTAATTTTCTTTTATTAAAAAAAAATGGAAATCAAAGGAATAACGAGTTAATTTTATGGTTTAAATAGAAGCCCCTTAATTATTGTCTCCCACTTGTGCAATTTTATGTACTAGTTGAAATGAGGAATATGTAAAATAAGATTTTACAACCAATATAGCCTTTTTCATTTTTATTGAGAAATTTTGTTTCTTCTTGAATACAAATATACAAGTGAGGATTTGTTTTTTGAATTTCAAGAAATGAATTAAGTTGATTTAATGTTTTTAATGAATAATTTCATCTTGTAAAGATTAATCTTATGAAATCTAACTTGTGATAAAAATAATTTTAATGTTTTTATAAATTTAGTATTTTGAACAAAGAGTATAAATTTTTTAATATGATACATTAATCCAACACAAATTTAAAATAAGATGGTGTAATCACACAAAAAGTAAATAAATTAAGAGTATTGCTAAATTTGGGCTCACCTAAATTGTTTGAATTTGTGCATACCTGTCGTCCGGCTGGCCATCTTATCGGTCGTTTGCCTGATCATCCAGTAGGATGGCTGTTAACACACTGATAGACAAAGGTGACAGTCGCGGTTGATAAAGGTAACAATCACGGTTAACAATGGTAACGCCGATCATTTGGACGGTCGTCCGAGAGGTCATTCGACCACACGTCCAGTTTATGTAATTCAAACAATTTAGGCGAGTTCAAATTCAATACATGAATCATTTTTCATAAATTAAATCATTGTAGAACAGAATCTTGCATATTCAAAATGACAAAGACACAAAAACTACCCAGAGCAGATGCATATTTTCCATCCTAATGCAATGTCATATAGCCTAGTAATTGATTGATGAAATGATTACTTTGGAATCTCTAGAAATGAAGGCACAGAAATGTTTCAATGAAAAAATTATTCCATGCGTTCAATAATATTTTATTTATTTATTGGCATTCTATATACTATTTCTTAAAATTTCAACACTTAAAAGGGATAATTTGGTTAAATTAAATTATTTAATTAGACATTGTGCATTACATTGATATCAAATATTAAAAGGTGACATTTTTTTTTTTTTTTAAATGTGCCAAAGTAATCAATACAGTAATGTTTGTTGAGAGATTTGGAGATGAAGATTGGATTTTACTAACTCAATCAAATTTATGTTTAGTTTGAAAAAATGTTAGGGGACTAGAATTCTATGGAATTATGAAAAGCCTATAATAATGGGAATAACATTCTTAGGGGGATTTGGGATTTCTAATCAAATTTCTAATCCAATTCCATCGGAAGTGAAAACACTTTTTATTGTCCCACTTTACAAAATCAATAAAGTCACAATTTATATAATAATATTTTTTAAAGTAATTTCGTAGACTTAATTTCAATCAACTAATACTACTACATTAATGTAGAAGCAATCATAATTTTTTTTCTACGTCTCCGACTCAATTCCACGTCCACCATATTCACAATTATATCTGTAGTGTTGCTGTGAGCAGTGGCAACCATTCATGGGTGATTTGTGATGGTCGTTGTTTGCTGTGCAGTGACGCTGTTGCTTTGCTCTGTTTGTTTAGCTGTCTTCTGTTGGTTTTTTTTACTTTGCTTTGGTTGTTGGTCTCTCACAAACTTGGAGATTGGAGTTTGAATTAATTCTAAGCTCCTCTTTATTCATGTATTCTATCATACTGTGTATGTGTTTCATTAATAAAGTTTTCTCTTTTCCGATCAAAAAAAAAATATTCACAATTATATCTAACCAAATTTGGCAAACAAAGACGGGCCGAAGTTGTTATTGGCATTTGCCTTCTCTAATTCGTTTGATTGAATATTTTATTTTGGGATTATTTATTTATTTATTTATTATTTTATTGTTGTTGTTGTTGGAAACTTGTAACACTCTCTTCAATGACCATAGATAAATTTAATATTAATTATCCACCTTTAAAATCAAGAAATTAAAATATATTGCTATTGGTGAAAGCGATGGAGGAGCTACTTCAACATGTTGAGGTTTCGAAGTATGCTGATTTCGTGCATGAATAAGCAATAGGTCTTGCTTCTAACTAGTGATCAAGAAAAAGATTTAAAAAATTAATAATGGTAGTTTAAGAGAAGTGTCACTTTAATCCTCATAATTTTAATTTAGTTGTAATATGATCCATTTGCCACTTTTCCATTTGAATTTGAAACGGAAAAAAGATCGCATTCATATTTGTTTTGAATTTTATTTTTGTATCTCTAGTCTTGCATGTGATTTCTGTGACAGATAAATATTCCATCAAGCTTGTTGTCCGGTTGGTCATCTGGTAGGATGCCGGTTATCTGGACGGATTGCCAATTGACATATTGATAGACAAAGATGACAATTGTGGTTGACAAGAGTAACAACCGCGATTGACAAAGGTGAAGTAGGCCATTTAGACGGTCGTCCGACAGATTAAAAAAAAAAAATTGGTTATTAAAATTTTTTATTTGTGGTAGTGATTGCCACAGTAAACTGTAGCCAAGACCAAGGAAGTCTTATGCATCAGCCCTTTTATATAATTCATCTTCTACATGCCCATAAGCCTCATAATCTTAACAGTCCTCTCTCTCTCTCTCTCTCTCTCTCTCTCTCTCCCCATAGCTACTAAACTATGAGTTCAAATGGCGGATTTACAGTGGTGGTAAAGCGGAGAGAGGTGGTGGCAGCAGTGTTACCAATGCAAGAGCACTGGTTGCCTATGTCAAACCTAGATTTGCTTGTCCCTCCCCTGGACGTAGGCGTTTTCTTCTGTTACAAGAAAGAGCCCATAAAAATCAAAGCAAACGAAGATTCCCGCGTGACGATCCTCAAGAAAGCCTTGGCTCAAGCGCTAAACTCATTCTATGTCTTTGCCGGAGAGGTGGTGGAGAACGGCCTTGGTGAGCCCGAGGTGTTGTGCAACAACCGCGGGGTTGATTTCATCTACGCTTACGCCGATGTGGAGCTCAAAAATGTCGATCTTCATCACCCACATGACTCTGTCCATGGAAAGTTTGTTCCTTCTAAAAATCAAGGGGTGCTCTGTATTCAGGTGCACTAGTTTAACAAAATTTAGATATACAGTAAGTTACAAAGTGTAATACAAGGATAGAGATTTCTTCATGATAATTTTCATGAAACATTTTTCATGATACCTAGCATTTTTCTTTTTTTAAAAGAAAGATGTTTCCGTTTATTCTAGTTTCTTTTTTAATTTAAACACATTTTATTATGACTTACAATTTAAATATTTTCATTAACATATCATTATGATTGAGTATTTTGTAAAAAAAATTTGTTCATAAATTATTTTGCATCTAAGTACATATTTATGCATTCGTACCTAACTTTAATCACTTGTTTGTCCACTGTGTAGTCAATAGTGAGGGTCCCTGTCACTACTTTTTGTTAAGTTGCAAGGCAAACAATTTTTTAGCTGGATATATATAATTTTTGTTTCAAGATAAATTAGGTAAATTATGCTGGCCTTGAAATTTGGAAAAAAATATAATAGGTTTCACAAATTTGATATAATTAAATGAGTTTTAATTCATATAATATTTAGCCCATTTTCATCAATAATTTGTTGGTTATATATGGATGAAAAACGATGTCATATTTTTACACGAAAATATACAATTTACTTTGTTTGTTTTTGTATTTTTACACTATGTACATTAGTTTCGGTTTATATAATCTTACTAAAAGAGAAATTATGTCAAAATTATGAAATTTATTGTAAATTTTAAAGAAGGACGGCATAATTTATCTAAACAAATAAAAAATAAAATCACTAAATATGTTTAGCGGAAAGGGAGATAGAGTTGCGAGAGGAAGAGTGGTTGAGGCAGGGAGGGTGGGAGTGGGAGTGGGAGTGGGAGTGGGAGTGGGTGGAAGAGGTAATGAGAGGAGGATGGGAGAGGAAATAAAAACCTATTTCCAAAATAAGGTTTTTTTTTTTTTTTATGATTACATTTTATAACTTTTCATCATTAAATTATACCTGAATATATTTTTATTGAGTGATGATATACAAATGTAAATTTTATGTAGAATTTTCAAACACAATGATATAACTTAATAGTGAATTTTCACTTTAAAACAAAACATCCATAAACATGATTTATATTTACAACAACATCACTATTACAACAATTTTTATGATATTTTTTGTATAAATTTTGATATATGAGAATAGTTTTTCATTTTTATTTCCACCATTATATTTATATTAGATCAATTTAATCTAGATATATTTAAAAAGTATAAAATTTGTAAAAAATTAAAAAAAAAATCATTGAATACAATAAAATAAGATAATGTATTGAATTTGTATATTTTTGTGTTTGTTGAATTTTATACAAAAAAATTACAAAATATTATATTTCTTAAGTATCTAGATTAGGTGTATCTAAAAAATAAAAATAAAAACATTACTTAAAATATTAAAAAAATAGTAAAAAAAATCAATTTTTTGTTTGAGTTAAACCAAAGAAGATAATTGTTATTTCCCTTGAAATGACATGAATATAATAGCGCTGTTTGGGAAGTTTGGTTTTTGTTTTTTTGTTTTTTTTTTTTTTTTCACTAAAAGACAAATTGGTTACAAAACCCAAAAAAACTAATCCAAACAAAATATCACATCAAACCCTATGATCATTTTACTTTTTATCTCACAAACATCACATCTAACCACAAAAAAACCCGACTATCTTCCCAAATACAAAAAAAAATTTCTCCAATAATATCCTACAACTAAAAAACCTACAAAAAAATCCACTTCCCAAACACCCACAATAGCTAGATTATTTTTATTATTTTATATGTATAAAGGCTAATGAGCAAATATGTCATTTTAATCTGACAGAGAAGTAAGTGTAAATTTTCAAATGTGAATGAGATTTGTATTAAACAAAAACCTCAGTGCAATTTACCCAATATATATATATATATATAATTCACTATAGATTAAAAAAAAAAATCCATATATAGTAGATTTTTTTTTCAAAATTTATTTATTATTATTATTATTTTTTATTTTTTTATTGAGTAGATCCTACAAATCTAAAACTTTTTGATTTTTTTTATAAAAAAATTCACTTAAACGGAAAAAAAAAAACAAAAAGCAAAAAAACTACTGAAAAGGTCAATCCTAATGGCCTGTTTGATAACATTGATATTATTGTTTTCTATTTATATTAATAGAATTTTTGAAAACTGTAAGTAAAAACTTGTTTAGCTTCTATTTTTGTACAAAAAAAAAAAAAAAAAGAAAAAAAAAAGAAAGAAGAAGTAGGTTTTGCTTGATGTTTAATTTTTCTTTTCATTTTTTCTTCTTCTTTCTCCTACTCTTTTCGACTACTACCCTTTACTCTTCCATCCCGATCTATCCCGTCCTTACCTCAATTTTATTTATTAAATATATATATAATTTAATTTTTTTTTGATATAATAAAACTAAAATATTAAAATATTATACTTAATATTCATTTTCTCTCATTTATTTAGCATTTTACATCTTTTAACTCTCAGTAATTATAAATTATTTTTATTTTTAAAACAACAAAATTAACCTGCTCCTGCCCCACTCTCGCCGCACCCCCCGATATGATATAGGTTGGGGGCAGAGGATACCAAATCCGCTCTAAACCCACCTTGTTGTCATCCTTACTCATCGCTATTGGCTACTATAACTAATGAACTCCTCCGTCAACTAACTTCAATCACAGCGTCTCTTAACCGCTAACCAACTGCCATTCCTACCAACCATCTCTCACTGGCGGTAACTACCTTTAGCCACCACCTTTTCTTGAAAATCACTTTAGGCAGCCGACCGACCACCATCTCCAACCATTGACAAATACTTTTGACCAAACTTCTCGTGGCCAGTAACGCCAACTGCCTCTTACTGGTGACAACAATTTTGGCCACTACCTCCAGTGGCCAACAACTACCTCCGACTACCATCTCTAATCGTCGACAATCACCTCCCGCAACTCCCAATTTCACTTGTTTTTAAATATTTGTATACCAAACATGTTTTTTTTTTTTTTTTTTTAAAATCCAAAATAAATATAAACATGTTTAATATTTTTTGTAAATAAAAAATAAAAAAATAATAAATATTGCCAAACGAAAATATTCAATTTTCAAACAACTCCTAAAAATATTCAATTTTCTTTGAGTCAAAAGGCTAAAATGGAAAGGATATTTGTTAAACATACACCTACTAAATTTTTCACTACATCTATTCTATACTTTGTTAATCATTTTACCTCAAGGAAAAATCTTTATACCTCAAACACACACATACAAGAAGGAAGAAAGATTGCTAGAAACGGCAATTATGTTTTAAACATCTACAATATGAGAATGACTCCTTTTTATACCGTATTGCTCTATACTTCATTTTTAGGGTATTATTTTTTGGGCCCACAACAATAATTTGAATCATCTATCTCATAAACTTTACAGTTAAAATCATCTATGCACAAGGTCACTTTCATCAAATATTAGTGAATAGATGAATAAATTGTATTTTGTTTCATAAAATGAATGGTTTAAATTTAAATTCATAGTGGCCATATATATATATTTTAAATGTAATTTGTTCCTATGCATAGTGATGTTTGATAAAATTGATTTTTTGCACAACACACTTTTATTGATAGACCTACGAGATGAACATTGTGGATCATTGCCCTGAACTCGGGATGGAACCCACAAAAGTGTGGAGGATAGTGCTATAGTGGGAAGCTATTCTTCTAAAGTACTCAATAATATATTCCAAGGTTAATTGGTGAAATGTTTATTTCTATGGGGCATACATTATTTAATTCGAGGTTCTTTTTGGTGATAAGAACACTTGTTGAAAAGTCATTGAAAAATTGGTTAAAAAGTCATTAGAAAGTCACATTAGTCGACAGCGACGTGGACATTTAGGTGACATTTGAACTAATAATTAAGTACTATTATTAGCACCCCATCAATTATTTTGGACCTCCCATTTCTTTAAACCAAAGCCAAACCAAACTAAGCCTTAAGTCCCATCAAATGGGGTCGGTAGGCTTTATGTCATAAAGGATCCGAGCAGCTTTTTTACATGTTTGTTGTCGGTTACCTAACACACAACCATCCTCCTTTACTTGGGCTTGAGACCGACAGAGTTGTTAAGCAACTCCGGTGGAGTTCCCCATTTCTTTAGACCCCCACTTATAAATTTTAAAACCCTTAAAATTTCTTTTCTACCCCCAAATAATACCAAAATTATCCTTGTGAAAACATTCTACCCATTCAATTGAATGCATACCCTCCACACCCCAAAAAACCTCTCTTCCAAAACCCGAACAAAACCCATGAAAGTGATTACTATTTCATTTCCACATACTTGTTCACGACCTTACAGTGAAAAAATAATATAGAGCTTTTAGTCTTCAATCCTTAGAATATATCAACAAGACATTGGGTTGGGGATTTTTACGCTTGAGAAAGAAGAAGAAAAGCCAAGTGTGATTACTCTCAATTGCCTTGGCATGGATTGTAATCTCTGCCGCCTCATCATTTTTTTCAGTTTGACCATTGTCAAAGTTGGTTATCTATTCCAGAACAAATAAGAAATGTTCAGTTACCTGTTCTAGAACAAATAAATACTGTTCGGGTCTATGTTTCTGAATTTTGGTCATATGTTCGGGAGTTTAGTCCCGAAAAAATTATGAAAATTTTTTATTATTTTTGCCATTTTTTTCAAGGAACTTACTCTTATAAGACCGATCTCCTATGAACTAAGAACACCATCAAAGTTATGAACCTCCTCTGAGCTTTTATTGTTGTACTCCTCTCGTCTCATGAAGTTGTGGTTGTCGAAAAAATTTTCATTCATTGTCATTGCCGAAGAAGTGTAGATAATCAAATGGCTGCCACTGTCACCGCCGGAATATTGCTGTCAAAGGGTTTTCAAGTTTTTGAGGGTAGGTGGGTTTTAAAGGTGGGATTTGGGGAAGATGGGTGGGTGGTGATGGAAAAAGGTGCTCTTATAAATCCTAATTCATGATGTAGTGTGTATGTGGACTTAATTATGAGATGGAGTGTCCCAAAATTTTTGATATCCTTTTCAGTAACTTTATTTAAGGTTATTATTGTAAGAAAAAAAAAAAAGCTAAAAAATGGGAGGTCCAAAATAATTGATGGGGTACTAATAGCAGCACTCATAATTAAACAAATAAGTGACATGTGTACAGATAATGTCTTTTTAGTCCAAAAATATTTAATTTTAGACATATTAGCTCAAAAGTTTCATAAATAAATCTTTAACCTAATCGCCCTATATTCCAATGCAAAATGGAAATTCATGTCTACTTAAATTTGTCCAGTTTTTATTTTGTATTTCTATGATTATTATTATTTAGTTTTTATTTTTTATTTTTTATTTTCCCTTGAATTTGACAAGTTCATGGCTATCAAACAGGCGACAGAGCTAAAATGTGGTGGGCTTGTGATTGGATGCACATTCGATCACCAGGTTGCCGATGCCTACTCAGCCAACATGTTCTTCGTTTCATGGGCTGAGATTGCTCATGCAAAACCAATCTCCCACATACCATGTTTCAGGCGATCACTACTCAATCCGAGACGCCCAGGCTATTATGATCGATCCATTGACAATATCTATGTCTTTCTATCGTCTCTACCTCCACCAAAACTAGTAGAAGATCCTGAGCCCAATGAGGATTCCCTCCAAAGCCGCATTTACTACGTTGTGTCAGAAGAACTTAACTATCTCCAATCGCAAGCCACCAGCTCTAACGGTATTAAGAGAAGCAAACTCGTGTCTTTTAGTGCCTTTTTGTGGAAACTTATAGCTTCTGCTGAGAAGTCTGAGTTTGAGTCTGAGTCTGGGTCTAACTCCAATAAAAGATGTAAGATGGGTGTTGTCATTGATGGGAGAGGGAGATTGACACTAAACAACAACATCAAAGCAGATCATGAATTGGAAAAGTATTTTGGGAACATTCTGTCCATTCCATATGGTGAGGCAAGCATTGGCGAACTAAATGCCATGCATCTAAGTAAGGTTGCAGAGCTTGTACATGATTGTTTGGAGGGCGCTGCGACAGAAGAGCACTTTCTAGGGCTCATTGATTGGGTGGAATTCCATCGGCCAGAGAAGGCAATAGTGAGAGTTTACTGCAAAGAGACCGATGATGAAACTGCTATGGTTGTGTCGTCTGGACAAAGGTTTCCGGTGTCAAAGATAGATTTCGGGTGGGGTAAACCGTCTTTTGGGTCATACCATTTCCCATGGGGAGGCCAAACTGGGTATGTTATGCCAATGCCAAGTACAAGCAGGGATGGTGATTGGATTCTCTACATGCACCTCCGTGAAAAACACTTGGATTTTGTTGAGTCCCAGGCACCCCATTTGTTTAGGCCATTAACTCCAGCCTATTTAAACTTGACGCCTTGATGAGTCTTAGCTTTTGTCTTGGGAAAATCAGACTGGCTTGTAAAAAATATAAATTGTCTTACCGATCAGCTCGATCCCTCACCACGCTTCCGCAGTGCAACTCTGTGGTTTTAACCTCACCTGCATGTCTTGCATTATCCACAGATAAAATAAACAAAGACGACAATTCTCATAGTTACGTGTTATTTTATTTTTCCGTAATTCATTTTACATATGGCACAACTTTCTTTTTTTTTTTTTTTTTTTTTCTGTCTAACCATGCGGGGTAGAATCCTCCGGATCCTCTATCCTTATTTTCGCCAAGTTCTGCATAACAATCAATCACAATATACACAACGAATATATAATAGGTATGGATCATAATCGTTAGCGTTAACAGAGTGCGTTTCACGTTGCCATCGATCTTTTCATATGCTTTTAGGATGTCATGCACGATGCCTAAGTCTTTTCTAGACATCCTAAGGCTCAATGGATTCGTGTGTGAGATAGCAACTCGTGCTCTGATACCACTTGTCACACCCCGAACTCGCCCCTAAAAGTTCAGGCATGACCTAATCAGAAACGGACACATAACCTGATATACATATCATATGGGGCCTGAACGGAAGCATTTAATATTATACAAAATATAAACTAGCATTCATTAAGCTACCACTACTATGCCAGGATCACAAACAGAACATAAAGTAAATAAACATATAGTGACATGCATCTGAGAATCTAGCTATGTACGTATATATATATATACAGGCCCAACCCTCGAGATTGGGCGTATAATTAAGACATTAAAAGGAAGAAAGGATCATGTACGTTTCAACCTTAGACTGACAATCAGGGTACAAAATTAAAAGCTTAGTAAAACTCCATAAGATGAGTTGTCTTCATTTTGGTGCCTGGACATTCTAAGGTTGACAAAAGAGGAATGGATGCCATGGGTTAAGACTGACCTTCAGGTGGAGTGCCTATAGAAACAGACATAACATAAAGTGAGCCAAGCTCAGTGAATAGTAATACATAAACAATTTAACAATTAACCTGAATTATAATGTACATGTATATGTGCAGAGAACATATAGTTAACTTATCCTGTAATTCGTTTCAGCATGGCCTTAGATCTAAACTTACACAGAATGGTATAAAATCCTTATCAGAATAGCATAAAGCCCTTGTCAGAATGGCATAAAGCCCATCAGAATGGCATAAAGCCCTTATCAGAATGGCATAAAGCCCTTGTTCCTGCATGTATGAACTCAAGAGGTGGCTCGCAAGGATTCTAGCAGTGACTCGCATTGCAGCACTTAGTTCCGTACAACACTTTGTTTCATACTAACAAATCATACAGAATGGCCATAAGCCCAGATATTAACAGATTGGCCATAGGCCTCATAACTTCCATAGAACGGCCATAGGCCTCATAACTTTCACATATGTATGGACTCAAGAGGTGGCTCGTACGGATTCTAGAGGTGGCTCGCATTGCAGTACTTAGTTCCGTACAGCACTTTGCTCCATACCAGAAATTAATAGGTCTTAAGAACAGAATAATTCATATTACGTTATGGCAGAAACATATCGATTAAACAGAACAGAATATTCCTCGGTTCATAAGAATATAATTCCATAATAGTGTTCATAAAGTACCCCATGGTTTCTTGCAAATTAACATAATTATCTTATGCGTATCAGAACATTAACACTACTCATTGACAGAAGTCACATGTATCATTACAGTACGATCAGTAGGGACAGAATAATTTACCTTATAACGTGAGTTACATGATAATGGTATTGCTTTTCAGTTCTTTCCTTAGTAGTCACTAACATATGAGACAACCTGTAGCTTTATTTGATTATTATTTCCGATGAACATCTTAGGCAGACATCCATGTCACAAGACGTATATTGCAACATACAGACCATAGAAGTCCCTGGTAAGACCTTCAGAATCCCATATTCCCAGTAAGCGGGGTTTACATTCTTAATTCCTTTCGAACAACATAAACGTTAACGTAATTACTTGCAAGAGCAGAGCGTTAATAATAAGAATCATTGACGGTACTAAACGTAAGATTACAGTATTACTACTCACAGTGTTGTTGCAGAGTGATGGTTCCTCCTGTGGTGTGTCCTACATACATATATACTACACATTAGTTCCTTTTTCCTTGTTAACTAATTTCTTAAGTCACTACACTTCAATTGAATTTACAACCATCAAAAAGACATCAAATATAAATTCCAAAAATAGCTGAGGGTTAAACATGTAAAACGAAGCGAACAAGTTTTCCGACCTGGGCCGCACGTGCGGCCATCCCCTCCGCACGTGCGGACATGGACCGCACGTGCGGTCCCCCTTCACCGCACGAGCGGCCATAGACAGAATGCAAAAACTCATTTTTTTCCTCTTCTCCGCTCGAGCGGCCATGACCTCCGCTCGAGCGGCCGTGACCCTGTTTTGGCAGTCCGAAGTTCATACAAAACTCAACTTTGAAAACACATAGCAAGGGCCCAAAGTAGATAGATTTAACACAAGAGTAAGGTTCAAATCACATAACAAATCAATCACAACACTTCTTAAGCCCTTAATCACTTTGAATTCATAATCATAACCAACCATAATTCTTTCCAAAGTTCTAATTATTTTGGGTTCACTTATACACATATATACATAGCTATTGAATTTTACAATCTAACCACCTAAATGAGTATACACATGAAATTAACAAGGAAACAATGTGTAATTTCTTCATATAACTCAAATTAGGTTCCAAAACAACCATATGGCAAGCTTAACTTTCCAATTAAACAATCATTACTTACAACACTTCAAGCATCAACCCTAGCTCTTCCAAATGAAAGGGCATGCTTACTCAAATCCAAGAAAGAGCTTAATTCAAGATGAAGTTTACATACCTTGGTTCAAATCTCTACCAATCCTCTCAATTTCCCCAATTTCCTCCCTAGGTGAATCTCTCATTTCTGTCTCTAACTCTTCTCTTCCTACTCTCCCAGGAGATATTTTTGAAGAAGAATTACCAAGTCAAATGTTAAAAAGAACATAGATATATAAAAAGTGAATAGGACAAAAATCAATCGTTTAATCATCCCAAATTAAAATTTCACAGAAACGCTTATTATTACTTAAAAATTACGCTGACCTCAAATGTAAAGTCAATTTCAGATAATTAAGCCTCTAAGGCTTCCAATTTCTAATTCAAACATTATAATTGTGACAGATTGTTCCCTTGTTAGACAGATATAAATCTGTAACCATAAGTCTCACTTAAGTAAATTTAATTTCACATGAAACTTCACCATAAATATTTAAATGCTCAGAATAAGGGACTGAAAATATACCAGAAACACATGCGAGGGTCGGGTTATTACAAGTATAGCTCAAGCAGCTGTTAACACAACAAGAGAAGCAACACAGCAAGAGAAGCCACACAGCAGAAGCACCATAGCAAGAGAAGCAACACAATAGGAACAGAGGATAACTTCTTAGTCTAACCAAGGTTCTAAATCGCAGTACCGGGTAACGTAACGATATCGATATCGATTGCGGAGTATCGGTATCGGTAGTATCGATCGGAACGTATCGGGAATCGGGTGTCGCGGCGGTGAAATTTTAAAAATCATTTCATAGGTTTTTTAGCTTTTTCTTTCCCGTACCGGTCCGAACCTGTGAGTATCGGCCCATCGCGGCTTGTGTAACGGCTTGTGTAACAGTTACAAGCCGATACGTACTGGGACTCGACCGATACTCCTGCGATTTTCAATCTCAGCGGTATACCGGCCTGTATCCGTCGCGGCACCCCATTTTTCCGATACGTATCAGCCGATACGTGGCGTATCGGTCGATATTTAGAACTATGTGTCTAACTGATTCAGTTAGAGAAGTCTATGTATGTATAGAGTGTATACGTGTTGGTTAGTACACTGCAAGAAAAAATATTTTTGGCGACCGTCTTTTTTGAGTTGGTCACAGATTAGTTGACTTTCTGCGACTAACATATTTTTGGTCGCTGATGAGTTGTGTTTTAGCAACCAATGACATTTTGATAGCTAATAGGTAATTTTTTGCGACCAAAAAAAAAAAAAATGGTCACAGAAAGTAATGACGAGAGAGAGAGAGAGAGAAAAGAAAGGGATCTCAAAACCTTTGGTGACCAATAAATTGTGGTCACAGAAAGAAAAAAGTCATATTTTGTATCAACATTACATAGTTTTGAATGTTTCCTAATATTAATTAAGTTTGTTACTATTTGAAATAATTATTAATAATCAACTAAAAAAATTATTAATAATTAAATAATAAATTATTTAGAACATAATAGTAATTATTTTTTAATAGAATTATTATTTATTGATTAAAATCATAAAATTTCTTAAATTTATTTTTTCATTCAAAATATTAATTAAACTTTAATAAAGGTAAAATTACAAACATAATAAATAATAAAACTTAAAAAATATATATATAAATTAAAACCAATTTTTACTACAAAATTTTGTGCCAAATTCAAATTTCTTGTTAATATTTGAAACACTGTGTTTGGTTTGAATTTTCTGGATTAAGTTTTTTGAAAATTGACTTTTTTGGTTTTTGAGTTTTTTTGTTTTTAGTGAATATTTTTTAAATTTTAAATTTTTTTTTTTAACTTTTTTAGATGCACCTTACTTAGATTTATCTAAAAAGTAAAAAATTTGTGAAAAAATATTTTAAAAAATTAATAAATACATAAAAATACAAAAAATATACTGAATTCTTGTATTTTTTTTTTTATATTTTTGGTATTTAGTGAATTTTTAAAAGATTTTTTTTACTTTTTAGGTGTATTTATGTTAGGTGTGTCTAAAAAGTAAAAAAATTGCTTAAAATATTAAAAAAATTCAGTAAAAACAAAAAAACACGAAAAATAAGAAAGTAAAATTTTCTGAAAAGTGTTTTGGAAAACTGGAAACCAAGCAAGTGTGGTGAGGTATGACTGAAACACAATTGCCATTGTGAGGTATGACCAAAAAAAAAGTAGGCAGGAAAATAAAAACTCTAGCGCCAAACACTAGCAAAAATATTAAAATAAAAGAAATCAAATATATCATAATAGCCCTAACTCTTCACACTCTACGTTTCTGATATCCAAATCACCCATCTTCTCTTCTCTTTTATTGTGAAGAGCTAGGGTTTGGATCCTATGATCCTTATCTTCACTGAAGAGAGCATTTTTGTTTAGGGTTTACGGGATCTATTCTCTCAACTCTTACAACCGTTTTGTAAGTTTCGTCTCTGAACAACACTTGATTCTATCGTTGGTGTCATCTGCAACAAACAAAATACCTGGTATGTTCTTGTTCTTTGTTTGATCTTATCTTCAATGCCGTATTTTGTTTGATTTTTTGCCATAGATTCGTGCTCTTGTTTTATTCATGGTGTTTTCCCTTCAAAATCTGCCTATTATGTGTTTGACAATATGTCTACACAAGATATTCATATGTCTCTGCCTCCACAAATTGTCCACCAAGTGCTTATGAATATGTCAACCAAAAATTCAATTGTGTTACCGTATCTCATCTCTTAGCATAGGTACAAATACAAAACCATAAAAAATAAATAATTAAATTCCAGTCCTTGGGTATTTATAGTAAGCAAAACCATACTGTCATGTTAAATAATAATAATAATAATAATAAATAAATAAATAAATAAATAAATACATAAATAAAATAAAATGAAAAAACAAACTTGCTTTTGTTCTGATGTTCATACACTTGCAAGATGTTCAAGTATCTTCAGAACAAGATAGATTCTTAGACATTCAAAAGCTTCCATTAATATTCTTGATTTATGGTCCACTTGACAAGAAATAAACCAAACAAAGAAACAAGATCCAAAATATGATGAATTTTCTAACACTTTAGAACCAGAATTTTAATTAAACTTTAGCCATGTCTCATTCCATGAGCATAGATACAAATATAAATAGATTAAAAAAACATAATGAATCAGTGACCATTGTTTGGCCATATGTTATACTACAATTAATTTGCTTCAGGAGTAAATACAAAAAGTGCTACTTTAATTTTATTGGCTAAAATAATAAGACCCAACACTTTAGTATTTTTTCCCCATGACATGGCAGAATAAATACTCTAAGATGAGTGGTATGGAGTAATACTCCAAAATCACCAAATAACTTATCCAACATGGCTTACTAGTTGATTTAACTGGTATCATGTAAAAATATATGGGTAGATGTGTTTCTCAATAGAGAAATGAAACAAATCGCAAATGTATAATTTTACAATTTTACAATTTTGTGTGTGTGTGTGTGTGTTTCTTCATAAATTTAAAATCTAAAGGCAACATAAGTGAATGCCTTCTAAATTAAGAAAATTAAAGAAAACAATCCATAAAGAACAAGTTATAAAAAAGAAAAAAAAAGAAAAAAAAAAAAAGGAGTATGGAAGATGGAGAGAGAAAATTACCTTGATGGGTCCAAGGTGTTGAAATCGCTGAAACTAGGGTAGAGATTGAAGAGAGTTGGATCTGAGATAGGAAGAATAATGAGAAGATTAGGGCACACATTGTGGTCACACTGCTAATTGGATTGAATTTCTTTATGTTTCCACCAATGCATACACAAGCTTCCTTATAATATTGCTTCACTTTTTGCAAAACTACCACCCTCATTGATTTTTGATTTCTAGTCAGGATCTCTATCTCTGATCTAAATACAAGAAATCAAAATAAATAAATAAATAAATAAATAAAAATGTCATAAACTATCAAGTATAATCACCATTAATATATATATATATATATATATAGTATTTAGAAAAATGCCGAATGTTCAAAATATATGGATCGAATTATTTTGACTGTGATACTTACACATCTATGTATTTTCTTAGTACATATATATATACTAGAGGTATTGACATACACTATATCCTTGAATCAATTAAATCGACAGCTACTAATTAAAACTATTAGATTGGGTAAAGAAACTACTCCAGCGTAATTCTGCTTCATCTACATCAATTCAAAATTTCCAAGGTTGGGTTTATATAATGTAATATATATATATATATGTAGCATGGAGTGATGGTTTTACGGGTGTGGAGAATGTTAAGAATTAAAAATGAGAAATATGGATATGAAGTACTTGACATGGGAGTGTCTTTTGAGAGAGAGAGAGAGCACCAGCAAAGAGAAACTTGGAGTTGGAGAAGATCTTTTTGTTTTGAGTCTTGGGTTTTCAACTTTGAAAAAAGAAATGGAGGACGGACAATGGCATTTTCGTTTTTATCTTTTTAAGTTATATGGGTAGTATATAAAATTAAATAAGTCTATTTGCATGTATGGGACCTACCTAATAATTAATAAGCCCCAATTTAATACATTAATTAAGAATCTTTTAACTGTTTTATTTTGGGTGAATAACATCTTTAACTGTTACTCTCTTTAAACTTGCTTGATATGTAGCAATTATTTCATTTAATGTGACCATAATATAGTTATTGAATCTTCTTTTTTTGGTTCAGCTCAGATTTATTTAACTATATATATTTTTTTTATATAAAAATAATTTGGTGCTTGGAACTTAATATATATGTAGCAATTAATTATTTCATGTGATGTGACCATTATAAGTTGTTGGATTTTGTTGGCTTATTTTTCTTAGGAAGGAAAATATCATAAATGCGAGTATGCCAGCAAGGATTGGAAAATCCTTACAGATTAATTTCAAGCCAATTATTAAACAATTGCATTGACGGTTCTTTTGCCTCAATGAAGAAGACTTCAAAATTGCTAAGTGTAGAGAAAAGAAAAATTAAAAGAAGAAAGAGGGAGACGGAGAAAGATAATTGAGTAAATAATCAAACTAACCATTAATTTATCTTTACTTCTATGCTTCGAAAATGAAGTGCATAAAATAAAGTGCAGAGAACTTACATCTACTCCTATGCTTCGAAAATGAAGTGCATAAAATAAAGTGCGGGAAATATAAATGACAATAAAAATAGAAATCAATTGTCTTTAATTTGAATTCTGGATCTCTTACAATGGTGCCATTGATGGCTATTTATAGAGGAAAAAATACAGCAATAACTACTTAGTAACTACTTATTTCTCTCATCTTCATCCTTGTCTTGTCACATGTCCTTCTACTCATCCACTTTGTCCTTCATGTTCTCCATCATCTCAATAACTTCTTTTAATTTCCAAATGAATAAGAGGATGTCACGTGTCCTGAAAATAATAACAATAATAATACCAGTAATAATACCAATAATAATAATAATAATAATAATATTTTATGGTGCCAACATTACCCCCCACAGTCCTTAAAAATGATGTTTACTTAAATTTTTGAAGGGCTGAACCAAACACACATACTATCATTTTTGTGCCTTACAAAAAAAAAAAAAAAAAAAGTGAAAAAAAAATTGGCCATCAATTTGAAAAGATAAGTCATTCTCAACAACTAATTTAAATGCATAGACTTTTCCTAACCAAGTTCAACATTTCAAATAGCTTAGTTGTTCTTTAGTGCATCAAACTCATCAAAACAATGCTTAAAGACGATTGTTTTATTAGCCATTTCATCAAAATTAAAATTTGGATAAACTACCAATAGGTCCTATTTTGGAGACTTATTACCCAATAGGTCCTACTTTGGAGACTTATTACCCATTAAGTCCTATTGATAAATTTATTAAGTGATAAAGATAAATTTATCAGTCTTTTATTTTTATGAATAAATTTATAGTGATAAATTTATCAGTCTCTTTGTTTTTATGAATAAATTTTTAGTGATAAATTTATCACTCTCTTATTTTTATAGTGTTAAATTTATTAGTTAGGACTTGTAGGTAAATAAGTCTAGTTAATAGGACTAATTGGTAAGTACCCCATTAAATTTTGATGTGAACCACAAATCCAAAAAAGATTTAGAACACTGAGAACCATTGTACAAGAAGGACTTAAAAATTCAAACAACTTAACATTTTGAATAATTTCAAAAAATTTACATTCATGAACATTAAATTGTTCATCATTCTTAGCTATGTTTGGCTTGAAAACATATTCTTTGGCCAAATAACTTTCATCATTCATTGACAAATGGGGTTGTTTTTCTATTTTATCCATTAATGGATTATGAACATTCTCCATATGAGTTTCATCATTTCTCGGTCTAATGGGTTGTTCCATTTTAGCCATTAATAGCTTATGAAAATCCTTCATAGACATTTTATGTCCATGGTTTGACTCTCTAAGAATGAGTTTTTCAACGCCCTGGGTCTTGTATGGAACATTATTTTTAACCATGCTTGGCTTAACAATATGCTTTTTAGCCATGTTATTTTCATAAATTGGCTTTTTAAAAATGAATCTTTTGACCCCCTGAGCCATTAATGAAATCAACTCTTTGCTTTTGCCATTTTCAGCTACGAAAAAATTCTAAAAAAATTCACCAATTTCGGCCATTAAAGCCTCAGTTAAAGACTTGATAGTGAGAGTTGACAACTTATCATTCCATTGGTAAATTTTCATATCAAGTTGATGAATTTCTCCAATTAAATGGTGTCTTTTTTATTCCACCAAATAATATTATAAGGGATGAAAGTTTATTTCATCAAGAAAATGGATCTTTTCTTGAAGACTCAAAATTTTTTCTTTACGCCAAAAGATTTCATCTAGGCTATGTGAAATGGACGAATCTAATTCATTTTTCATTTCTTACACTTGACGTTCTACCGGGTATGCCAAAAATTATTGGCTTATTTTTCCTATGAAGGAAAATATCATAAATGCAAGTGTGCCAGCAAGGATTGAAAAATCCTTACAGATTAATTTCAAGCCAATTATCAAGCAATTGCATTGATGGTTCTTTTGCCTCAATGAAAAGGATTTTAAAATTGCCGAGTGTAGAGAAAAGAAAAATTAAAAGAAGATAGAGGGAGACGGAAAAAGATGATTGAGTGAACAATCAAACTAACGATTAATTTATCTCTACTCCTATGCTTCGAAAATGAAGTGCATAAAATTAAGTACAGGAAATATAAATTACAAGAAAAATAGAAATCAATTGTTTTTTATTTGAATTCTCGATCTCTTACAATGTAGCCATTGATGGCTATTTATAGAGGAAAAAATACAGCAATAACTACTTATTAACTACCCATTTCTCCTATATTCATCCTTCTCTTGCCACGTATCCTTCCACTCATCCACTTTGTCCTTCATGTTCTCCATAGTCTCCATAACTTCTTTTAATTTCCAAATGAATAAGAGGATGCCACGTGTCTTGAAAATAATAACAATAATAATACTAATTATAATAAGAATAAGAATATTTTGTGGTGCTAACAGATTTTTTATTTTTATTTTTTTGGTTCAGCTCAAAATTATTTATTTTATTTATTTATAAATAATTTGGTATTTGGCTCTAAGGACCAGCTAATTTGAGGGATCAATTCTATCATTCACTAACCAAAGGTCCAGTTAAGTTGGGTAAAATCTCGTATAGAGGTTTTGAATCTGAGACCATAGAAGTTGTCACGCCCTAATTTTTAATTACTCGGAATCATTACCAGAAGCCTTTAATTTAGGTCATTTTTTATAAAAAAAAAAAAAACAAATATCTATTACTCTTGAATAATAGAAAAATAATAACACTTGTTCTCTCTCTCTCAATGAATACAAGAATAATAATAATAGATGTCAACTCCTACTGCGGGGTACAATTAAACAATTACAAATATCAATATGCAATATTTATTTCCTTCACATCCACGACGAAATTACACAGAAGAGACTCATTAACTTCTTAACTCTCCAATCAACAAATCCGGATTCTCTTCCTGTAAAAAAATAATGAAACAAGAAGGGATGAGCACAATTGCCTAGTAGGGATCTCATAGTTCTAAAACAATAACCATCTGATAGATAGAAATGATCATGCATTCAGGGTGATACCATATAGTAAGGCGACATTTTGTAAGTTCAAAATATTATACGTAGAGTATCTTTTTCTTAAAATTTATTGGAGCATTTAAGGAAAACCTTCAGCCATAAAAATTATCTCTTACCATCAGAAAGCCATAAATCCTTTTTTGAAAAAAAAAAAATATATGTTTAAGGAACAACATCATTTTAAATTTATTAACAAATTCTAAAACATTCCTCATTTAATTTCTATTTTCCCTTTTTACTTATCACATTTATTATAACCCCATAACCTCAAATTCATGTTCCATTAATACTCAAAACAGCCCTCATACACTCCATTCCCACCGGTCTATTCATTTTTGCTGTAACTCCTTATCATAGAAATCCGAATCTTCTTTATATTCAATAACAATTCTCCTACCCTCAACTCCTACTTGTCTAATAGCTACATCACATCCACATTTGCATTATCAATTATAATCCAACATATCACAGCTACATCACATCCACATTTGTATTATCAATTATAATTCAACATATCACAAGGATAATACACCATTTTAATTCAATTTCCTCATTAATTACAAAACAAAACTCTTAATCTTTCTTTATACTTACAAACAAACCGGTGAATTTGTTATCACCAATCCCTCATCTAGTTACTATTTTATTATCTATTCTTTTCGAATAATTTCTATATGCATTCCCTTTCCATACCAAATTACACATCAATTGTAATTTCATAAGTATATCTCAATTCACACATATTATCATCGACTCAACATATTTCTCAATACATTTCACCTTTTGCCGACTTGATACGGCGGGATAGTGGGCACCCAACTCATAATACCTTCCACCTTTTGCTGACTTGATACGGCGGGACAATGGACACCCAATTCATAACACTTTCCACCTTTTGCCGACTATTATACGACAGGAAGTGAACTCCCAAAAACCATTTTCTCAAAAATGATATGTTTTCCAAAAACCATGTTTTTGTTTTTTTCCCAAAAACATTTTCAACTTTAAAACCCCACATTTGTCGGCTATTATACGGCAAGAAGTGGGCACCCAAAAACATTTTCAAAACCATCTATTTTTCCACTTTTGCCGGCTATTATATGACAGGACTTTGTGGACACCAAAAATCATTTTTCTACTTTTGTCGGCAATTATACGGCGGGACTGTGTGGACACCCAAAAACATTTTTCCCACATTCATCCAGCGATAAGCCTAGATAGGGCATTTGGGCACCTTTAATTCAAAACCACCCCCACATTTGCCGGCTATTATACGGCGGGACGTGGGCACCCAAAAATTATTTTTCAACTCCTCGTGCGGGTACCAACCACAACACAACCCAACGCAACTCAACTCAACCTAACATAACTCAACTCAACTCAACTCAACATAACATAACCCAACTCGACTCAACATAATTTAACATAACTCAATACAATTCAACATAACACAATAAAATTCAACACAACCCATTTCAATACCATTCAATACAATTCGGCATAATTCAATACAAACTCTTAAACTTCCCCAACATCGTTTCATCACAAGGCTCACATCACCCGTACCATTAGTAATTTCATTTCCCCCAAGTTTGGTTTCATATTATAACATAATTTAAAACATCAACATTAAGAGTTCAATCGCAACTTTTACATAAATTTTTCAAACTGTTTAAAATTTCAATTGAACTTGTACATGTATAATTTAACACCTCAACTTCATGATTCTACTGTCACGCTCCGAAAATATACCCAACACAATCAACGCAAGACAACATAATTGAAATAATAAACTTTCATTAATCTGAGTTGATATACAAAAGTGACACATGCGATATACATTCACAAGTAGTTCATCCTGAATCTACAGCATGTGTTACAAGTAGTGAAGAGGAATGAAAGTTAAACAAATATTTAAATGTCCTCAAGGCTTACATCTTTCCAAGTCTTTGCTTAGGTACAACAAAAATGAGCCTAGCTTAATACAAATAAAAAAAAAGAAGCCCTTGCTCCACAGTCTCTCCAAGCTATTGCCTTGCCGGAGGCATATTATCAATACCTGAAAATGACTTTTCCCAAGTAGGGTGAGCCAAAGCTCAATAGGAACAATCTGACACAGTATATGAATTTTAACGAAGATATAAGTACAATGTGCATTTACAATGCCATTGATAAAACATTTATATTCTATATAATCATAAAGTATCAAAATTCATATCTCAATCTTTTTTTTCTTCTCGTTAATTCATGTTAATTCTTTTCATCTCAATTCATGAGCCAATTTCACTATCTTTCAAGCAACCCATCTAAGACTACAACTCAGTGGTTCCCAAATTAACACAATCATCACACAAACACTTCAATTTTGCCATTCTACAAAAATTTCGTCCGTGGGATCGACACCTATGTATACGCGTGGTTTCGGGACTTTCACTCTGGATACACAGGCCAACTTAATTTCAATGGAGTCCATCTTCTATCTCCTCCCAACCAATGGAGTACATCCCTTTTCTCCTCCCAAACAATTATACATATACAATGTATTTAAAACATAGTCATATTTAACGACAACCAACAAGAGATTAGTTTCAATTCACTTAATCCTCATGCAATTTCTACAACAATCGTAGCTATCCTCCACTGATAGCCCAGTACAGATATTTCTAAATAGATATTCAATCTAAAGACAGGTAAAGTATTCAAAATTTCATAGGTGTGAGGCAATGCATATCCAACACCACCATTTATATCAACGTCCATCCAATTTCATATTTACCATATCAATTTCATTTATTTATACAAAATAAATATTTGAAACATTTTAGGGCAAAGTCCTATTTTTTCCAAATTTCAAACCAAATGCCAAATCAACTATGTTGACATAATATAGCCTCATATTCAATCCCATAACCATTTATAGCTCATTTACTCAGAAACCCCTTTTTTGATTTAATACCCAAACCCTAGGCTTGTTCACAACACCCCAGATTCCACCATTGTTACACAACAACCTATAACTAAGTTAAAAGCCATATAAAAGTGTAGAACAATCGCTACCTCGAAGTTAGGAGTTGAGCAAAGCAAAGGGGAAACTCCAACGACACCGAAATCAATTTCTATTCGGATAAAAACGTAGCTCTTGGAAGGTTCCAACTTCTTCTCCAAGACACTAGGGTAGAAAACCCAATGGATCTAGGTTACAATGTAGAGAGAATGCGAGTTTTAGAGAGAGAGACTTAAGATCTAGGTTTTCAATACATTTTAGAGAGAGGAATGAAAAAGTGAAGTAAAAAGTCTTCTTCACGAATTGATATACACACAGTCGGCTCAAGCGCAAGAAGTAACACTTGAGTACCAGACATATTGTTCCGCTTGAGTGCAAGAAGTGACACTCAAGGGCAGAATACACACTTTTAGAGGTTTTGTAGATGAAGGACAACACTTGAGCTCAAGATTGGCTGCTCGATCGCCCACCCACTCGAGCATAGGAAACATCGCTCGAGCATAAAATACACTCTTCTAGGATTTTGCAGGTCTGTAAAAATACTGAGAGTTTGCAAAGTCCGCTCGAGCATAGGAGCAAAAATCTAGGTAACAAAGGTTTGAAAATCAAGCAACCAACCTGTTCCAAACAGGACTAATACAATCCAATAACCAAATTTAAAGAAGAATAAGAGTGAAAAGACATGCACAACCATATGACGCTATGAAACCTAAGTCCAAAATACAAAATGGGACGGGTCTAAACCAGAAATGCTATATCTACTTTCAATTTAAGCAAAACCATCTTCCATCTTCATGAGTCAAACTAGGGTATTTAAGAGAAATTAAAGGTTTTCACAAAAACACTTTTTATTCCAACTCTTCTATTAATTATGCACCCAAATTCATGACCTAAGATCATAACCCAACGAGTAAACCTCAACTCTTCAAACCCTAGCCCCCAATCTCATGATTAGTCACAATATGCATAAAAAAAATATAAACTTTGTATTTATATAAAGAAAATACCACAAATCTATCTATAAATGAGGACATTGAAGAACTAGAAACCCCTACCTTTTGAAGCAAAGAGATGACAACCCAAAAATCATCAGCGACGAAACCATGAAACTCTAAGATCAAAAGGAAGTCCTTGATGAGATCTACAATCTTTCTCAAAGGGCCAAGGTGAAAAGATCACTCTAGGTGAGTAGATCTAAAGATCTAAGTGAAAAGGTTTGAGTTTAGAGAGAGAGAAGAGAAATCACACCTTGGGAGGAGAAAGGAGAAGGGAGAAGAAAAAATAATGATAGAGAAGTGTTTTTCTGGACTTGCCTTTTTCCGTGCCCCGCCTTTCGGAAAGGGTTTGAAAAGAAGGCCTCACAGTTCGAACTCCCGTGGTTCTGAATCTAAACTCATAAAGTGTAATGTAAAACTGATAATCATCAAAGAGTCCAAATCTGACAAACCTTTTTGAAAAATCGATTTTAAATCAAATAATACCAAAATTGGACTGCTTTGCCAGATATAGAGTCGCCACCTAAATATTTTTTTTGGGGAAAATTTAGGAAACCACGACTCGTGCCAAAGGCCACGTGTCCGTCATCACCAAAGTTGCCTCGGCTCGGGAACTTAGGTACGAGAGGAGAAGGTCTTGAAATGAGCACCCCCGCTCGCTCGATCAAAGATCGACCTCTACTAATCATGGTATGATGTTTTATGAACATTATGTGTTTTTGTTCCGATTATTAAACTAGTTTAATATGTGATGTGCACAAGCAAATATAGACTAAATCGCAAGAATTAAAACATTTCAAGTCATGTTTGTTTTGCGAAAATGGTTTGAATTTGTCACTCTCAAGTAGGCTTAAAAGAGGCAAATTTGCCACCTCAAGTGGGCTTAAAACATGATTTTGCCACAACAAAGTGGGCTTAAAACGAACATTCATTGAATCACACCAATTCAAACAACAAAACATTCATCCACAGGCATTCATGCAGTTTAGCATTTAAGCACATAGCCTCATGGCAAGCATGTAAATCATGGCAACACTCATAATCATGCAAGTATGCTAAAGCATAAAAGCTTGCCGAGTACTCCAAGCTAGGAAAGAAAACAAAATTAGAAAAATGCATGATTCCTAACTATGTTAAATGACTAATGCAACACATGCAATAATGTAACTAAATAGGCTCGACTACTTAATCATGGTATTTGCAACACCTTGATAGCATGCTTTGAAACACGTATTCAAAGAAGTATTAAAATTGCAATGTAGTTTGAATAATGCGCCGAGCCTTGGTGCATGCAAGACAAATGAATGGATGCAAATATGCAAGCATAAGGCATGCTAATTGAAATGTCCCTAATCTAACCATCAAAAGAAATTAAATAAAAAGGAGAAAGACGTGGGGTTGGAAGACATACACACACGCACACACATTTATTACAATATTACGCCCTCGCGAAGGAGGGTCTGAATGAATAAGCTAAGCAACTAGCTACGCTAACTATTACAACACTTGAAATGAATTAACTAACTATTCTAAGCTAATTAATTATTACAAACCGAAATTGAATAACTAGTTACACTAACTAAATAATTACAACACTTGAATTAACTAGCTATTCTAAGCTAACTAAAGCGATTAAATAATTAACTATCTAAGCTAATTAAATAGTTACAACACTTGTATGAATTAGCTACCCCTAATCAGCTAAGCAAAGCAACTAAATGGCCTCGGTGGGCGATGGACATATGCATGCTCGGTTGGTTTCCACCCGAAAATGCCACTACCCCACTGCTGTAAGACTCTGTTTGCACACTTGAACACCAAAGAAGCTACCAATTTCCAGAACACCTCTGCTCCCATTTTCTGTCACACTGAGCAACTTTCTTCATTGATGGCCGGTCGGCTACCAATGGTGGCCGGTCGGCTACTACTGGTGGCCGGTCGGCCACCTCTGCCCTGAACTTCCTTTTGCTGCAATAGAGAGCAAACATAGGCAAAGCAGTGTATTCTCAAGGAGTGTTTGTACTGTTACGCTCCTTATCATCACACAAGTTCAAAGGAGTGTAACTCTTGGCCCTCAAACCATCAACCAAGTAATTTCCATGCATGATGGCTAAGGAACCAAGCTTGTACAAGCTTTAATGAATGCATAACAAGACTCAAAAAGGCCACCACCCTATCATGCATGATCAAGGGTGATAGTGATGGTGACCAAGGAAAATGACACATTTCATCACTTTTGAGTATGAAATGTCCCATTTTCCTTATGTTCGAATTAACGTCCGATTCGAACACATGCAATGCAACTCGAAAGATGCTTATCTTGCCTCTTTTACTTGTCCAATTTTGTTTACTCATTTTAATTACCAAAACCATTCTTTAATCGATTAAGTCCAAAAGTGAGTGTCCTCTAATAGAAAGAAGTGTCAACCAAGGGATAATTTAAGGCATGAGAGAGATCATGCCGTTGGTAATAAACCCTCAAGAGGATTAAACCATTAAGCATAACTTCAAAATTTCCACCAAATCTAGATAGTGCGCCTAGGACTAATTCCACTCATGGCATTAGAGGTCTTACCCGCTACCCTTTCAATCCGATGAATCAAGTCAGGGGGTAGAATCCGCCTATTAGTTTAGACCTTTAATTCCTAGGTTGAAAAAGCAAACATGCTCTTTCTGTGAGGTCCTTTTTGGTGAGGTCCCCGAATCTTTCCTATCTAGCTCAAGATCCTCTTAGTCAATCCATTTGAAATGGAACTTCTAGCCACTGGGTCAACGTTAACTCCACAAAGATTTTGAGTTAGCTTCTGCTTACCTGCATTAGGAGTCGTTCTAGTCTCTGTCCGGCAGGTGGCTTGAGCTAAAAGGTAAGAAGAACTACGGGTTCAAGAAGTTGTCCTGCGGGGGCGAAAGGTAAGATTCGCATTGAATCTTAAGCTTAAAGGATCCCAAGTTTGAAACAACTATCAAAAGCAAATAAAAGAGTGAAGCAAAGAGGGAGGTTGCAGAGATTTAGGTGCTGCAATGAAGTGTAAAACAACACTAAAACATGCTATTAACTCAAAAGAATGATGGTTAAAGCATTAAAACATCAAGCTAGTGAAGGAATTAATACTACAACTATGCAATACAAGCCTCAACTAAACTAACCAGCCCCAAACAGAGCCAAAACAGGTTATTTCAGATGTAAAAACATGTTGGACTTAAGCTAAATTAAGCTAGAAAAACATGCTAACAATGAAGCGAACTAGGCATGCAAACAAGACACAAGGAGGGGAGGCTAACCCCTCAAATTTTAGACTTCAAAATTTGATTTTTACAACTGAAAAACTTCTGAGATTTAGTGGTTAAGAGGCCCAAAAAAATTGTTTTGAAAGTGGTGAATAATAGCACAAAAGCTTAACAAGCAAAGGAGCAAGAAGGGTGAACCACCCCTTAACTGAAAATGGCCTCGAACCACCACTTTTAGGTCACAAAGAAAGAGGTTTTTTCAGTTCAAAACCAGGCCAAAACAGTAGAAGAAGATGGCAAAACAAGTGTGCAAAACAAGCTTAAATAAGGTAAGTGTTATACCTTTGAAGCAAAGCACAAATTAGGCACAAATGAGGCACTAAATCAAGCCAAAACCGCCTTCTAGAGCTCAAAGAGGGTCCCAAGTAACCTCAGCCCAAAGATAAGTAACTTTGGTTAATGGTTGATAGGCAAACTAGAAGTGTATCTCTACTTGTATGCACAAAATGGCAAGAGAGAGAGAAATCTAGAGAGAGAGAATTGTAGAGAGAGAGGATTGTAGAGAGAGACACTCCCAAAATTTCCAACCTTTAAAACAATAGAGAAGGTCCTCAATATATACAAAAAAGAGAGCTCATGTCGAAAATATCTCAAAATGGGACAGCTGGAGTAGTGTAGAATAGCTGGAGGGGAAATATCTGCAAAATATCTGATTTTTGCACCATTGGCCGGTCCGCCATCACTGGTGGCCGACCAGCCACCACTGATGGCTAAAAAAACTCACTCTGCGCTGACACATGGCCGTCAAACTCCATTTGTGGCCGATACATGGCCGTCAAGCCTCACTAGTGGCCTGAAAGCAAAAACTAGTTTCTGGTCCCGACTTCAAATAGGCATAACTCCTTCATCTGAATTCCTTTGTAGGTCATTATTGAGTCTAAATTGAAGCCTCATAAGTTTTCTTCCCAATAGTGGCAGCCTCACATCAAAATTCTAAGTGTTCAAAAAGATATCCTTATTTTAGTGAAGACTGCTCAGTTTTGGTCCTAATCGAATTGATGCTCAACTTCCAACAACCATATCTCCCTTATCCAGACTCGGCTTTAGGAGATTCTTGAGTGTAAAATGAAGCCCCATAAGTTCAATTTCCAATGGTGGTGGCCTCACAACTTAAGTCTAAGTGTACAAAAGGATAGACCTCATTTAGTGAAGCTGCCTAGTTCTCTCTTAACGATTTATGCCCAACTTCTTCCCCAATCTGGTTTCTTCCCCCTCCTTCAATTTTCTTCAACTCCAAACCTATAAATAAGGTGTTTTGAAAGATTTTTCAAAGAATTCCCCTCTCTTTCATTCATTTCCACTTTGTCCTTGCTCGGTTTACCGAAAAGCGTAACATTTAACGAAATACGAGCCTCGGAACATCATTGAAACTTTTTGAAAAAATATTTTGAAATCAGTTTGGTCAAAATAGTTTTGGTCCAAAAATGGGGTGTAAGTTTGGGATTTGACGCTCTTCTTGCCAAAGAAATCGAACCTTTGCACAACATAGCCTTCGTCAACAATCAACCTGAGGCCCCCAAGTCTTAAGGACGGTCAAAAATGGGGTGTCTACAGTTGCCCTTCTTTGACAGAGCTCAGAGTCATGAAATGACGTGAGTGAATGTCAAAACCCAGAGACGACCCATTTTGATAAGGTCGTAAGACTTGGGCAAACAAACAAAATGCAGATGCAATTGGTTGAACCTGAGGGTTGCCTACGTATCACTTTGCAAGGAATTAAACCAGTGTAGTTTAGGGGCATGATACACAATGTAACAAAACAATGTAAATGATATACAATGCAACGAAACAATGTAAATGATATGCAATGTAATTGAATCATCAAACCACAAGTAGTGCAAAACCACACAAATACCATAAAGGGATGGTGATACAACATCAAACCACGTTTAACATAGAAAAGGTGCTAGAACCCTCAAACCACAATTCTCTTAGTGGAATAGGCATGTGCACATGCAGAACTAGGTGTTTTGTAGAAAGAATACAAGTAATTAGGTGGTATGATATAAGTGAGGAATGATCTACTGAGGAAAGATCGTGATCCTAAATGCTGAATGTAACAAAACAAAATACGATGCAATAGATGCAATGGATGCAGTGAATAAGGCATAAGCTGAATCACATTTTACCTAGAAAAGGTATGGACACTAAACAAACCACGTCTAACACAGAAAATGCGTCGAAACCCTCAAACCACAATTCTCTTAGTGGAATAGGCGCGTACACATGCAGAGCTATATGTTTTAACGTGAAAAGGTATGGGCACATGCCAACCCAAGCTTAACATGGAAAGGATGCAAGTGATAAAAACGGATAATACAGTAAATGCATGTGATAAGTGCTATATACAATGAGATAGAAGTAAATAAAATGCAGTGTAGTAGCCAGGAAGTGAAAGTACCTTATAGGGGCAATTGATGATAACTCACCTTATGCTGCTGTGGATCTTCCTATTTTTCTTCGTAGTTGTGCTTCCAAATCACAGGTACTACTTTTCTCCCTGGTTATTTCCACAACTTTCCCTATTCTCCAACTGGGTGACAGACTAGGTTGGGTCAGTATCCAAAATTGAGGTGCATAAAAGCTACCTCAACCTATGGGGCTGCCATATAGATTTCAAGCAGAGGATATACCCTGAGTATTTAAACTACACTTTAGTCTCGAAAATTTTGAACTGTTGCGTTCTAGGCATCGACCATTCAAACTCTAGTTTCCACCGTCTTAATTGATCTGCTAGGAACTCACTACAAACACAGGCATGTGGCTATACCAGACCACTGGAAGTCATTCGGGCACGACAAACACTAAAGGAATTGCACCTTTAGAGGATTTAAGGTCTCCTAGACCGAATGAATGCACATGACAGTGCGAGGCACAAGAAAGCATGAGTGTAAATTGCACAAGAAAGTGAGATGTGCAAGAAAGTGCGAGTGTAAATTGCACAAGAAAGTGCGTTGCGCAAGAAAGCGCGGGTGATACAAAATTACAAGGTGCACAAGATAGTGCGAGTGAGGGTGAATGAATGCACAAAATAGTACTATATAAAATGCAACGCACAAAATAGTGCGTTGAAATGCACAAGACAGTGCTTTGTAAAGTGAAATGCACAAGATAGTGCGATGTAGGTGGACAAGATAGTGCGAGTGTAAGTGCACAAAATAGTGCGATGCAAGTTGCACATGACAGTGTTGTGGAAGGTACGATGTACATTAAATGCACAAAATAGGGCGATGCAAGCTTGCATAAGACAGTGCGAGTGAGGTGCACAAAACAGTACGAGTGGTGAAATGCACAAGACAGTGCGATGCAATGCACAAAATAGTGTGATGAAATGCACAAACATAGTGCAAGTAAGATGCACAAAATAGTGCGAGTGTAAGTGCACAACATAGTGCAAGTAAGATGCACAAAAAAGTGCGATACAAAAAGAATGCACAAAACAATGCTATATAGGTGCACAAGATAGTGCGAGTGAAAGTGCACAAGATAGTGTGAATGAAAGTGAATGCACTGGACAGTGAGATACAGGTGTGCACAAGACAGTGCAATATGGGTTAAATGCACAAAACAGTGTGATGCAGGTGTGCACAAGATAGTGTGATGTGCAAGATAGCATGATTGAATTGAAATGCACAAAATAATGCAAAGGTGAACTGCACAAGATAGTGTGACGCGCAAGATACCGCGATTGAGTTGAAATGCACAAGACAGTGCGATTAGTTGAAATGCACTAGATAGTGCAATTGAATTGCAATGCACTAGACAGTGCGATTGAGTTTGAAATGCACTAAACAGTGCGAGTGAGTTTTTGAAATTGTGCGGTATGCATTCAGTGATTTGTGCGATGATACACAGAGTGATTGATTGTGCGATTGATGCATGAAGCGAGATTATTGTGCGATAGATGCATAGAGGCGAGATTATTGTGCGGTGGATGCACATAATGATTGGTTTACAAAGCAACATATTGACAATGCATGTTCCATGGAAGATAAACAACCGATGCATGATGTTAATTGAAAGCATGTTCTATGCAATAAACAAGAGCATATTCTATGCAACAGTGAAAGCATGTTCTATGCAACATTGAAAGCATATTCTATGCATGAATCATAAACGATAGAAGGCACACGTGCAACATAAGTATATGAAAAAATGCACATTCTATGCAATAGAAGAGAATCAAATATGTGCTTTGGCGCCTCCGATTTACCTCTCGGAGGACTTTACAAAATGCTCAACTCAAAAATAATACACCTTGTTCATATTGGCAAGGGGTAACATTTGCATGTGAAAACCATGAATGCTGTTTTGAGAAATTTAGGAAACCCTGACTCGTGCCAAAGCCCACGTGTCCGTCATCACCAAAGTTGCCTCGACTCGGGAACTTGGGTATGAGAGGGAAAGGTCCTTAAATGAGCACCCCCGCTCGCCCGATCAAAAGATCGGCCTCTACTAAACATGATATGTTGTTTTAAAAACCGTATATGTTCTTATTCCGGTTATTAGCTAACTTTACTATGTGACACACACGAGCAAGTATAGACTAAGTCGCAAGACTTGGAACGAATTCAACTCATGTTTTTTTTTTTTTTTTTTTTTTTTGAAAATGGTTTGAAAATGCCACCCTCAAGTGGGCTAAAGCGCGGATTTGCCATCAAACATGATGGGCTTAAAACATGACTTACCACTTCGCAAATTGGGCTTAAAACGCACATTTTGTTGAATTGTTCCAATTCAAGGAACAAAGCTTTCATCCACAGGCATTTATGCAGTTAAGCATTGAAGCACATAGCCTTATGGCAAGCATGCGAAACATGGCAACACTTACACTCATGCAAGGATGCTAAAGCGTAAAAGCTTACCGAGTACTCCAAGCCAAAACAAAAACTAGTTAGAAAGAATGCATGATCCTAACTATACAAAATGCCTAATGCAACACATGCAATAATGCAATTAATAGGCTCGGCTACTAATATGGCGTATGATTTGCAACACTTTGATAACATGCTTTGAAACACGTATTCAAATAAGTATTGAAATACGATGCAGTTTGAATGATGCGCCGAGCTTCGGTGCATGCAAGACAAATGAACGATGCAAACATGCAAGCATAAGGTATGCTAATCGAAAAATGACCCTAAACTAACCATCGTAAGCGGTTAAATAAAATGGAGAAAGATATGGGGTTGGAAAACATACACTCACACACACACACACACTTATTACAACATTGCGCCCTCGCAAAGGAGGGTCCGAATGAGATAAGCTAAGCTACACTAAGCTAAGCTAATCAAAACTAATCTAATTTAAACTAATTAGACTAATTATTACAAACCAAACGAATAACTAGTAAACTAATTACTAATTATCACAAACCAAAATAAAGAAATAGCTAAACTAAGCTACTTAATTATTACAACAATCAATGCAAATTAACTAAGTAATTAACATATTAAACTATGTTGCTACTACTCTGCTTTGGGAAGTAGAAGATTCATGCGCTCGGTTTTCACCCCGAAAAGCCCTCCGGTTTTGCTCTTGAGAGGCTCTGTTTGCAGGATTGACCTCACTCCAGGATCTTTTTGCTCCACCTTATCAAAACAAAGCAGAGGAGTGCACCAGTGGCCTGCCGGCGATGAATGCTTGCTGCCGGCCCCCTTGCCGGCCAAAAATGAGCCACTGCCGGCCACTGATGCTCTGAGTCACTGCACTGCAACAGAGGACAAATAGAGGAAAATAGAGGGTTTTTCAAGGGTATGTTTGTACTGTGCCCCTCCTTATCATCTCAAAACATCAAAGGAGTAGCACTATTGGATCCAAAACCACCAATCAAGCATTTTCAATGCATGATGGACAAAGATCCAAGTTGTACACTTTCAATAAATGCACAAAACAAGACTCTAGACCACTACCTTGTCATGGATGATCAAAGGCAATGGAGACTAAGGAGATTGGCTCATTTCATCGCTGTTGAGTATGAAATGCTCCAATCCACCTTGTGTTCAATATGACGTCCGATTGAACACATGCAATGCAACACAAAATGCTTAACTTGCTCAAGTTTTACTTAGCATTTTTTGTTTACTCATTTTAGCATTACCGATCCATTCTTTAACCGGTTAAGTCCAAGGTGAGTGTCCTCTAATGAGAGAGGGGTCAACCAAAAGATGGTTTAAGACATGAGAGAGATCATGCATTTGGTTAGGAGGAACCCTCAAAAGAGAGTTAAAACCATTGAGCATAAGCTCTATCTCAAGCTTAAACACAACCTTATGGCTAATCAACCCTCAAAACAAATGAAAAGTGAAGAAATGATGGAGGTTGCAGATAATTCAGTGCTGAAATGGCATGAAAAATGATATTACAACATGCAAGCAACTCATGCACAACATGTTCAAAAGCCAAAAACACTAGACTAGTGAAGAGACCTATACTAGAGGCATGCAATACCAAGCTCAACTGACTAAACCAGCTCTGGACAGAGCTAAAACATGCCAAAACAATGGCTAAAACATGATGAAATTGAAGCACAAAAGGCTAGAAAAGCGTGCTCATGTGTTAGGCTATAAACAAGACTCAAGGCACAACTCACAAAAGTAATGAAAGCGTGAAATAAGTGAGAGTGTGCCATAACTATATACACTGAAATTACATGTTAAATGATGCTACAACATGCAATCATCTCAAACAAAACATGTTTAGAGGCCTAAAACACTGAGCTAGTGAAGCCATTTGCACTACAACCATGCAAGACTAAGCTCATATGACCGAGAAAGCTCAAAATAGAGTTAAAGTAGGCCAAATTAGTAGCTAAAACAAACTGAGATTATGTCACGCCCCAAACTCGCCCCTAAAAGTTCGAGCATGACCCATACAGAAACGGACACTTAACCTGATATACATATTATATGGGGCCTGAACGGAAGCATTTAAAATTATAACGTAACACAGAAAAGCATCCATTGAGCTAAATCTAACATGCCAGGATCACATTCGTGAGAGCCATTTATTTTTTTTATACCCATACACATACATGACCGCATAATCGAACATTGGTATAGAAAGAGGTCATATACATACTTATTAACTTTAGGTAAATAATTAAAGTGCAAATCAAAATCTTAACAAAACTTGTCATAAATGCAAAGACTTGGTCTGGGAGCCTGGGCATACTGAGGTTGGTAACTGAAGGGTGAGCATCAAGGGTTAAGACGGACTCCCAAAGTGATTACCTACAGAACAGACATAATATAAAGTGAGCGAAGCTCAGTGAATAATAGTACATAAACGATTCAATGCTTAACTTGAATTATAATACATATCAATGCATTCATAAATAATAAGGCATAAGGTTAATTGATTCTGTATTAATTCTTGAACGGCCTAGGGCCCAGTCTTGAAACATATTGACTTGAAACATAATATCTTGGAACATAGTGGCTTTAAGCCCGTGAACAAAGTGGCGATAGCCTTGAACATATTAACATTAAACTTTTAAACACGTTGGCATATAGCCCTTGAACATATTAACATTAAACTTTTAAACATGTTGGCATATAGCCCTTGAACACATTAGCATTAAACTTTTAAACATGTTGGCATATAGCCCTTGAACACATTAGCATTAAACTTTTAAACATGTTGGCATATAGCCCTTGAACACATTAGCATTAAACTTTTAAACATGTTGGCATATAGCCCTTGAACATATGGCATGAAGCCCTTGAACATATGGCATAAAGCCCTTGAACATATTATACGAATTCAAGAGGTGTCTCACACGGACTCTAGAGGTGACTCACATCGTAGCACTTAGTTCCGTGTAGCACTTTGTTTCATATCATAACATATTTATATGAATTCAAGAGGTGTCTCACACGGACTCTAGAGGTGACTCACATTGTAGCACTTAGTTCCGTGTAGCACTTTGTTTCATATCAGAATGGCATAAGCCCTTATCAGATTGGCATTACAGCCCTTATCAGAATGGCATTAAGCCCTTGAAACATATTGGCATTAAAGCCCTTGAAACATATCTGCATTAAAGCCCTTGAAACATATATATATGAACCCAAGAGGTGTCTCACACGGATTCTAGAGGTGACTCACATTGTAGCACTTAGTTCCGTGTAGCACTTTGTTTCATATCATAACAACTTATACATAATGGCCATAGGCCTCATAACTTGCACATAACGGCTTTCAGCCTCATAACTTTCACATATGTATGGACTCAAGAGGTGTCTCACATGGACTCTAGCGGTGGCTCACAATGTAGCACTTAGTTCCAAGTAGCACTTTGTTCCATACCAATAATTAGGTCTTACAGACCAAACCATACATAAATGTCATACCATAAACGGAAATAAATTCATACATATGCATTATGCTTGAATCATAAACAGTAATCAGAATTCATACTTGCTTATATTTAGCATTTTAATAGCGCTGGCAAATCAATAAAAAGCATTCTTGTTAGTTCCATAAAGAAATTCCTCAACATTGTGAACTTGTAGTATACTTGAACTTGTACATACGTAAGCTTGTAACATACTTAAGCTTGTATCGTATTTAAACTTGTAACATACTTAAGCTTGTAACGTACTTAAACTTGTAACATACTTAGGCTTGTAACGTACTTAAACTTATAACATACGTGAACTTATAACATGCGTATACTTGTAACATACTTGAACTTATAACATACGTGAACTTGTAACATGCGTATACTTGTAACATACTTGAACTTATAACATACTTGGACTTGTAACATACATGAACTTATAACATACTTGGACTTGTAACATACATGAACTTATAACATACTTAAACTTGAAAACTTGTAACATACTTAAACTTGTATATACTTGTACTTGTAAACTTACTTAAACTTGTGCATACTTGAACTTGTCACATACATAAACTTGTAATATTCTTGAGCTTGTAACATTCTTGACTTATAACATACGTAAACTTGTAACAGACTTAAACTTAGAACATACGTAAACTTGTAACTTAATTATTTGAACCACGGTATTATTACCCCCGGGTAAGGGCCTTGTGCTAAAGATGATGTGAATACTTTTACATATATGAATAATCATTCATTAAGTCATAACGTAACATATCAAAAAATAGAGCATTTTTTTGTTATATTACGTCACTATTGTGCGCTTAACCAAATAGAATAATTCATATTCTTATGTGGGTCACATAATGATGTTAAACTTTTGCATTCATGTCGTAGATTCCGAATAACTTCGAATTCATATGTAACACAACAAAATAGCTTCAGATTCATATGGATTCACATAACTTTCCAATTATTCTGATTCTTCGAAGATGAACATAAGTTCCACTTATTCTTTAAGAAATAACATAGTATGCTTATAAATAACAAAGGGTTAATATTCGTCATTAACAGAACAAGGATTCCAAAATGATATCGACGTACGCGAATCTTTCAGCGTTCATGTAAGTTCACATTGATTTTCAATTGTCATAAATGTTCGTATAACACTTACAAAGAATAGAGCATTAGTGACAATAATTATCAACAATAGATAAAATGTACATTTTTGTACTACTACTCACAGTGTTCAGATGCTTGGTCCGCCCCTGTAGCTGACCCTACACAATTCATAATACACATAGAAATCGGGTCACATATAATTAGTCCGTTCTTAACTTGTTTAATTCTCTTTATACCAATTACACATCAATTTGTAATTCAACATAATTCCAACTAAATCCTTGAATCCCATTTCAACGTTCCACAACCGAGTTCATGTCATCCATATCCTTAATAGATTATTTCCCCAATTTTTCCTTTACATAATAGCATGAATTCCAACATTTATAACAAAGTTCATTCGCAAATTTTAAACATAATTTCCAAACATTTCCAAACATTTCCAAATTCCAATTAAACTTGTACATATATAATTCAATATCTCAATTTCATTATTCTACTTTCAATTTGGGCCAAATCATTGGTTATCATCACTAATCAACCTAGGATTTCAAGAAAATATTGAAATTTCAAGACAAATTCAAACTTATTAACTCATTACTTTTTATTCCAATTTTCCCATTGATTAAACACTTAGGAGTCATAATCCACCATTTTAACCCATCAATTTAACTCTCAAGATTCCATATCTCAAGAATCAAGCAAGCTTTGGTGAGATTCCTCCATCATTTCAGAATTCCAATCGGTTGCAAATGTTGATCTTCATGTCTTCTTCACTCCTTGGTGGAAAATCTTGATCAAAACTTAGAGAAATGGTGAGGATTTGGGATCAAAACCCTAGGGTTTTCGGACCTAGGGAGAGAGAAGAGAAGAGGGGAAAAGAAAATATAAGAAATGACCTCAAAATCCCGTTTTTAATCTGCTGTACCCGCGAAACCCGCTCGAGCGTCCCTATTTCCACTCGAGCGGACTTGTTATCAGCACAGATTCCAAAACTTCAAACAGGCATAAATCTCCCATCCGGACTCCGTTTTAGGTCATTCTTGTGGTCAAATTCAAGCCCCGGAGATAAGCTTTCCAATGGTTTTAACCTCACATCCAAACTCAAAGTATGTAAAAAGAAAAAGGCAAAAGAGTGCCGGCTGATCATAGACAAAATACTCAAGTTACAATTTTTTGGTCCAATCTTACTTTACCATCATATTACCACCTCAAGCAACACCCCAAAATAAAATAAGGAGGTTCCAAACATACCAATAAAAATGTCAAAAACGAACCCACGTGTCTTAGAAATTCAACTCAACCTGGAGACCCGCTCGAGCGCCCAACCTTGCGCTCGAGCGTACGGACCAACAAAGCCTCCCGCTCGAGCGAGCATTTCTACGCTCGAGCGGAAATTTACAACCCTCAGAATCTTAAGCCGTTTGCAAAATTGCTGGGAACCCCAAAAGTCCGGTCGAGCAGTAACTCCCCCACTCGAGCGGAGGGAAAAATTCCAGATCATCAAGCTCTTCAGGCTTTCAATTCTTAATCCAAACATTTTATTTGTGACAGATATGTCTCCTTATTCAACAAATATGAATCCATAGTCATAAGGTTCACTTAATTAAACTTAAGTCCACATGATATTTCACAAAAGGCATATAAATACGCATAATGAGGGACTGAAAATATATCAGGAACACATGCGAGGGTTGGGTTATGACAGATTAAGTCACAAAAGGGTAGAAAAACATGCTCACATGTTAGGCTATCTATAGTTGCAAACAAGACACAAGGAGGGGAGGCTACCCCCTCCTATTTTGGACCTCAAAACAAAGTTTTTGCCATTGAAAATCCCTTGGAATTCAGTAGTTAAAAGGCTGAAAAAGGTTGTTTTAAAAGCTTTGAGAAATGGCACAACACTTAACCAAACAAGCTACAAAAAGGGTGAACCACCCCTAACTCCAAATCAAACCTCAAACCACCATTTTAAACCATAAAAATAGAGATTTCAGAGCTCAAAAACAGCCTCAAAATACCATGCAAAGATGGCCAAACAAGTATTTAAATTAAGCTAAGAATACAAGTTTTCTACCTCTTTGAAGACAAGATGCTATATAGGCAACAAAGGCAAGTCAAACCAAGCAAAAATCCTCTTTTAGAGCCCAAATAGGACCTCAAGCAACCTCAACAGAAAGATGATCAAGTTTGATCAAGAGCTCACAAGCCAAAAGTGTAGAGAATTCAAGCTTTAAGGCAAAGTATTTAGAGAGAGAGGATTCTAGAGAGAGAGAGAGAGAGAGAGAGAGAGAGAGAGAGAAATTTTTTGTCTTCAAATTTTTCCAACCTCCCACATGCAAGAGGAAGGCTTCTATATATAGAAGATGCAAAATCCTCTCAAAGAAATCCATCCATACACGTGGGTGCAGATACTCCAACCTGTGCAAACAGCTGGCTGAAAATATCAAAAAATATCTGTTGACACACTGGTGGCCGGCCGGTCATCAGTGATGACTAGCAGGGGCTCATTGATGGCCGATAGGGCACATCAATGGCCAGTAGGCCAAAATCCATGGCTGGCAATGCCCAATCATGGCCGACAGTGCATGAACAAGAACATGCTAAAAGGACATAAACATGGTCCAAAAATGAGACAGAATGGATACAGGGTTTGGAAAGCTCAAACCTGTGACGTTCCGTCACGGATTTCAAGCGCTCAACGAGCAATCAAACTCATGACTGGATGTACCTACAAGAACATCCAAGTCTTGAGGATGGTCAAAAATGGGGTGTCTACAGTTGCCCCTCTTTGACAGAACTCAGAGTCACAAAGGTGACGCGAGCGAATGTTAAAGCCTAGAGATGACCCATTTTGACAAGGCCACAATACTTAGACAGTCATTCAAAATGACAACATAAAGTGGCGCCCGTAGGCTGGAGCAAGATGCAAATGATATGCAGAATGCAAGCACATAACTTATGATCATGCAATGAGGCTGTAATGAAGAATTTAAATGCAAGCGTTATGCAAGGAAAATGCGACATTCTAAGTAAACCAGCAAGGTACAGTAATCTCATACATGAAAAGAAGTAAGCAAATAAACACACCACGCGTGAGAATCACAAGCCGAACCGCAACCCATGCAAAAAGGATGTAAGAAAATTATGTAGTCTTAACTGCGCCTCACTTAGGAAAGACTAAAAGCGACTATCGGGAACACCCAAAGTCTTAAACAAAACACATCCTAGTGCGACACACGCGAGAGGAGAAAAGGAAGTGGTGTAAACACTGGCGGGGGGGAATAAACATCGGAATACGTCCCAATGTTTCTAACCAAAACATGATGGTATAAGCGTCGGATACACATCCCAAACGCTTCAAACCGGGGGGTGGTATAACCATTGGGCCCACGTCCCAATGTTTTTAACCGACGAGGTGGTATAAGCATCAGGCACACAACCCAAAATGCTTCTAACCAAAACAAAGTATAAACAATAGGCACATGACCTAATGCTTCTAACCAGAAACAAGATATAAACATCAGGCGTACCCGAGTGTTTCTAACCAAAGGAGTTAGTCAAAGGACAGGAATGAACTCACTTGGAATTCCTCTGAATGAACCGTACATATAATATCGTGTATGTAGAGAAAGACTCTTAACAAGTACAATACAATAAGAATGCACATTTTATGCAAGATTAACAGCATGTTCTATGCTAAATTGACAGATGCATATTCTATGCAAACATGAGGGCATGCATAATGCAATACAACACATCATGCATATTCATATTCAAAATAACAACATGCATCTTCAATGCAACACGCATATTCAATGCAAAATATGGTAATGCATGCACATTTTATGCAACGACAAAAGAAATGCTTGATAAAGATGACTCGAAGGCAACTTCCGATTTACCTCTCAAAAGAGTTGCAATATGTCAAAAGGATACACCTTGTTTGTGTTCATGAACGATGATCATCGCGCGCTGGGAACACAATTCTGGGCTTCTACGAAGACATTCTGAATCAAACTTTGCACACCTCTTGCATTTCTTGGAAACCAAAGACACAGAACAAAGCCAAAAAGGCATGGGAAGACTGTAAAAGTCTGCCGGCCACTAGGGGAGGCCATCGGCCACCTGCCAGCCATCGATGTGCCAATGCCGGCCATCGATGGCAGATTTGGGCTTTTTTGTCTTTTCACCCTTGGGTTTTTAAAAACAAGTGATGCCACTTTATTTCCTCACAAACCCTTGCACGAAATTCCTCTCCCTTGCTCTCTAGGTGCTCCTTCTCTTTAGATCCACACGTTTCACGGGTTTTTCAACACCGTAAAAACATTTTTTCCGCAAAAACCCTCTAGTTCTCTTCACTTTGAACCGATCAGAATTTGATTTCCACGCCTCTTTCGCCATTTCCGCCATTCTAGGCTCATTCCCCTCGAGTTTCTCTCAAGGTTAGTACACTTTTTTCGGCGTTGACCTTCTTTGACTTTTTCTCTCTCCTAGGGTTGACTTTTTCAAAGTTTCGCCCCTTTTCCTTAATCTTCGCTCATTTTTCATCTATTTCTCAGATCACAGATGATGTTCCACATGATGGAGGTCTCCCCGCACTTCCTCCAGTAGAGTTTGAGGTAGACTTTGAGGCCGAGCCAGAGGTCGAGCCGGAGCAACTACCGCCGAGCATACGCCCTTTCGTTTCGGCGAGGTATCACCTTGAGACTCACATAGTACCTACCGCGGGAGGCATCAAAGCCTTCACCAACTTCGCTGAGGATTTGCCAGAGGACCTTCTACTGAGAGAGCTAGCATCTCACTTGTCGGCCATCGCTGTAGAGGTACGAACATTGTTTTTTTGTAGTACTACCCTTAACTGTTTGCATTTCTTGCACTATTTTGATCTGATTTCATTGACTGCCTAGACCTGACTGTATCTCATACATTACTGTTTTAACCTGATTGTATCTTATACATGCTACTTTGCACTCAATTGTACTTTCATTACTTGATCTGACTACATCTCACGCATGCTGGCAGGACGGATCCGCTCCTTCAGAGGCTACGGTACGACGACAGCTCAAGACTGGTACGGCGAGCTCCCAGCTTGGGTATGCGACATTATCGATGAGACAGGCTTCGACCTCTTTTGCTCTAGCCTGACGCGGGTCGTAACGAGCCGCTCTCTCTTAGGGGCTTTAGTGGAGAGGTAGTGGGACACCACCAACTCCTTCAATTTCTCCACCACGGGGGAGATGATGATGACTCCCTACGACTTCGCCATGATCATGGGCTTGGGCGGAGGGGGTGATCCGATCCCTCTCGACCTTGATATGAGAGAGTGAGAGGCAGCATGGGTCGCACTACTTGGGGTACACCCACCGACACTCCGGGCAGGCATGGTCCGGTATAGCTGGTTTGAGGAGCATTTTAGGGGGACCGAGCCTGAGAGGATCAAGGCAACAGAGCAGTACGCCAGGGGCTTCCTCATGTTCCTTTTCGGTACCACTTTGTTTTCAAACAGGTGGAATACTGTGGGCCTGTATCTGCTGAGCGCATTAGTAGTGCTCCAGCGAGTTCAGTTCTACGATTGGGGCATAGCTGGCCTCACCACTTTGTATGGATACATGAGCTCGACTTCTCGCATGAGTGGGAGCTTGATTGGAGGCTAATGGCGGGCTTGGGAGGTACACTACTTAGTTCCCCCTTTTCGCTTTACATTTTCTGCTTAGCATTTCTTGCCTTACATTTATTCAACACATGTACTTTCTATTCTGCATATTCTGCATCTGCTCATACATTGTATGGTTTCTGATTTGCATTTTCTATATCTGCTCATACACTGTATGCTTTCTGGTTTGCATTTCCTGTATCTACTCATACACTGTATGCTTTCTACTTTGCATTTTCCCTGTAGCTATGGATGTACGCATACTTCCCAGCTCTTGCTCCAGAACCTATAGAGGAGGTTCCAGCGACGGTTCTATTTTCTCAAGTATACGACGGCTTGCTCCGCTATAGGACCCGAGAAAACTTCATGTTTTTCCGACTGTACTTTGATACGGTCGCGGCGCACGAGGTAACCCAAAACACAACTGTTTCTGCCTTTCAATTGTTTTGATCTACACATTAGCAATTGATAACGAATAATGCCTTGCTTACTTCCTATTTCAGATCACATGGCAGCCATGGTCTACGATATCGTCAGGGCTTCGAGCCCGATATGATACAGCTCAGATTATTGCCCGCCATCACACTCTTCTCGAGGGCCCGATTTGCCGTGCCTGGTTCTTGGGTGAGCGCTTCGCGTGCCAGACCTTAGGCTTGCTTGCCCAATTCATACCGATGGCACCTCTAGTGTCCATGAGAGTGACACACAGTCTTTCTGTTGACGAGGTGATCTAGTTCATGGTAGGGCTGGAGGCGGACTACTTCTGTATGGAGGGCGATTACGTGACCTTCATTCAGACACACCTGATGTCGCCTTTGACCAGCGTTCGTGGAGGCAAGGGAGCAAGGGCTCTAGCGACGAGAGGGAGAGGCAGAGGGGCCAGGGCGACCAGGACCCGTGGTAGGAGAGACTCCGGGCGGGATAGAGGACTGGTTGGCCAGAGCTGCCTACTACATTGACTTGCTGGCGGCCCACAGGGGAGACTTACGAAATTCCCATTGAGCCTGCACTAGCTGGTCACGAGCTTGTCGAAGTTCGAGGCCCGACCCCGGTATGTACCATACTTTACATTTTGCGCATTCAGTTCATTTCAATTATGCTTTCTCGATGACTGATCATCTCAACACATTTACAGGCATCCATAGAGTACACCGGGCAGGCTCTCGAGCTAGCGGCTTCTCTAATGGGGATGGTTTAGATGAGCATGAACCTGCTTAGCCTATACAGGATTATGGTAACTTCCCTCAGTTTGCACTTCATGTCATCAAATTTTCTGTTGATACATTAGCACTTCAACTGTTCCACACTACACTGATCTGATACATTGCACTAAAACACTGCACAGATACACTGCTCCCATACGCTGCACACATACATTGCATTGATACACTGCATCTGATATACTGTATCTGATACACATCACAACTAACGTATTCTGACAAACTGCCCTTTTGAGATCCCTTTCCAGACGCCAGCTCCACCGGGTGTCCCAGCAGGAGCCGCAGTAGGACCTTCAGTACCTCCTCCAGCAGCAGGAAGGAGAGGGAGACAGACTCCGACGCACAGCCGAGGTAGAGTTAGGGGCACCCGTGGTGAGTGTGGCCCTTCAGAGCCCATTCTGAGCGATGATGATGAGACGAGCGAGGACGAGGATGAGACAGTGAGTCCACAGTCAGAGTCATCCGAGGATGGAGACGACAACGCCAGCTCAGATTCTGCTAGTGCTGAGGCTGGAGAGATGTAGGAGGGCTGTGAAGCCCCTGAAAAATGTATTTTCTCAAAAAAACCCTTATGTTTGAATTATTTCCTTAAAGCCCCTTAGTTTCTTAAATTATTTCGAATCTTGCCGGTTAGTATATTTTTTTATATTTTTTTTATCGGAACAAGAATATCCTAGCTGAATGAGGTTCCTTAGCCTAATTTAATTTAATTCTACATAAATAAGGTTCCAATACATGAGTTTAATTCCAAGCCCTCACTTCTTTTATTAATTTCAAATTTACCCCAAACTAGTACATGTACTTTTTATACTATAGTACCACCAAATCAATTTGTGGATCTATATATATATTGGGAATATCTCCATAGTACACATATATTGAATAAAATATTCCCCATTTCCCTTCCCCATGGCCGGCCAACCTAGGGGAGTGTGAGGGATCAATTTTCAAGGCTTGTAATCATGGCATTCTAGAAGCAAAAGTACCAAGTACCCCTAAATCAAGGGATTGTGTTCCCAACCTAGTTCCATTCCAACTAGAGGCTAACTAAATCTTGACTAATCACATAATTAAGTCCTCTAATCACTCCCTATTCCTTTAGGCTCCAAGTAAATCCAAATTTCTCAATCCAATTCCAACTAGTGGGCCTTTGTGTCTTTTCACACCAAATTTGCCTATATATATATACAACCACCCTCTTAGTATGGCAAACACAAGCAACACACACACACCTACATTGGGCCTAGAGGAGGGAGAGGAGAGCAATCTTGTTCAACTTTGCCTAGCCTAGCAAGTAAGCCACAACACAACCCTCTCTTTTATTCTTCTTTTTCAATTACATGCTCTTAAGGGTTCTAAACATTGTTTTCAGATGTGTTTTAATGATTTCCTTGTGCTAAAAATGAAAAGAGTTGAGCCATGATTCTACTCTTCTTGTAGTTTCTCCTTAATCGGTACAAAACTATCTTTTTCATACCAATCTCTCAAACTTTCCAAAGGCACACCTTCAAGATAAATTTATGAGTTTAATATATATTATTTAGCATGTTTTCATCACACAAAAGAAATGAAAAATTCCCCTTAGTGGATCTCTTTTCTCACAAATCTTCTTGTTTTGAGTGTTGTGCATTAAAAATCTATTTTTAACAGTCAACTTTGAAAAATTCTAGAAAAATGTAGAAAAATATTCTGGACCTCATTTTTATGCCAAAATCTTCCTTAAGAAGTTAGTTTTCAAGGACAATTGGTTTCATTGAAAAATGGTGAGCAGTTTGTAAGAAAATTTGATTTTTGTAACGGTCGACGAATCTGGACAGCGTTGGAGTGTTTCTTAAATAACTAAAAATCTAGAAAAGCTATCCCATTTCTGAAATATGTCCTGGAAACTAGATTAAATTCTCTATAAACCACAAGAAGGCCAAGTTTAGGAAAATCTGAAAATGCCTTTTTGTTTACAATTTCTATGACAATGAAATTTGGAAATTTAGTTTTGCATAGGTGTTTTATGCTCTTGTGTTCATGAAAATGCTTATTAGTTTATGGTCATGTCTTGGTATGATATTGAATGTGTTATGTCCTTCATTCTAATGATGCTCATGCTTATGTGGATATTACTATCTTGTTGAGTTTGTTCTAACTTGACTTAAAACACTAATCCAAACGGAAAACTTAATTGGGATGGTATTGGGTTTTCGATCACTTGAATCATGAAGAGATGATATTGTGTTATGTATGGATTGATGGGATGCGTTCCCTATTTGGAAGTTAAAATCTTGCGTAAGTGGTTTTCGGAACCCTTGAACGGAGAGGTTGTATTCGGACCCTAGGTATTTGGTGTAAGGAGGGATTTGGGCAAGGCCCATTATTACCGTCTCTTTTGAGGCCCTGCGGTTGGCGCTATGTGGTATATAACGGTTGGTAGGCATCCGACGTTAGTTCTGCAACAAAGCAGCAAAAGAGGGGGCATACCAAATAATCCGCGTCCGATTCTTGTGGTTGGGAGGATGAAGTCTCTTTGGGGGATTTCTAGTTTACTAACACCTAACTTTGTAACCCTTTGATTGTTTAGTTGAATATCATGCTTCATTACTTGTCGTTATATTTGTGATTGTGTATTGGACTGGGAGAAAGGGACGGGGTGTGCGTGCGTTTACTGGGCATTCAAAGCTCATGGCGTATTATGCCAGGTACTGAAGAAGAGACTGCACTAGGAGACAACGAACCAGAGACCTTTGAAGACTTCTGGTTATCTTAGACTAGCTAAACTCCTTTTTGTTGTTTTGTGCAGACCCTCAGAGACCTCATCTTTTCTTTGTTGGAATGTAATATTGATGGGATTTCCTCTTATATTTAGGGTTATATGTAATTATTCTCTTATTATTGTACGCATAATATGTTTATTTTGTCAACTTAGTTCCTACGTTGCTCTTGAGACCTTGCGTCAATGCCATGTAAGATCTGTCAAAAAGGTAGTTTACTGCCTAACGAAGCTGGACTTAGAAGGGAGGCTAATTTGACTCCTCTGGTGATCTGGGATCTTTCTAGTAGTGTCCATAGGAGTCAATAGTGATTTTCCCTTGGCTACCACCCTTAGTGTAAAATTTTTTGGGGCGTCACAAAGGCTCCAGTTCAGACTCTGATTCAAATTCAGACAGCGGTGCCGATGGAGACAGTGCTTCAGAGTCCGCTCCACTGAGGAAGAGGACGAAGAGGGCCTCTCGAGCTTGAGATAGCTGGCACTGATTTAGATGCTTTTTGCTTTGTTTTCTCCTTCTACTAGTAGTATCAGCACATTGTACAACCTTAGGCAGTTTTATTTTCTTAAAAACTTGTACTTTTTGCAAAACGTAACCATGACTGGAATGAAAACTCAGCTTTTGATTAAAAAGTGTTATATTTTTCATTTTGAACGTCGCATAACATCGCACAACATGAAAATGAGATTGATCTTGATTGAAAACGGCACATTCGATTAGCATTGTCTTGATCAGGTAGTGAATCAACCAACAACTTGAAATAACAAACAGAACAAAAAAACTTGATAAGCAAGACAAGGACTTGACAGCCTAATCAAAGTGAATACAACTCGATAAGCAAGATAAGGACTTGACATGCTAATCAAAGTGAATACAACTCGATAAGCAAAACCAGACGATTACATCTCAAATAAACATGCTTAAGCCCAAAAGAACTGAAAAGAAGACCTCAAAAGATGCAAATAACAAAATTCCACTGCAACAGACAACTGAATCTTCACAAAGGAGGTCAGTGAGTCTGAAAGGGAGGCTGCCGGCCATGGAGGATGGCCTGTCGACCATCACTTCCCTTCTGTCGGCCATCAATGTGCTTCTGCCGGCCATTGATGAGCCCTTGCCGGCCATCAATGAGGCTTGCCGGCCATCAATGCGCAGAACCTCCAAAACGTTGACACCTGGCCTCCACTCACTGCCTTATCTTCTACAAAAGTTCCAGTTTCGTGGTTTTTGCATTCTAGCTCTATTTTTGCCCCCAATGGAACCATTCTTTGCCCAAAAACTCTCGAATTGGATTGCAGCTTTAGATGGCTCAGAAAAGCTGAATTTCCGAGGCTTTGGGATAAATGCACTATTTCCATTGAGTCGCACCCCACTGTTCTTTCCGTTCCTCCATACCGTGGCTAGATGTTGAAACCCGGTTACACATGTTTTTAGCTTTGGGGGACAAGAGATATGCCCCACAATTGAAGAATTCCAAGCTTTGATGGAATCGCGGCGTGATGAGGAAGTCTTACCCCAATCTCATCTTGGCCACTTCCCGGCTTTAGGAAGGATGTGTGGGCTCACTTTACATGATGCCTGATCTTTGGTTCACAACGGGGAATTGGATATCCTTGGTCTCATTCATCAATTTTCTAACACTAGTAACTGCGGTGACCGTCTTTGGCAAAGTTTTCGATAGCATGCCCTTTGCTTGTGTATGTTGGCTCATTTTCTGCTTGCCCCTGGCTTCGAAGGGTCTAGCGTTCGTTTAATCGAAGTAGCCCAAGGCTTGAAAGAGGGCAAAAGCTGCATTGGCTTGACACTAGCCCAGACTTTGATGGGTTTGGACGCTTTCCATCGTCGGGAGACAACCAAGTTCGTAGGAAGTCCATTACTCTTGCAGGTAATGTTTCCCACCCTTCTCACATGTGTTTCTCACATCACTCGGCACTTATGCTCCATTTTTTTCTCCAAACCCCTTCTCACTTTTCTCTCCACGTACATCTCTCTATTCTTTAATCTCTCTTATTTTTCATCCCTCCCTAGATTTGGCTCATGGACAGGTTGAAAGTAGTGGACTCTTGCCTAGCATTTTCAGCACGTGGCTATTTCTTTTACCCACGGCTAGTTGATTTCCCAAACGAGGGGTGGTGGTGCCGCTGGATGTGCAACAGGTTTGCTGTTGACATTGCTTGGTGCTGCCCTGGTTTGATCTGCCCGAGATGAGCTATAGCATGTCATGGCAACCTGGCATTCAGTTGATTGGCTTGACACTGTAGACTGCCCGAACTCGATCCGCGCGCCCCTCTTTCGGAGAGGGCGCGAATTGGGTTCTAGCTACTACAGTTCAGACTCCTGTCACGGTTCTGAATCTAATCTCACAAAGTACAATGTAGGACTGATAAATCACCAAAGAGTCCACATCCGGCAATTGGTTTTGAAAAATCAATTTTGGATCAAAAGTGCCAAACATGGACTGCTTTGCCAGATTTCAGAGTCGCCACCTAAATATTTTATTTTAGGAAATTTAGGAAACCCTGACTTGTGCCTAATGCCACATGTCCGTCATCACCAAAGTTGCCTCGGCTCGGGAATTTGGGTACGAGGGGGGAAGGTCATGAAATGAGCACCCCCGCTCGCCCAAACAAAGGATCGGCCTCTACTAAGGATGATATGTTGTTTTGAAAACACGTGTTCTTCTTCCGGTTTATTAGTTAACCTTACTATGTGATGCGCACAGCATACAAGTATAGACTCAATCACACGGATCGGAACAAAATAACTCATGTTTGTTTTTGAAAGTGGTTTGAAAGTGCTACTCGCAAGTAAGCTAAAGTGCGGATTTTCCACCCTCAAGTAGGCTTTAGAAAAACATGATTTTGCCACTTCAAGTGGGCTTAAAACTCACAATCATCGATTTGTTCCAATTCAGGCAATCAAACCTTCACCCACAGGCATTCATGCAGTTAATCACTTAAGCAAATAGCCTCATGGCAAGCATGCTGTCATGGCAGTCACGTACACACATGCAAGGATGCTAAAACGTAAACACTTACAGTGTACTCCCAGCCAAAATAGAAGCTAATTAGAAATCAATACATGATCCTAACTATGTTAAGTGCCTAATACAACACATGCAAAAATGCAACTAAAATAGGCTCGGCTATCTAAGATGGAATATGAATGCAAGTGTAATAACCCGACCCTTGCATGTGCTTCTGACATATTTAAGTTCCTTATTTTGTGCATTGAAATGCTTAATGAAAAATTTTGTGATTTTATCTGTTGGATAAGAAAAGCATCTGTTACAAGTAAAATGTTAAGAACAGAAATTGGGAGCCTTAGAGACTTGATATTCCGTAATTAATGTTACATATGAGATCGGCATAATTTGTAGGTAATAATAAGCCTTTCTGTGAAATTTCAATTTGGAATGTGTAAATTGATTCAATTTTGTCCTTATCTCCACCTTTATATATATAAGCATACTAGTGTCCTTATATATTTGACCAAAGAGCTTTGTAAAAAGAACCAAAAAACATTTCCTGAGAGAGAGTAGGGAGAAGTAGAGAAAAAGGATTTAGAGAGAGAGCTTCATCAAAGATCAAAGATTAGAGAATTGAAGGGGGTTTGAAAGATTGAAGCTCAAGTAAGTTTCCTTATCTTCTGTAACTCCTCTCCAAAATTGGAGTGAGAATTCTTCATGAATGTGTACTCTAGGACTTGAAAGTTGAGTTAGTGTATGATCATTGTTACCTTGGCTTCATTATGGCACTTGGATGATGTTATATGTATACATAAGGACTATCTTCAATTGCTTGCCTTCTCATGTTGTACCTACATAGTTATATGTGTGATGTTGTATATTAAAAGAATTGAGTTCCTTGGATCATGTTTATGGATTTAAGAATTAAACTGTATATTGGTCACAAATCGAGATGAATGTAAAGGTTGAAGGAATTGGTGTACACCTGAATTATTTCTGGGCCAATGGCCGTTTTGTTAATCTGGGCCAATGGCCGTTCTGTCATTTCTGGGCCGATGGCCGTTCTGTTATATCTGGGCCTAAGGCCGTTCTGAAAGTAACACAGCATCACCCATATGAGCTCTGTAGCTACATACGTGTTGTTATGTATTACCAATGGATTATGCATTGAATTGTTTATGTACTATTACTCATTGAGCGTAGCTCACTCTGTGTTTTGTCTGATGCTGTAGGTAGTAAACCGGGAGGTCAGTCCTAACCCCGATACCTGTCTTCCTTTTGTCAACCTTTGAAGGATCAGGCACTAGACGAAGCCTCTTATGTTTTGTAAAGTTTGTTTAAATATTGGCTCGTACTTTGATTTCTTATCTAAGGTTGATTTTACATAACTTTCACATCTCAAATGTTTTTGTTACGCCCAATCTTAGGGCTGAGTTTGTATATCTATATGTATATAACCGATGCTCAGGTGCATGTTTTGGGTATAGTATTTATCTGTTATGATGTTTGTGATCCTGGCATGGTAGTGATAGCTCAATGGAGTTTGTCTTCTCTTAATTTTTGATAATTAATGCTTCCGTTCAGGCCCCGTATATGTTATGAATACTAGGTTAATGTCTTTTTTTGAGTAGGTCAAGCCCAAACTTTTAGGGGCAAGATCAGGGTGTGACAGCAACACTTGATAACATGCTTTGAAACACGTATTCAAGTAAATGTATTGAAATACAATGCGGTTTGAATGATGCGCCGAGCTCGGTGCATGCAATACGAATGAATGATGCACGCATGCAAAGCATAAGTATGCTAATTGAAACATGCCCTAAAACTAACCATCAAAAGCTGGTAAATAAAAGGGAGAAAGACGTGGGTTTGGAAGACATTCACACACACATGCACACTTATTACAGCATTTGCCCTCTCGACGGAGGGTCCAAATGAAAGAGAGCTAACTAGCTACACCAATTAAGCTAACTATTACAAATTACAACTAATTAACTAACTAGTTAACTAATTACAAACACAAATGAATAGCTAAACACATTAACTATTTAAGTACAGAATCAACGAGTTAACCATCTAAGCAAAATAGTTAAAAGGAGCCTCCGGGCGAGGAATGCGTGCATGCTCGGTTACTTCTTCTCGAAATCCCGTCGTCTTGCCACTGGTTGCCTCTGTTTGCATTTGTTTTGATTCCTGAACACTAAACCAATTCCCAGACTGCTTCTGCTCCAGAACCAGAACCAGAACCACTTTGAACTATCTTCAAGCTGGTGGATTGTCGGCCACCAGGGGAGGCTGTAGGCCACTTGTCGGCCACTTAAGGATGCTGTAGGCCACTTAAAGTGACCAGTCGGCCACTTCCTCTGGTTGGTCGGCCAGTTGCTTCTACATACTCCAGTTTTGTTGCAAACATAGTACAAAAGGGGCGGGGCAAGGCAAGGCATTTGCAGGGTATGTGTGTACAACCACCCTCCTTATCATTTCTCAAGCTCAAAGGAGTGCGGTACTCGACTCTCGGGCCACCAACTGAGCATGACAATGCACGATGACCGAGAAGCCAAGTTTGTACAAGTCAATGAATGCACAAATAACACATAAAACTCAAGAGACCTCCATCCTATCATGCACAATCAAGGGTGTCGGCGACTAAGAAATAAGGCGCATTTCATCACTTTGAGTATGAAACGCCCCTCGTTTCTTGTGTTTGGATTAACGTCTGATTCAAACACATGCAATGCAACACATATGCAAACAACATGTTTATCCATCAATGCTAGAGAGATAAGCACAAGGCTCTATCATGTAAGCAATGCATGCAAGACAATGTTTGAAGTCAAAGACATTGGAGCTAGCAAAGAGCATAACACTATAGGCACACAATACTAAGCCTAACTGACCAAACCACCTCCGGATAGAGGTTAAATGTGCCAAAACAGTGGCCAAAACATGCTGAAATGATAGCCCAAAAGCTTAGACAAACATGCATACAAGTTGGCTTACGAGTGAAGCATAAGGCTCAACCCTCAAACACGACAAAAGGGCGACAAATGCAAGAATATGGCAGAGGTATATGGTCTGAAATAACATGCCAAATGATGTCATGCCATGCAAAAAGCTCAAATATGACATGCTAGAGGTCTCAAAGTGCAAGACTAGCAAAGCCAAATACACTATAGCTATGCAAAGCCAAGCATGCATGACCAAAACCACTCGAATCAGACCTAGAGCATGCTAAAACATAGCCAAAAATGCACTGGAGTAGAGCATATATATGCTAGATCAACAGGCTAAAACACCAAATACATTAGGCTAGTGAACAAAATTGCACTACAAGTGCAAGAAGCATGCAAGAGGCAACCAAACCAATCAAAAACAGAGTTATGGCATGGCAAATCAGTGGCAAAAACATGCTGAGATAGAGCTAACATAAGCTAGAATGAGAGGCATAAAGCATGATGCATGTTAGGCCAACAAGTAGAATTGCAGAGCAAGTGTGAGATGCAAGAAACCAATGATCAAACCAACCTAAAACAGAGTTATGGCAGGTCCAAAAAGTCACAAAAACATGCTTGGACTAAGCTAGCAAATGAGAGAAATACATGCTCATGTATTAGGCCATCCACAAGGCATAAAGGCACCACTCTTAAGTACAATGAAAGAGTGATAAACATGAGAGTATGACAGGAGTTTATGCTCTGAATTTACATACCAAATGATACTATATCACACAAATGTCACAAATGAGGCATGCTAGGGGGTCCCAAGACACAAGACTAGCAAAGGCCACTACACTATGGCCATACAAGGCGAGCCTCAAAGGGCCAAGATCATTCCAAACAGAGTTTAAGCAAGTAAAAACAAAGCTAAGAACCTGCTGGAGTGGAGCCAATACATGCTAAAATAGTAGGCCAAAACATCAAGTGAGCTAGGATAGCATCCGAGATTGCACTACAAGTGTGTGAAGCATGCAAGAGGCAACTAAACCAATCCAAAATAGAGTTATATCATGTTAAAAAAAGGCTTAAAACATGCTAAGATAGAGCCTCAAGAAGGCAGAAAAACATGCCAAAGTGTTAAGCCAACAACACATGCAAACAAAGCACACAAGTGGGGGACCACCCCCATCCATTTTGGATCTCAAAACCCACTTTCAACCACTGAAATTCGTCTGGAATTCAGTGGTGAAAAGGCCAAACAAAGGTGATCTCAAACGACTTAAAGGATAGCTCAAAGCAAAGCAAAATAAGCCACAAAAGGGGGTAGACCACCCCTAACTCAAACAAAGCATTAGACAAGCATTTTAAACACTGCAAAAAAAGGGTTTTTGTAGTTTCAAGTTAGGCCTAAAACATCATGCAAATAGGGCCAAATAAGTAATGAAAATAAAGCTTTAAAGAGGCTATTACTCACCCTTGAAGCACAACTTCAACAACAGCAACTTCTGAGGCAAAACCAAGCCAAAACCACTCAAATAAGGCTTCCAAATACCTTAGCAACAAGATGAAGGTGCTTGAGTAGGTGTTTGTGTGCAAAAGTATGAAGAAACAACACTTTAAGGCACAAATATAGAGAGAGAGGGAGAATTCTAGAGAGAGGGAATTTTTTGCTCTTCAAAAATCTCCACCCCTCGAAAGGGAGAGAGAGCTCCCCTTATAAAGAATTCCAAGCCTCAAGCTTGTTTGACAAGCTAGAAGCTTGTTATAATCCCTCCATACACGTGTATGAAGGATGCCTTCTGTGCCCAATAGCTGGCACAGCTGGCAATAAAAATATCTGCAAAAGCAAGAGAATGGCCATCGGCCACCTCAAATGGCCGACTGGCCACTTCCACTGGCCTACTGGCCACTTAAAGTGGCCTACAGGGGGAAAAAGTGCCCTAAAACTACCAAAAGTGGCCGACAGCCTCTTCCCTCCCTCTAGGCAAGGGATAACAAGGCATGGCACAAAAACAAACCAAAAGGAAGAGAACCAAGAGGCCCCGAGACAAGGCGCTCAGCCAAAAGTCCCCGAAACTAGCCTACCGGCCACCGCAAGTGGCCTACAAGAGAGAAAAGTAGCTTACAGCTACAAAAAGTGGCCTATAGGCCTCTCTCTCCCTCCAGGCAAAGGCACCAAGGCATGGTCCAAAAACCAGGCCAAAAAAAAGAGATTTAAGAGGTCTCGAGACAAAGCGCTCGACCAAAAGTCCCCAAAACTCGAAACGAGCACAAACATGCGCGATCATCGCGTGCACAAACAATGACGTCTGAGTCTTGAGGTCAGTCAAAAATGGGGTGTCTACAGACACACTGTCTTCTATTTTCCTTTCCAGTTCAGGGGTCAGTTCGAACATGATCAGACTTGCCCAGAAGAGGGGGTAGAGTACCCAGCTTCATTTCCAATCCGAGGCGCACAGCTAGCTCGATATCCCACTGCATGGAGGACAAGAGAAGTTCTGGCTCCTGCTCCCAGTTTCAATTGCGCCCTTTCTGGCGAATGCATAGCTTGGCTTGAAGATGAGGCACAAGTCGTGCCAACTTTAGCATCTGAAGCTTCCACAAACTCTAAGAGGGGGCGCAGGAACACCTGACTTAACTATGCCCCGAGTTTATTGCTTTAATCCGTACTTTCAAGTTTTCCTTTTGAATGTAATAAAAAACAACTTCAATTTGTATCAAGAGGTAGAGAACTCTGTATTGAAATCAATGAAATTGAAGGTTGTAGGTACTAAAAATTTTCCTTTTGGTCCAAAACTGGTCTAAGTTGTAAAAGGATTAATTTGAACAAAATCAACTTTTATTAAAACTTTTCAAAACCATTTTCGATATGGATCACAATTGGACACGCCCAAAATCCATCCTTGTGAAGTACAACCCCAAATCGAATAACTGAAAAGCTGCCCCTTGTCTGAATAGCACTGCACCGCACTATAACCAGCTCTTAGAGTAAAGATCACAACCAAACTCTTGGATGTAGAAAAAGACAAGGATGACTAAAACAATCTCATGGACACAATTGATTTGGAAGTGTTTATGGCTGGACTTCAGAATGAAGTTGCCTATGTATCCCAAAGATGGGAATGAAGCCTTACGTAGTTCGGTTCAGGTCCACTCGGGTATTAACACTCTCCTTTTGCGCTCTAACTTTTGCCAAGGCCGCCCTTTCTGGGTTTTCAACCTTGCGAGCTCAGTTTTTCTTTTTCTTTTTTTCTCCAATTTTTTGTGCTCTAAATTTTGCCTAGGTCGCCCTTTTCGGGTTTTCGGCCTAGCGAGCCTCTCAGGGGTAATATTTCTTCAACTTGTCCATGTTGATTGGTTGGGAGAATTCGAGGCCATCTAAGTCTATAAGAATGACAGCTCTACCCGACCAGATAGACTTGATGATGTAAGGGCCAGTCCAATTGGGTCTGAACTTGCCCCTAGGGTCGTGAATGGGAGCTCGGTTGTCTTTGAGCACCAGATCTCCTTTTTTCAGATTTCTGGACTTAACTTTCTTGTTGAAAGCCCTGGCAATCCTTCGTTGATAATCTTGGACGTGATACAGTGCTTTGAGCCTTCTCTCGTCGAAGATCATAAGTTCCTCGAACCTGCTCTGCTGCCAATCCACTTCCACTATGTGGCACTCAGCCATCACTCGCAGCGACGGTACCTCAACTTCAATTTGAAGAACAGCCTACATCCCATAAACCAAGGAATATGGAGTTGCCCCAATGGATGTTTGGATTGATGTCCAGTAGCCCTAAAGAGCAAACGACAACTTATCTAGCCAGTCTCTGTAGGTTTCCACCATCTTCTGTAGGATATGCTTGATGTTCTTGCTGGCGGCCTCAACAGCTCCATTGGTTTGCGGTCGATATGTGGATGACTTATGAAAAGCCACGTTGCATTTCTCCAACAAGTCGATCACTTCCTTCTTAAAGTGGGTGCCATTATCCAAGATAATCTCATTCGGGACCCCATAACGGCAGATGATATTGTTCCTGATGAACTTGGCTACGTGCGATGCTTTCAACACTGCGTAGGATTAGGCCTCGACCCACTTTGTAAAGTAGTCTATCGCCACCAGGATGTACTCATGCCCGTTTGACCGCTTCGGAGTAACTGTCCCAATAACATCAATTTCCCAGACTGAAAATGGCCATGGGGAAGTCATGTTGTATAGCTTCGACGGCGGGATATTCATGCGATTTGCATGGATCTGACATTTGTGGCATCGCTGAACAAAGCTGATACAATTCTCCTCTATGGTTGACCAATAATAACCTTGTTTGAGAATTTTCCGAGCTAGCATCACTCCTCTCATGTGCGATCCGCACTCTCCTCCGTGGATGGCCTTCATTAGGCGCTTCGACTCTTCTGCATCAACACACAACTTGTGCATTACCAGATGGCCTTGTTTGTACAATTTACCCCCGCAGATGATAAACTGAGCAGCCATTCGCCGTATTGCCCTTTTATCTTTGGCATTTGCCCCCAGTGGATGAGCTTCCTTTTCCAAGAAGTTCCAGATATCGTGATACCAGGGGTTCTGATCTTGTACTTCATTTGTTGCGGCAATTATCTCGTAGGCCGGCACATACCTTTGTTTAATAATGATCGGACGTATCCGGACTCTCAAAGGGATGTCTATCATAGAAGATAGAGTTGATAAGGCATCAACAAACTTGTTGTTCTCTTTTAACAGATACGTGAAGGTTAACTTCTTAAACCTAGGAATCAGGACATCCAGGGTTTGGTGATAGATTTTCATCCCTTCTTCCTTAACCTTCCACTCTCATTTCGCTTGAGACATAACCAGATTCGAGTCCCCAATGATGTCCAACCGTTTTGCCCCTAGTTCCAGGGCGGCTTCCAAGCCAGCGATACATGCCTCGTATTCTGCTTCGTTGTTTGATACTTTAAATCAGAGTTTGAAAGCTAGGGGTATGTGGGAATTGTCAGGTGCTATCAGCAACACCCCTATCCCATAACCGCACTGGTTAGACGCTCTGTCAAAGTACATGGTCCAAATCTCTTCTTCAACCTGCAGAATGGCCTCATCTGGGAACAAATACTCTACTGCTTCATCCCCATCCACTGGGTGATCGGCTAGGAACTCCGCTACCACTCTCCCTTTCACAGACTTGCGAGTCATATACTTCAAATCAAATTCGGAGCAAAGAAACAACCAACGGGCTAGCCTACCCGTAAGTGCTGGTTTCTCGAAGAGATATTTAATGGGATATAATCTCGAAACCAAAATTACGAAGTGAGCTAACAGGTAGTGCCTCAACTTCCTGGTGGCCCATACCAAGGCCAAACAAGCCTTCTCAAGCGGAGTGTAACGGGTCTCATATTCCAGCATCTTCTTGCTCAGGTAATAGATAGCCTTCTCCACCTTATCCTCAGATTCCTGCGCAAGCATGCAGCCCATTGTTGTGTCGGTTACTAACAGATACAAAATCAACAGTTTCCCCCGGTTCTGGCGGTGACAACACGAGTGAGTTCTGTAGATACTGCTTGATCTGCTCAAAAGCAACCTGGCATCGGTCGTTTCATTGGAATTTCTTTCCTTTCTTCAGAAGTCCAAATAGTGGTTCACAAGTCAAGGTTAATTTTGCAATAAACCGTCTTATGAATTGCATCTCACCCAGAAAGCCTCGTACCTCCTTTTCAGTCCTTGGTGGTGGCATTTCTAGTATGGCCTTGATCTTGGAAGGATCAACTTCAATGCCCCTTTGCGTAATCAAGAACCCCAGCATTTTCCCTGCTGTGACACCAAAAGTACATTTTTGAGGATTCAGTTGCAACTGATATTCTCTGATTCGTTGGAAAAATTTCTTTAAGGCGGTGCAGTGGCTCTCTCTTTCCTTGGACTTGACAATCATGTCATCCACATACACCTCAACCTCTTTGTGGATCATATCATGCAAGATTGTAGTTGCAGCCCATTGATAAGTAGGCCCAGCATTTTTCAGACCGAACGGCATCACCCTGTAGCAGTAGGTTCCCCACGGCATGGTGAAGGTAGTCTTCTCCCTATCCTCGGGTGCCATCAAGGTCTGGTTGTACCTGGAAAACCCATCCATAAAGGAGAGCAACGCATGCCCTGCAGTGAAGTCCACCAATTCGTCGATGTGCGGTAGAGGAAAGTCGTCCTTCGGACTAGCTTTGTTCAGATCCCTAAAATCTACACACACCCGAATTTGGCCATCTTTCTTCGGCACCGGAACAATGTTGGCCAACCAAGTAGAATACTCAGATACTAGCAGAAACCCTGCGTCTATTTGCTTGGTGACCTCTTCCTTGATTTTTAAAGCCTAGTCCGGGCGTATTCTCCGAATCTTCTGCTTGACGGGTCGGGCCTCAGGGTCAAAAGGGATCCAGTGCTGTACAATCTCAGAATCGATTCTAGGCATGTCTTCGTAGGACCACACGAAAACATCTTTGAAATTTTTTAATAAAGCGACTAAGCGCTCGCATTCCTCCGAAGACAATGTGGACCCGATCTGGACCAACCGCGGATCCTTCTCAGTACCCACGTTAATTGAAATGATTTCATCAACCAAAGGTTTTACAAACCTCTCCTCCTCTCGATCAATCAAATGTTTTAAAATTAGAGGAATTCCTTCCTCGTTGTTTTCATCAAAATTTTGAAAGTCAAGATCCATGCAATATACTAAAGGCACAGAAAAGTACTTTGAAACAGCAGTGGTACCATTCTCATTCCCAACTTCCAGTTCGTCCAATTCCTCAGTTACAACCGACTCAAAAGAAATGGAAAAAGACGACCTGGACAAAACAACAGCATCTGGGTTATCAACCCTAGGAATACCAGACTTTGACTCAGAAGAACTAGAATCTGATTCTGACTCCACAGTCTCTGTGGAATCAGATTTTGGTTCACTATCTGATCCAGAACTGCTGGACAAAAAGCCCTCCTTGAATTGCCAATCTAGGGAGGGTGCGATGGATGCATCCAGAATACTAGAAGAATGGCCCACAAATGATTGATCTCCAATCATGGAAATAGAGAAATCACCCCCCAAGCTCTCTGGTGTGATCTGAGGATCTGATAAGAGACAAGCCAACAATGCTCCCATCTCGAGTTCTAGACCATCGGACTCATCCTCTGTGCACTGTTCAGCCTCAGTTGGTAGGTCAGTCTGCTCTTTTGCAACTTCATCCCCTTGCAACTGTAGGTCGAAAAAGATCTCGAAGGCGAGCAAGTGCCGCTTCTTAGAATTCAACCATGGCTCCGGAAAGCCGTAAAACGGGAAATCTTCCCCCTCCCGGACAAAGCGACCGTTCAGGGTTCCTTGAATGGGTCTATGCACCAACTCGTAGTGCTTCCCGCTTTTCTTAGCCTTAGCTCTTCCAGCCATTTCCTTTCACTTTCTTACCGAATCCTCCTTGGTAGACATGTAACCTAAACCAAGGGTATAAGGGTTGTGCGGCACTTTGGCCAATACAGTGACACCCTTCCAGCCACTCCTTCCCAATCCCATTCCGGGTACATGAGGTAGACGGATTGAGCACTGACATACAGTCCCTCATCAATAGCCAGAATATCTTGCACTACCCGGGCCTCGGCCAAGGTGAACCCAGACAAAAAGACATCCTCCTCACCGTGTACAATTTCTAGTATCGGTGTAGTGACCTCCGGCGGAGGATGTATGGAAGAGTTCCCAAAAACAATAGCCACCCCCTTCCCATTGGGGTACTTCAACATTTGATGCAAAGTGGAAGAGATAGCTTTCACTTGGTGCATCCACGGCCGTCCAAGGAGGAGATTAAAGGTGGCCGGAACATCCAAGACATGGAACTCAATGTCCTGTTGTGCCGGGCCAACCTGAGTTCGTATCCGGACTGTCCTCATCGCTTCCCGACTTGTATTGTCATAAGCCCGAATCACTTGGGTTGTTGGTACGAAGTCTGCCGGCTTCAAGCCGATAGCATAGGTCGTACGCGACAGATACACATTAATTGCAAATCCCGTATCAACCAAAACAACCGGTATCCACTTCTTTTTACACTGCACATAAATGTATAGTCGCTTGTTATGCTCCGAGCCCTCAGGCGGCAATTCTTTATCTGTAAAGGTCAAAGTCAGTGAAGCATCACCTGGGAAGATCAGTCCCACTAACTGTTTAGGGGTTGTGTCGATTGAGAGCTTAGCCTTATCCATCGCTAAGAGGACGACTTGTCTATGCACCCGTGAAGCCATGAGTAATCTCCAAATAGAGATGTCTGCTGGAATCTTTTTCAACTGCTTCAGTACAGCTTCCTCCTCTAACAATTTATCTTTCTGTTTCTCTGCTTATCTTTCCCTGATGCTTCCGGTTGGTCCAGGTTCGGGGGCTTGAAATACCGCCCACTTCGAGTCATGTGATCAACTTCCTCAGAATACCATGTATCATCTGGCAGATTCTGTCCCTAGTCCTCATCCATGTGTGCAAGACGCAAATCATCTTCTTTCCACCACATTCCTTCGGCAACTGATAAGCAACTATCCGGTGCCATTGTAAGCATTCCTGTATTCGCAACACAGTCAATCCCCGCGGGGTCTTTGGCTTTTCTAGCCTTCTGATCACTCTCAGTTCTCTCATACTTGAACCACTTCAGCGCGGTCTCCTGTTCTGTATCGGTCGTACAAACACTACTCAATTCCCGAACAAACTTCTTTGTACCGGTGCTCTCCGGCAACTTTTTCTTGTCGTCGACCATTCCAGTCGTTGTAGAAGTTCCTGTTTCCAACTGTCCCTATTTTGGTTGAGACATCTCATCAACATCTGGTTTATCACTAAGCCACCCCATATTATCCGTTGATGCGCATATCTGTAGACACCCCATTTTTGACCGACCTTAAGACTCAGACGTCACCGATTGAGCGCTTGGTGATGTTGCATATTGTGCTCGTTCAGAAGTCTCAGAGTCTCGGCCGCGAGCCCTGCCTCCGGACTTCCGAACCCTTTCTGTACTTTGCCTCGGTTTGCGAACCGGGCTCAGTTTTCTCTGTTTCTCTTCCCGAATGGAGGAAGAGGTCTAGTAGATCATCTCTCAGTGGCCGTAGGCTACGTTTCGTGGTCGTAGGCCATTTTTCCCATTTTGGAGCCCGGTTCCCGATTTTCGGAGCCGTCAGGCCGTGTGCCTCGGTTCGGGACTGCCTAACCATCTCCGATTGCCCCGGTTTTTGGCATGCATCCTATTTACTCCCTTTCGAGGGACACTGGGGTCCGAGAGACCAACTTCGTGGTCGAACACCACTCCCGGTGCCTAACAGCCCACTTTCGGGGCCCCGAACTGCGTGTTTCGGCTCCCGAACCTTCATTCTACATTTTTGGGCTCCGACCCAAACTTGAGATAGTCATATTTTGAGGTCCTTTTCATGTTTGATTAAGGACCTTTTGTTGTTTGACATCTCCATATACCACTTGCTTCTTTACCCCTCGTTTTTCCCCTTTTCTTGCACGGTATTTTAGGCATACTTGTGGGCTGTGTTGGACTTGGTCGTAAACTACAAAGTGTCTTATTTTGAGCCCCTCTTCAACTTTGTTGAAGGGCTCTCGGCCATTTGGGACCTGCAGCTATCACTTGCCCCTTTAGCTCACATTTTGGCCATTTTGGGGGGAAATTTGAATTTCATTTCCCCCCCATTTTTCCCCCTCTTTTCCAGCCTCTTTTGCTTATATATACAGCACCCCAGGTCTGTGTGAAGGGTTAGAGATTTTTGTATAAGCCTCTCACATTAAATTTCTCTCTCTCTCTACTCTAAACCTAAAAACCCCTTAAGTTCTTAACCATTTTTACACACCACCACCTAGCACCACCACCACCACTCCATACCAGAGGATTGGAGGACCTTCTCAGAGGCTATAAGTGCTGCATTTTGGACCAAGAGGCTGCTAAAGGGTTGGTCTTCAAGGGTGAGTCTCGTTTTTCCCTTTTTTGCTCTTTTCTTGGTCTATTTCTTATCCCTTCTTGCTCATACATTTGAGCTCCGACCAAAACTGAAAGTAGTGTTTTTTTGTGCTCTTATTCATCTTTCATTAAGGGTCCCTCACAGTTTGGGACCTCCTTGTTTCACTTCCTTCTTTACCCCTTTGTATGCCATTATTTTGCATAGTAATTTTGGCCCATATGTAATCTGTTTTGGAGCATGATATAAACTGTGAGTAGGCTTATTTTGAGCCCTTCTTCAACATTGAAGAAGGGCTCAACACTTTTGGGACCTCCATGCATGACTTGCCATTGAACCCCTCTTGGGTCCCCATTTTTGCATGTTTTATTAGGCTTTTGAGCCTCTGTTTTTGGACCTTGGTCCGAACTGAAAAGGGGCTTATTTTGACCCCCTCTCCATGTTTCATTGAGGGTTTGTTGCTGTTTGAGACATATTTTGTATACTTCATGTTAGAGCCCTCTTGTGGCCTTAATTTTGCATGGCATTTTGAGCATATTTCTACACTGTTTTGGGCTTGATCATCTACTGTAAAAAGCCATATTTTGGGCCCCTCTTCAACATTGTTGAAGGGCCCTAACCTGTTTGGGGCCAGCATATATCAGTTACTTCTTTGCCCCTTTGATGGCCCATTTCTTGCATGAGTTGTTTGCCATACTTGTATCTATTTTTGGGGCTTGTCATAAACTGAAAAAGGTCATATTTTTGGTCCCTCTTCAATGTTGTAGAAGGCCCTTTCTCTGTTTGAGGCCAGAATTTGTGGGTTGTCTCATACTCCTCTCTTGGCCCCTTTTTAGCATGCTAATTTAGTCCCACTTGTGCTTGCTGTTTGGCCACGCTTTGAACTGTAAAAATGCTTGTTTTGGGGCTGCCTTGCTTCTGTCTTTACATTCCATGTACAAATTATGCATGCTTTGTATAGCTGTAGGCCATTTCGTATGTCAAATTTCATGTTTCGGGTCTTATTCCATGCATCGGGTTTCATTTCGCCATGTTTCGGGGTTGTTTTCCCTTGCATTTCAGTTCTGAAATTTTGCATTTTTGCATGCCATATTGCATCCCTTGCCATGTCTCATTAGAGTGGCATTCCGTGCCGTAGGTTCGGTCCTCGGTTTGCGTGCATGCGTGCACGCATTTCGAGGTGTCTCATTTTCATCTGATGGCCTCTTATGTGAGTGTGGCTGAGGTCCACTCATGTTGGTGTAAGCCCATATTGCATTGTGTATGCCATTTCATTCCATAGCATTGTGTATGCTAGGTTACATATTAGTGCATTGTGTGTGCCATATCACCTCGTGCATCGTGTATGCCATTTCATAGCATTTTTCATGTTAGGTTGTATCTTAGTTGCATTTCATGCATATCATGCATATTGCATTGTGTTCGGGATAGGCATTAGCCCGGGCACGGGAAACGAGGTACGTTCCGTACTCCGAGTGACGGAGCGTGTCTCAATTCCCCAGTCACCGACACTCCGGATCATCCATGATGGAGTTAGGTTTTGTTGTGTTTTCATGTGCATTCATTCTATATTGAGTTGTGCGATTCGGCTCCTCGGCCATCATGCATCGAGATGCGTGATTGGTGGCACGAGGATCGAGGCATGCATACATTTGTGAAAATACATTGCTATGCCCCTTTCCTGCTCTCTGTTGCAGCATATCAAGAATCAGCAGTCTTCCGAGGCTTGGCGCGCTTTTCAAGAAATAATTACAAAACAGAGGCTAATCGGGGCATCGCCGTGGATTTCCGCGCAAGGCAGTCCAAACATGCATCATTCATCATCCGGAGCGGAATCAAGGCAGTCCCTGGCTTGCATGCCAGTTTTACAGCTTTCTTAGTTAACTTGTTAATTAATTAGGAATTTGTACATTATTTGGACTGTATTATTCTTTTATTCGGGACTGTATATTTATTTGGACCCTCTGCGCGAGGGCAAAATTGTAATAAGTGTGGGTGAGTGTGATGTATGTCTTCCAACCCCCACTTCTTTCTTCCCTTTTATTTACCTGCTTATGATGGTTAGATTAGGGCATATTTCAATTAGCATAACAGTATGACAGCATGTTTGCATCATTCATCTGTTTTGCATGCACCGGGCTCGGCGCATCATACAAACTGCATCTGTATTTCAATTCCAAGTTGAATACTTGATAGCTGTTGCATTTCATATGCCATGTTTAGAATAGCCGAGCCTGCTATAGTTGCATCTTTGCATGTGTTGCATTAGGCAATTCTGTGCATCTAGGATCATGCATGGATTTCTAACGAGCTTTTATTTTGGCTTGGAGTACTCGGTGAGTTTTTATGCTTTAGCATCCTTGCATGCGTGTGAGTGACTGCCATGAAAAGCATGCTTACCATGATGCTAATTGCTTATGTGATATAACTGCCTGAATGCCTGTGGGTGGAGGTTGAGTTATTTGGAGTGGAACAAATTCATCAAGTGTTTTAAGCCCACCGAGGGGTGGCAAAATCTGCATTTTAGCCTACCTGCGGGTAGCAAACCATTTTCAAAAAAACATGAAGTGTTTTGTTCCAATTCAGGCGACCCAGTCTATACTTGTATGCTGTGCGCATCACATAGTAACCTAGGCTAATAATCGGAATAAGAACACACAATGTTTTCAAAATAAGATATCATGGTTAGTAGAGGCCGGTCTTTGACCGGGCGAGCGGGGGTGCTCACGAAGTGACCTTCCCCAATCGTACCCAAGTTCCCGAGCCGAGGCAACTTTGGTGATGACGGACACGTGGCCTTTGGCACCGAGTCAGGGTTTCCTAAATTTCCCATTAAAAAACATTTAGGTGGCGACTCTGTATCTGGCAAAGCAGTCCATGTTTGGCACTTCTTTCAAAAAAATCTGTTTTCAAAATCGATTTGCCGATTTGGACTCTTTGGTTCAAGATTAAGAACCGTGACATTTGAGTCCTTCGAACTGTAGTGACCCAATATGAACGGAATGGGACTTAACCCCCCGGGGCGTTCGGGGACGTCTACAATATCCCCCATATCCTGTTCGTCGAAGAATTGCAGATTAGTAATGTCCTCTTCTAGATCAGCCAAACCATTCAGCCCTTGGCTCGACCCGTCCTCCCGAACTACATTAACCTCCATTCCTTTCGGAAATTCCACCCCTGGCTTGGCCTGACTTGTTGGCACAATGTAACCACACGAGTTGTATTCCTCTTCAGTTAGACTCACAGGGCCCTCAGGCATACCTTCTTTTACCACAGCTACCACCACGAGTTTGGGTTGGGGGATGGATGCGCTCATCATGCACAAGCCTGTGCTTTCTAGGACGAACAACGTCGGCTTAGGTAGGTGGGAGGGGGTGATGTATATGCTGGGGTCATATGGAACGGCCATTGTTTGGATAAGGTTTACTTGCCTAGGTGGTGGGGGTTGATTATGTGGTGGGAGAGGATTTGTGGTGACGTTGGGCTTTTGAGGAGGCGCTATCACCTTGTTGTCAATGAGATCCTGAATCTCATGATGTAGTCTAAAGCACAGGTCGGTATCATGACTGTGTTGTTGGTGAAAGGCGCAATACTTGGCCGGGTTATGTATAGGAGGGAGGTGATTTGGCAATGGGCGCGGCTCTAGGGGCTTTAGATGCCCCTTTTTGATTAGGACCCTCAAAGCCGCAGATAGAGACATATAGAGTAGGGTAAAAGTCCTCTGGCCTCATGGTGGGTACTTTGCAGGTTGTGGGGTAGTTCCGGATGCATCGGTAAAGGGGTTGGCTATTTTTGGTGTGGTGGTGACCATACCAACATCAGAAGTCCTTGCAGCTGTATTACTACTCGTTGCTGCATTGGAACCTCATGTAAAAGCCCATTTGGGCTGCTCTTTCTCTTGGTCAATCAGACCTTGCTTCATGGCATCCTCTATCTATACTCTTATATCATGGAGGTCAGCGAAAGTAGGCAGCGGTAGGGCGATCATTTTCTGTAGCAACCTCGGTTGCAGATTATGGACCACCATCCGAATTTGATCCTTCTTAGCTGGCCGAGTAGTCATCATGGAGGCCTTGGCCCTCCACCGAGTGACGAAATTGGAGAAACCTTCCTTCGGCTCTTAACGGGTTGCCTCGAGATCACGAGTTGTGACCTCGATTTGAGTGTTATAAGAGTATTGAGCAATGAAGGCCTCGGCCATCTCTTCCTAGCTCCTCTTTACAGAATCTTCCAGTTTAGCATACCAAATAGCCGTAATACCTAACAGGGTCCACCCAAAGAGGGATAACTTCTGCAGTTTGGTCAAGCCCATCGGCCGCAGAATATCTGAAAATAGCCGCAAATGGACCATGAGATCACCCGAACCATCGAATCAGTCTATGTGTGGCATTTTAAATCTGTCCAGCAGGGTCATTACTGCATCGGTATAGCCATCCTCTATATCCAGGATCGAATTACCACCCTGAGCTCGTTTGAAAAGCTTCTCACGCTTGCTCACTGTCAGAGCGGTAGGGTCGACCTCGAACTCAAACGGTGCCTCCGTTGGGTAGGCCGGTGCTTTGGAAGTCTGAGGTGGAACTGGCTCTGCCGGAATGTCCGCATTCTCCTAGACATTAGTGGTAACCCCGGGTACTGGAACCCTAGCTAGGGGTGGATGCGAAGAAGAAGCTGTTGCTTGTTGTGGTTGTTGTTGCTGTTGGAGCCTATCAATCAATTTAGCCTGCTGGGCTACAATCTCTATTTGGCTAGCCGTAACTTCTGCTTGGCGAGTAGCGTCCCGTTGCATGACCTCGATGGTTTGTTGAAGTTGACGCATCATATCCTCTATATTGACTGAGGGGTGCTGATCTATCAGAAGCGGTGTATACTCTCTTTCTGAGGTGGAAGCAAAAAACTAGGTCCAACTACGCACAGGCGATGCAGATAGTGATCGCTGAATTGTCGACTACTGAACCAATGATCTGGGGCTAACTCTCCTCCGTCTCGTAACCGGGGGTAGCGAAGCAAACACTGGTTGTCCTCCAACAAGATCCTTACATCGGTAATCCTCCTGACTCTGGTCCAGAGCGCTCGGGGGGTATCTGTCTCGTCGGAAGCAATTGTGAAACACTACCTTGCAAAAAGAAAAATAAAGCAAAAGGAAACAACAATCAACAAACGCACAGCACCTCGGCTTAGACAAGGACAAACACACAGTTGAAATCATAAGCTGGATAATCTGTACTCAAATACTGATTTCTGCCCCCAAATTTTTGCCTCAACCAGATACCCTCAAACTGATACTCAGACTTGCAACTGATACATATATTCCTGTAGAGACATACCCTAACAGCACGTATCAAGCAAGTGAGAGCCAAAACACCCCTATGATGGGGGAGGGTTATCCTGTCCTAATTTCGTTAGGAACTAGGGGTTCACTACGCACGCATGCGGTTTCAAACAGTCCTGCATTCGGGTGAGCAACCTGTCCTAGTTTGGAATGGTCTCTAAGGCTTCCGATATATAACTAGGCCGATTGGTCAAAAAGGGTACCTCAGCAAGGCCATCTAATATACCTCTTGCTCCTAACACCGAGAAGTGAAAGGAGAATCAAATGGTACAGCGGTAGTCCAGATCCAAGGCTTGTGTTCCCATCGTGGCAGAGCCCGCAACCGGTCAGCCTTTTGGCAAGCTTTTCCAAGCAAGCCTCCGGCAAACCATTCAGGAATAGTAGACGGCAAACACAGTGACATAGGCGCACCAATGCAAATACAATGTAAAGAAACACATAAATGTAGATAAAACAACATATCACGAGTTTGAAGTCAAGTTCTCTAAATCCCCAGCAGAGTCGCCAGAAACTGTAGCTCGACTTTTTCGTGCCCCCTTTCGGAGAGCTCGAATTGGTCCTACAATTCGGACTCTTGTCACAGTTTTGAATCTAATCTCACAAAGTGCAATGTGAGACTGATAAACACCAAAGAGTCCAATCCGGTAAACTTTTTTGGAAAATCAGATTTCGAATCAAATAATGCCAAAACTGGACTGCTTTGCCAGATTACAGAGTCGCCACCTAAATATTTTATTTTTCGAAAATTTAGGAAACATGTCCGTCATCACCAAAGTTGCCTCGGCTCGAGAACTTGGGAACGAGAGGGGAAGGTCCTGAAATGAGCACCCCCGCTCGCCCGATCAAAAGATCGGCCTCTACTAAACAAGATATGTTGTTTTAAAAACCTTATGTGTTCTTATTCCGGTTATTAGCTAACTTTACTATGTGACGCACACGAGCAAGTATAGACTAAGTCGCAAGACTTGGAACGAATTCAACTCATGTTCTTTTTTTTTTTTGAAAATGGTTTGAAAATGCCACCCTCAAGTGGGCTACAGCACGGATTTGCCATCAAACATGATGGGCATAAAACATGATTTGCCACTTCGCAAAGTGGGCTTAAAACACACATTTTGTTGAATTGCTTCAATTCAAGTAACAAAGCCTTCATCCACAGGCATTCATGCAGTTAAGCATTTAAGCACATAGCCTCATGGCAAGCATGCGAAACATGGCAACACTCACACTCATGCAAGGATGCTAAAGCGTAAAAGCTTACCGAGTATTCCAAGCCAAAACAAGAGCTAGCTAGAAAAAATGCATGATCCAAACTATACAAAATACCTAATGCAACAAATGCAATAATGTAATTAATAGGCTCGGCTACTTGTAACAAGCCCGCGAGGGACCTCATGGGTTACAGTTCGGACTCAATTTGTCACGGTTCTTAATCTGAACCAAAGAGTCCAAATCCGGCAAATCGTTTTGAGAAAATAGATTTTGAAAGAAGTGCCAAACATGGACTGCTTTGCCAGATACAAAGTCGCCACCTAAATATTTTTTATGGGGGAATTTAGGAAACCCTGACTCGGTGCCAAACGCCACATGTCCGTCATCACCAAAGTTTCCTCGGCTCGGGAACTTGGGTACGATTGGGGAAGGTCAGCTATGAGCACCCCTTCTCGCCCGATCCGAAGATCGGCCTCTATTAACCGTGATATCTTATTTTGAAAACACATGCGTTCTTACCCCAGTTATTAGCCTAGAATTACTATGTGATGCGCACAGCAAGACAAGTATAGACTAGATTGCCCAATTTGGAACAAAGCATTGCATATCTGTTTGTTTAAAAATGTTTTGGAATTTTGCTACTGGTGAGTAAGCTAAAACACGGATTTTAGTGAGTTGTCCCAACTCAAACAATCCAACCTTCACCCACAGGCATTCAAACAGTTTATATCACATAAGCATCTAGCCACATGGTAAGCATGCTGTCATGTTAACATTAGCACGCATGCGGTATGCTAAAGCATAAAAAGCTCACCTAGTACTCCAAGCCAAAACAGAAACTAGTTAGCAATCATATGCATGATCCTAGTTCATGTTAAGATGGCTAATGCAACACATGCAAGATGCAACTAAAATAGGCTCGGCTATCCTAAAGATGGCATGTGAAATGCTGCAATTAACAAATACTCAACTTGTAATTGAAATACAAATGCAGTTAGCATGATGTACCGAGCCCAGTGCGTATAAGACAAATGTATGGACGCACGCATGCATAACATAAGGTATGCTAATTAAAATATGCCCTAGTCTACCATCATAAGCGGGTAAATAAAAGGGAAGAAAGACGTGGGATTGGAAGACATGCACAAAACTCAGCCACACTTATTACACAATTGCCCTCACTCGGAGGGTCCGAATAAATAATTAACTACTTAATTAATTATTACAGAATTCCTATTTAATTAACAAATTAAATGTAGAATTAAAATAGCCGCAGCCCCGCCTTCAAAATGTTTGGATGATGCATGCTTGACTCGTACTGCCCGGAAACTCGCTGCCATAGCATTGCTGCCTCTGTTTTCACTGCCTGGCTCCTCTGAAAATTACACAAGTGTCAGGACAGGTTCTATGCACACTGTGGAACACCACCGGCTGGGAGGAATGGCCACCGGCCATGGGAAATTGTCACCGGCCACTGATAAAGCTATCGGCCATTCATTGATGGCCGGTCGGCACTAGAGATGGCCGGCCGGCCAAAGCATCCTGCAGAAATCAGTTTTGACAGCAACAGAGGGCAAGCAGTGTATGGCATGAAATTTCAAGCAAATGTAAGCATGGCCACACTCCCTATCATGCAATGGACTCAAGGGAGCATGGCCCTCGACTCTCGGGCAATCAATTATGCATGATGGCCTAAGAGGCCAAGTTTGCCATTCAATGTGAATGCATGCAACAATCAAATGAAAGCTAACGCCTTATCATATTGAGATCAAAGGCATCGGCGACCGAGGATCGAGACGTGTTTTGTCACTTGGAGTACAAACACTCCTCGCCCCTCAAGTTTGGCTTGACACCCCAAACCAAACAAATGCAATGCATATATGCCAACTTGGCTCGAAGATGCAACATGAAGCTAAGTAAGCAAGGCATGCCAAATGCAATGCAAACTAAACATGCTAATGTATAATGTACTAAAGCATGCAACATGCAATGTAGTAAACATGAACGAATACTCAATGGGACTAGCATGTGGTAACACATAATGAGCCAAATACGTAATAAACATATAACAAACATGTAATGGTGGACTTAAACCATAAAGGGCAGACCTCAGCCTTGCCATAAACAGTGGCCAAAATGCCCAAAAAGATGGGTCAATGCTTATGCAAACATGCACGCCAATAGGTCCAAGACAAGGGGCATTCTACCACAACTACCCCAAGCACTCATGGCATGAACTTTCCAACACAAAATAGAGTTTCAATATACAAAATGACCCCCCAAAACCCACCGATATGGCAGCCCCAAAAATTAAACACTTTAAGCATGTACAATGGCCCCTTTTCAAGGCACAACAAAACAATTCTTCAAGGCATGAAAGGGCTAATAAGTGCAGGCATACAAGCATGAATTAGGGTCTGAAATGGCATGTGAGATGACCCCAAATCACTTAAACAACCTAACCCAAGCATGCTCATGATTCACATAGCCAATGCCAACATGCTAGAATGCTAAGGAGCCATATAAAGCATATCAAATATGACCAAACCAGCACCTAACAGACCCCAAGCATGGAAAAATATGACCAAGAACTTCACAAAGTAAAGTCAAAACATGAGAGCATGGTGGTCAAATGTCATGATACATTTCTAGGCAAAATGAAGGGACACAAAGCAAGTACAAAATGCATGCTAAGGGTCAACAAACCAACATGTAACAGAGATATAATACGACCCAAAACACCCAAAAAGCCTCTAAATGGAGTCATAAACAACTAAGCATGCATGCTACCATATTGAGCCAAAAACATGGATAAATGAGTCACAAAGGGAGAGGGGTGTCCCTCCCCTATACAAGACCTCAAACCTCCTTCTTCACCACTGAAAATCCACTGGATTTCAGTGGTGAGGAGACCAATACACAAGAATAACCAAAGCTTGCCAAAAGAGCACAAAAAGAGACCAAAAGAGGCCTAAGAGGGGGAGGTCGACCCCCAACACCAAAACAACCTTAATGAAGGATCTTAAGCATGAAAATACAAGACTTTTTTTAGTTATACACAAAGCCTAAATCAGCATGCAAGATAGGTAAAAACCTAATGCAAGATTGGGAAAACTAAAGTAAGATTGTTACCCTTGAAGAACTCTTGAAGGACAGCAAGATCAACCACCTTCCTCTGGTCAAAACCAGTCCAAAAACTCAAGAACAAACCCTCCAAGCCCTTTAAGGTCGAAGTATGGTGTAATGGTGTGTGTCTTAGTGCAAAACTAAGGCAAAAACACACTTTTTAGGCCTCCAAACACACACAAAGGATGAGAGAGAGGGAGATATAGAGAGAGAATGTATATGACAGATATGTATATGTATGTCCCTGGTTTTTTTTGTTCAACCCTTGACAATGGAGGAGGAGGGGTCCTTAAATAGACAAGGGAGATGTTTTGAAGCTTCTCCAAGAAGCTAAACTAAAAAGGGGCAAAGGGGGCAAGAAGGTTAAGGCTTCTGGAGGAAGCTAGGACAGCTAGCAATGTTCTTGAGGAAGCTTTGACAAAGGGTCAAGCTTCCTCAAGAAGCTAGACCAAAAGGGTGCAAAAGGTGCATAACAACCACACTATGCACGGGGAAGAGTGTTGGTGCATTCCAGCTGGCACAGCTGGCATGCACCATGCCTGAAGGGTGCATACCAGCCAGCAGAAGAGGTCACCAGCCAAACAAAGTGCCGGCCGGCCACATAAAGTGCCGACCGGCCATTGGTATCAAGAAACCATGGCCGGTGGAAACAATGAAAGGCCGGTGAGGCAAAGGGAAGGCCGGTGGGGTGTGGGGATGGCCAACAAGCCATTCCCTACCCCTCAAAGCAAAAGCACAAGCATTTGGCGCAAAACCAAACACAAAACAAACGAGTTGAGAGATCCTGAGGCAAGGCGCGCGGCCGAGGCCTCCGGGAACTCAAAACGAACACGGACATGGATGATCACCGAGTGTTCCAACGGTGATGTCCAAGTCTTGAGGACGGTCAAAAATGAGGTGTCTACAGTTGCCCCTCTTTGACATAACTCGAAAGTCATAACAATGACGGGAGTGAATGTCAAAGCCCAGAGACGACCCATTTTTGACAAGGCCGAAGACTTAGACAAAGCAGGCAAGACAAACTAGATAAAGATATGCGCCCGAAGGCAGGGGCAAAATGCAAGACAATGCACAAAGCCGGGCATAACTTATGATCATGCAAAGAAAGCTGTAACGAAGCACATACAATGCAACAGTTTTAAGCTAGCATACACCAAACTACACTATAATGCAGAAAGGATGTAAGAGAATTATGCAATTCTCGATACGTCTCACTCGGAAGGTACAATACCTGTCTATTCGCCTGGTTGCACCTGCCTCAAATGAACCGTACATACAATATCGTGCCTGAAAAGAAAGAAAACTTAACAGGTACAATGTTGTTAGCAACATGCATAACAATGCAATTGAAAGTGCGTGACAACGCCAGTGAAGGGGTGCATGACAATGCGGATGAAAGAGGTGCATAACAACGCAACCCGAGTGTGTACATAACAATGCATGGAGGGCATGCGTGACAACGTAATGCTGAGTGGTGCATAACAATGCGATTTGAAATGTAAGCGCATATAAATAAAGCACACACGACAACGCATGCAATGTGTGAAAAAGGAACTTGAACACATATAAGTAAAGCAATGCACGCATGCACGCAATGCGTATAAAAGGAGTTTGAACACATATAAGTAAAGCAATGCACGCATGCACGCAATGTGTATAAAAGGAGTTTGAACACATATAAGTAAAGCAATGCACGCATGCACGCAATGTGTATAGAAACTTGAAACATGGTAAAGACAAGTCATTCATGATATTGAAGTGATTTGTGGAGTTCATAAGATACAAAAAGGATACGGGAGGGGGGGGGGTTCCTCGTACGTATGGAGCATCGCTCATAGCAGACACAACTTGAGGTCAACTCGGAGGTCTATGAATGTTCTGAAGGTGTACTTCCTTGCACTGCCTCAAGAAATGAAGGTGCCAAACCATACAATTGATCAAACAAGAGTGCGAGAGATGCAGTGACCACAAGGGAGGGGCTTCCGGTATCAACCCCGATACTTTGCTGCCTTGCTCCTTCTTTTCGCTTTACTTTCCTTTTTACTAGTAGTTTAAGCACATTGCACTGCCTCAGGCAGCTTTTATTTTTAAAAGAAACTGTGTATGTTTGCAAAATACATGGTGGAAATGAAACTGCTATTTTATTCAAAATGTGTTGCATTTGTACGTCCCATGCATTGCATCGCATGGCATCACATAACAATGTGAATGAAATTCGTTTGAAAATAGAGCATTCGCATCATAATAATCAGGTAGTGAACCAATTTACAACTCGATAAGCAAAACAGAGAGACTCGATATCACCAACCAAGCGTGAGTACAACTCGATAAGCAAATTAAAGGCTTGAAGAGAGTGACATACAACTCGATAAGCACATATATAACAACTCGATAAGCAAATAGGCGTGACTCCTCAAGAATCGATCACCGGAGGGCATTGGAAGTGGTGGAATTCCCAATCCTCAGCATAAACAGCTCAGAGAACAAGAAGGAAGACCACCGGCCGGAGATAAAGGTCATCGGCCGTGAGAAATGGCCATCGGCCAGAAGCTTTGATTCATCGGCCAAAAGTGGTGGCCGGTCGGCACTATATTTGGCCGGCCGGCCATGAATTGTCAAAACCAGCAGAATGCTGACATCTGTCCTGCACTCAATCTTATCTTCTACAAAAAGGCCTCAGCTTCGTAGTTCTTCTCAATTCAACACTGATTTGCTCCAAATGGAAGCGCTTCTTGCCCAAAATCTCACAACTTGGATTAACAACTTGGATGGTTCGGAAAAGTTGAATTTCTGGGGCTTCGGCATAAACGCACTATTCACTTTGGGTCGTACCCCGCTACACCTTCCGTTTCTCCATGCCGCGGCAAGGTTTTGGAATCCGGTGACGCATGTTTTTAGTTTCGGCGGGCAAGAGGTATGTCCTACCTTTGAAGATTTTCAAGCTTTAATGGAGTCTGAGCGCAATGAAGAGATCCTGCCTCAACTTCGTTTTGGCCATGCCCAATCCTTAGGACAAATGTGTGGGCTCTCAATACCCGATGCTCGATCTTTGATTTGTGACGGAATGCTGGATATTCCGAGTTTGATTTGCCGTTTTTCTGATGCCGGTGACCGTGGCGACCGTCATTGGCAAGGCTTTCGGCAACACGCCTTTGTTTGTGCATGCTATTCATTTCTTACTTGCCTCAGGCTCTAGAGGGTCTAGTGTTCGGTTGATCGAGGTTGCCCAAGGTTTGAAGGAAGGTAAGAGTTGCATCGCCATGACTTTGGCTGAGACGTTGATGGGCTTGGATGCTTTCTATCGTCGCGAAACGAACAAATTTGCGGGGAGTCCACTACTACTGCAGGTAAAGTTTCCCACCCAATCTCTCATATATATTGCTCACATCGCTCGGCCCTCAAGCTCGGTTTTCTCACAAAACCCTTTTCTTACTTTTCTCTCATCGTACATCTCTCTATTCTTTATTCTCTCATTTTTCATCCCTTCCCAGGTGTGGTTGATGGACAAGTTGCAGGTTGTGGACTCTTGCCCAATATACTCAGCCCGCGGTTACTTCTTCAGACAACGCCTAGTCGACGCCCTTGATGAGGGTTGGTGGTTTGATTGGATGTGTAGATTGTCCGCGGATCGCATTGCTTGGCGATGTCCTTGGCTTAATCTACCGGCAATGAGCTACAGCATGACCCGCCAACCTGGGATTCAGCTGATTGGCTTGACTCACTGTGTCTTCTATTTTCTGTTTCAGGTCCGGTGTCAGTTCGGTCATGACCAGACTTGTCCACCAGAAGAGATAGAATATCCAACTGCATTCCCGATCCGAGGCGCACAGCTTGCCCGGTATACAACAGCATGGAGGACTAGGGAGCTCCTGGCCCCCGCTCCCACTTTCAGTTGCACTTTGTCTGATGAGTGTGTGGATTGGCTTAATGAAGAGGCACAAGTCGGGCCCAGCTTGGCATCAGAGGCTTCGACCAGCTCTGGGAGGGGGCGCAGGAACACCTGACTTATCCATGCCCCAGATTTATTGCTTTATTAGTATTTTCAAGTTTTCCTTATGAATGTAATAAAAAAAGCAACTTCAATTTGTATTCAAGAGCAGGATAACTCTGTATTGAAATCAATGAAATTGAAGGTTGTGGTATTGAAAATTTCCCGTTTCGGTCCAGAAATGGTCTTAGTTGTAAAAAGATTAATTTGAACAAAGTCAACTTTTATTAAAACTTTTCAAAACTATTTTCGGTATGGATCAGAACTGGACACGCCTGAGATTTGTCACTGAGATGCATAACCCAGGATCCCAACAACTGGAAAGTTGCCTCTAGTCTGACTAGTACCGCGGCACTGCACAACAACGGAAAGTTGCCCCTAGTCTGAAAAGCACTGCACCGAAGATCGCGATGAATGCTGATAGACAAAGATGACTGAGATGATCAAATGGACAAAGTTGATCGGGGAAAAAGTTTATGGCTGAACTCCAGGATGAAGTTGCCTACGTATCCCAAAGGTGGGAATCAAGCCTTACGTAGTTCAGGCTTTGGTTCACTCGAGTATTTTCACTCTCCTTTTGCGCTCTAACTTTTGCCAAAGCCGCCCTTTGCGGGTTTTCAACCTTGTGAGCTCAGTTTTTATATTTTCCAATTTTTTTATGCTCTAACTTTTGCCTACGTCGCCCTTTCAGGTTTTCGGCCTAGCGAGCCTCTCAGGGGTAATATTTCTTCAACTTGTCCATGTTGATCGGTTGTGAGAACTCTAGGCCATCTAGGTCCATCAGAACGACAGCTCCACCCGACCAAATAGACTTAATGATGTAGGGACCGTCCAATTGGGTCTGAACTTGCCCCTTGGGTCGTGGATGGGAGCTCGGTTGTCCTTAAGTACCAAATCCCTTCCTTTAAATTCCTGGACTTAACCTTCTTGTTGAAAGCCCGGGCAATTCTGCGCTGATAACCTTGAACATGGTACAGTGCTTTCAGTCTTCTCTCATCGAAGAGCATGAGTTCCTCAAACCTACTCTGCTGCCAATCTGCTTCGGCTATTTGACACTCGCAATGACGGAACCTCAATCTCGATAGGTAGAACGGCCTCCATCCCATAGACTAATGAATACGGAGTCGCCCCAGTAGAAGTTCTAATTGAAGTCCGATAGCCCCACAGAGCAAACGGCAACTTATCTGGCCAGTCCCGGTAGGTTTCCACCATCTTTCGCAGTATGTGTTTGATGTTCTTGTTGGCGGCCTCAACCGCTCCATTGGTTTGCGGCCGGTATGTGGATGACTTATGAAAAGCCACATTGTATTTCTCCAACAAGTCAATCACTTCTTCTTGAAGTGGGAACCATTGTCTGAAATAATCTCGTTTGGGACTCCGTAGCGACAGATGATGTTGTTTCTGATAAACTTCGCCACATGTGAAGCCTTCAACACCGCATAAGATTGGGCCTCGACCCACTTTGTAAAATAATCTATCACGACCAGGATGAACTCATGCCCATTCGACCCCTTCGGAGTGACAGCCCCGATCACATCGATTCCCCAAACTGAAAATGGCCATGGTGAAGTCATATTGTACAGCTTCGACGGCGGAATGTTCATGCGGTTTGCATGGATCTGACATTTGTGGCATCGCCGAACAAAGCCGATACAATCCTCCTCCATGGTAGACCAGTAGTAACCCTGCCTGAGGATCTTCCGAGCCAACATTACCCCATTCATATGTGCACCACATTCTCCTCCATGGATGGCCTCCATCAGGCGCTTCGACTCTTCAGCTTCTACACACAGCTTATGCATTCCCAGATGACCTCTCTTATACAGCTTACCCCCGCAGATGATGAACTGAACAGCCATTCTTCTGATTGCCCTTTTATCTTTGGCATTTGCCCCTGGTGGATACTCTCTTTCTCCAAGAAGTTCCAAATGTCGTAATACCAAGGGTTGTCGTCCTGAACCTCACCTATATGGCAGCAATTGATTCATACGCTGGCGCAAACTTCTGGTCAATGATGACTGGACGCATCCGGACTCCGAACGGGATGTCTATCATGGAAGATAGAGTTGCTAGTGAATCTGCGAACCTGTTGTTCTCTCTTGCTAGATGAGCAAAGTTTAGCTTCTCAAATCGAGGAATTAACAAATCCAAGGTCTGGTGGTACATTGCCATCTTTTCCTCCTTGACTTTCCAATCTCCTTTTGCTTGAGATACAACAAGGTTCGAGTCCCCGATGACGTCCAACTGTTTTGCCCCTAGTTCCAAGGCTGCTTCTAGACCGGCAATGCATGCCTCATATTCTGCCTCGTTGTTCGAGACTTTGAACCGGAGTTTGAATGCTAGAGGAATACGGGAGTTGTCGGGTGCTATCAACAATACTCCTATCCCATACCCGTACTGGTTTGACGCTCTGTCAAAGTACATCGTCCAAGTTTCATCTTCAACATACAAAATGGCTTCATCTGGGAATAGTACTCAACTGCTTCATCCCCTTCAACCGGGTGATCGGCAAGAACTCTGCCACTGCTCTTCCCTTGACTGACTTGCGTGTCACATATTTCAAATCGAATTCAGAGAGCAACAGCAACCAACGAGCTAGCCTACCCGTAAGTGCCGGTTTCTCGAAAAGATATTTGATGGGATCGAGTCGTGAAACCAACATTACGGAGTGAGCTAACAGGTAGTGCCGCAGCTTCCTGGTAGCCCATACCAAAGCTAAACAAGCCTTCTCCAGCGGAGTGTAGCGGGTCTCGTAATCCAGCATCTTCTTGCTCAGATAGTAGATGGCCCTCTCCACCTTATCCTCCGATTCTTGTGCGAGCATACAGCCCATTGTAGTCTCAGTTACTGAAAGGTACAATATCAGCGGTCTTCCCAGTTCTGGCGGTGACAACACGGGTGGGTTCTGTAAGTATTTCTTCATCTGTTCAAAAGCAGCTTGGCATCGGCCGTCCCATTGGAATTTCTTTCCTTTCTTCAGAAGACCAAAAAGTGGTTCACAAGTCAAGGTTAATTTTGAGATAAACCGTCTTATGAATTGCACTTTACCCAGAAAGCCTCGCACCTCCTTTTCAGTCATTGGTGGTGGCATTTCTAAGATAGCCTTGATTTTGAAAGGGTTGACTTCGATGCCTCTTTGTGTAATTGGAAACCCCAGCATTTTCCCTGCTGTAACATCGAATGTACATTTCTGAGGATTCAGCCGCAACCGAAATTCTCTGATCCTTTGGAAAAACTTTTGCAAGGCGGTGTAGTGGCTCTCTCTTTCTTTGGACTTGACAATCATGTCGTCCACGTACACTTCAACCTCTTTGTGGATCATGTCATGCAATATCGTAGTCGCGGCCCGTTGATATGTTGCTCCAGCATTCTTCAACCCAAATGGCATTACTCTGTAGCAGTAAGTCCCCCACGGGGTGGTGAAAGCAGTCTTCTCCCGGTCTTCGGGTGCCATTACTATCTGATTATAGCCTGAGAAGCCATCCATAATGAAAGCAAAGCATGCCCCGCTGTGAAATCCACCAATCATCAATATGCGGCAAGGGAAAATCGTCCTTCGGACTGGCTCTGTTCAAATCTCTAAAATCCACGCATACTCGGATCCTGCCATCTTTCTTTGGCACTGGAACAATGTTGGCCAACCAAGTCGGGTATTCGGATACCAGCAGGAAGCCTGCATCGATTTGCTTGGTGACCTCTTCCTTAATCTTGATGGCCCAGTCAGGGCGGATCCTTCTGAGTTTCTGTTTGACAGGTCAGGCTCCGGGGTCAAGAGGGATCCGGTGTTGTACAATCTCAGGATTGATTCCAAGCATGTCTTCGTAGGACCACGCGAAAACATCTTTGAAATCTTTTAATAAAGCGAGTAAGCACTCGCGTTCCTCCGAAGACAACGTGGACCCGATCTGGACCAGTCGCGGGTCCTTATCAGTACCAATATTCACAGTAGTGATTTCATCAACTAAAGGTTTAACAAATCTTTCCTGCTCTTGATCAATTAATCGTTGCAAAACCGGAGGAATTTCTTCCTCGTCGTTTTTGTCAAAATTTTGAAAGTCCTGATTCAAGCAATAAATCAAAGGCACAGAAAAGTACTCAGAAACCACATCCATATCATTCTCATTATGTACTTCCAAACCGTCCGATTCTTCTGTTACAACAGACTCAAAAGAGAAAGAAAAAGACGACCTGGACAGGACTGTGGCATCCGGGTTATCACCCCCAGGAATACCGGACTCAGACTCAGTTGAGCTGGAACCTGATTCCGACTCACAAGACTCGGTGGAATCAGATTCCGGCTCACTACCTGACCCGGTGCTGCTCGACAAAAATCCCTCTTCGTACTGCCAAACGAGAGAGGGTGCGATGGATGCATCCAAAATATTTGATGGTAGGCCCGCAGCCGTTTCATTCCCGATCATGGACACCGAGGAGTTATCCCCCAAGCACTTCTGTTCGATCGGAGGATCTGAAAGTAGACATGCCAGTGCTACCCCCATTTCAATCTCAACGTCCTCAGACTCCAATTCCTTGCTCTGTTCAACCTCAACTGTCGGGTCTGTCTGCTCTCCGGCAACATCATCCCCAGATAATTGTAGGTCAAAGAAAATTTCGAAACCTGGCACGCGCTTCTTCTCCGCGTTCAGCCATGGCTCGGGGAAGCCACAAAACGGAAAGTCCTCCCCCTCCCGGACGAAGCGTCCGTTTAGGGTACCCTGAATGGGCCTATGCATCAGCTCAAAAGGCTTCCCAGCCTGCTTTGCTCTGGCTCTTCCAGCCATTTCCTTTCCCTTTCTTACCCAATCCTCCTTGGTGGGCAGATAACCCAAGCCAAAGGTGTGTAGGTTGTGTGGTACCTCGGCCAGTGCTGCGACGCCCTTCCGGCCACTCTTTCCCAATCCCATCCCGGGGATGTGTTGGAGCTTGTTCATGAGGTATACTGCCTGAGCACTGACATATATCCCTTTGTTAGTAGCCATGATGTTCTGTACAACCCAAGCCTCAGCCAGAGTAAAACCTGATATGAACACGTCCTCCATACCATGCTCAATTTCTAGAACAGGCGTAGATACCTCCGGTGGTGGATGAATCGATGAATTTCCAAAAACAATGGCTACTCCCTTCCCATAGGGGTATTTCACCATTTGATGCAAGGTGGAGGACACCGCCTTTACCTGATGCAGCCACGGCCGCCCCAAAAGCAGGTTGAAAGTTGCCGGAACTTCTAAGACATGGAAATCTATCTCATGCTGTCCTGGCCCAACTTTAGTCTGAACTTTTACCGTCCCCATGACTTCTCTGCTCGTGTTGTCGTATGCCCGGATCACCTGAGCTGTCGGCACAAAGTCCGCGGTTTTCAAACCGATTGCATACGCTGTCCTAGCTGGGCAGACGTTGATGGCGGACCGGTATCAACAAGAACCACCGGTATCCATTTATTCTTACACTCCACAGAGATGTAGAGTGGCTTGTTGTGGTTTGCCCCCTCGGTGGCAATTCTTTGTCGGAAAAAGTCAGCGTCGGGGTAGCCCCTCCCGGAAAGACTAATCCCACCAGCTGTTCTGGCGTGGTTTCTATCGAAAGCTTGGCCTTGTCCATGGCTGATAAGACAGCCTGTCTGTGCACTCGTGATGCCATAAGCAGTCCCCAGATGGAGATGTCTGCTTGTATCTTTTTTAACTGTTTGAGCACAGCCTCCTCTTCAAGTTGTTTCTCCTTCTGTTTCTCAGTCTCCCTGTCTTTCCCAGAAGCCTCTGGTTGATCTAGGTGCGGGGGTTTGAAGTACCGCCCGCTCCTTGTCATATGGTCGACTTCTCCAATGTACCAGGTGTCGTCGGGTTGGTTGTTCCCCCAATCTTCATCCGTGTGGGCAAGACATAAATCGTCGTCCTCCCACCACATTCCATCTGCAGCCGACAGACACCTGTCCGGCTCTGGTATGACTGTTCTCGTACTCGCAGTACCTTCCATCCCTATGCTCGCAGCATTCTCTGTTTCTGTGCTCATAGCGGTTTCAGTCCCCACATGAGCCTTAGCCTTCCTGATTCTCTCAGAATCTTCAAATCTTTCCTGTTCCGACTGTGTCAATACAGCTGGCTGTTCAATAATTCCTGTATTCAAAATGCTCCAATCCTGAGCGAAATTCTTGACACCGGCGCTCTCCGGCGATGTACTCTGTTCTTCGACCCTTCCGGCCGTCACTGACATTCTTGCCCCTGCCGGGCCCTGTCCTGGTTGGAACTCTTCCACGATATCTGGTTGATCATCCAACCACCCGATAGCCTCTACCGATTCCTCATAATCAAACCAGTTGACTGCTGCGTCCCCTGGATCTTGGTCACTGTAAAACTGGAGATTGGCAAGGTCCTCTTCCACAGCCGTCAGATTATCTGTCCTCTGTCCCAAACCATCCCCTTGGATCGCACACAGCTCTGCCCCCGTCGGCAATTCTACTTCTAGTCTATCCTGGCCTATTGACGAAATGTAGTCGCTCGGACTGCACATTTTCTCAACAGAACTCCCAGATTTCTCGAACTCTGGCTCAACAACCTTCTCCTCCTTTGAAATCTCCCCTCTTCCGTCCTTGACAGTCACCACCATGGGCTTAGGTTGGGTTATGGAGATGTCCATCATGCACAAGTCAGTGCAGTTGGGAAGGAACACCTCCGGCTTAGGTAGGTGGGAAGGAGTGATATAGATGCTAGGATCGTAAGACACGACCCCAGTCTGGATGAAATTGATTCTTTTGGGAGGTGGAGCTTGGTTATGTGTAGGGAGAGGGTTTGTTGTGACATTGGGTTTCTCGGGAGGCATAATCACCCCGTTATCGATGAGATCTTGAATCTCATGACGCAATCGGTAGCACAGATCGGTGTCATGACCGTGCTGCTGGTGAAATGCGCAATACTTGGCTGGATTGTGGGTAGGGGGAAGTTTTTCCGGTAATGGCCGCGGCTCTAGGGGCTTCAAGTGCCCTTTTCTGATTAGAACCCCCAGAGCTTTGGACAGGGGCATATACAGTGGAGCGAAGGTTCTTGTATTTTTGGGTGGGTATTTGGCTGTTTGTGGATGGCTTCCGGACGCGCCGGAGAATGGCGTGGCTGCCATGGTTCTTGGAGGGAGGTTGGTGGTGACCATACTCACTTCGGAGGCTCTTGTAGTTGTAGCGCCGCTCGGGCCCGCATTAGTGTTGCGGTTGAAAGTTCTTCGGGGTTGTTCTCGGTCATTATCAATTAAGCCTTGCTTCAAGCATCCTCAATCTGTACCCCCATTTCATGTAGATCGGAAAAGGTAGGAAAGGGGAGTACAATCATCTTCTGCATTAACTTCGGCTGAAGATTGCGCACAATCATCCGAATCTGATCTTTGTCTGTGGGCCTTAAGGTCATCATCGAAGCCTTGGCCCTCCATCTGGTCACGAATTCTGAGAAGCTCTCTTTGGGCTCTTGCCTCGTTGTCTCGAGATCACGGGTCGTAATCTCGATTTGTGTATTATATGAGTATTGCGCGATGAAGGCCTCAGCCATCTCGTCCCACTTTCTCTTGACGTCATCTTCTAATTTGGCATACCATATGGCCGCCACACCCGACAGGGTCCGGCCGAACAGAGACAGCTTCTGCAGTCTGGTGAGGCCCATTGGCCTTAAAATATCTGAAAACAATCTCAGGTGCACCATGGGGTCACCAGACCCATCAAATCGATCGATATGAGGCATTTTGAATCTGTCAGGCAGCGTCACAGCTGCGTCGGTATATCCATCCTCAATGTCAGGGATGGTCTTGACTCCCTGGGATCTCTTGAACAGTTTTCGAGCTTGCTCAACTTCAGTGCTGTGGGATCTGTCTCGAACTCAAAAGGGGAGTCCGGTAGGTTGGTGGGTGTTTTAGATAACTGGGGTTGGATTTGGGGTAGGACGGGGGTGGAGGCTGTCCTGTGGGAATGTCTGTATCATTCTGAACATTAGCTGTCTCCCCGAGGGTCGGAACCCCTGGCAGGGGAGGAGCTTGCTGCGAAGCAGATGCTCCGGTTTGCTGTTGTAACCTCACGATTAACTCTGCTTGTTTATTCACAACCGTGGCCTACTGCTTGGCGAACTCTGCCTGTCGGACGGCATCCTGCTGCATCATTTTCATACTCTCTTGGAGTTGGCGCACCATCTCCTCTAAGCTGGCCATACTGTTCTGATCTGATTGAATTACCGGTATATATTCCCTCTCTGTAGGTGAAACAGAACCCTGATCCCTACTGTACTCAGGTGGGGTAGATAAGGCCCTCTGAACTGACTGCTGAACTGATGTCCTCTGCCTAACTGCCCTCCGTCTAGTAACCGGGGGTAGAGAGTGGTACACTGGTTGTCCGTCTACCAGATCCTCAGATCGATGGAGTCGACGACCTCTAGTCCAGAGTGCTTGGGGAATATCTACTGGGTCAGAAGCAATTGTGCTCAACTACCTAGCAAGAAGATAAATAAAGCGTATAAGGAAATAAATAAACAGACATATGGACAGCGTAACGGCGTAAAATAAATACACAACACACAGTCGGGTATCACAACATCCTGCCAATAAGCTGAATATACTGTTCTTAATCACTGATCACTGTTTCCAAATCGTTGCCCCCAAGTCTGAATCTGATACCCGCAGATAACTGATTCCCAAAAACACTGATGCCCGTGGGCCTGATACTCAAACTTGCGAACTGATATGTGTGTTCCTGTAGAGATACACTCTAAAAGCACATAGCAAGTAAAAGAGAGCCAAAACACCCCTATGTTGGGGTAGGGTTTCCCTGTCCTATTTTGTCAGGAGCTAGGGTTTCACTATGCACGCAGCGGTTTCAAACAACCTAGATCGGGTAAGCAACCTGTCCTAGTTTGGAATGGTCACTATGGATTCCGAATATGTACTAGGTCGAATGGTCAAAAGGGTGCCCCGGTAAAACCGGGGTTTGTGTTCCCATACTGGCAGAGCCCGCAACCGGTCAGCCTTATGGTCATGCCTTGACAAGACAAGCCTCCGGCAAACCGCTCAGGAATAGCAGATGGCCAACACGGTGTCCTAGGCGCACCAATGCACATGCAATGCAAAGAAACACATAAGTGAAACCAAAACAGGATATCACGAGTTCGAGTCAAGCTCTCTAAAATCCCCAGCAGAGTCGCCAGAAACTGTAACAAGCCCGCGAGGGACCTCATGGGTTACAGTTCGGACTCAATTTGTCACGGTTCTTAATCTGAACCAAAGAGTCCAAATCCGGCAAATCGTTTTGAGAAAACAGATTTTGAAAGAAGTGCCAAACATGGACTGCTTTGCCAGATACAGAGTCGCCACCTAAATATTTTTTATGGGGGAATTTAGGAAACCCTGACTCGGTGCCAAAGGCCACGTGTCCGTCATCACCAAAGTTGCCTCGGCTCGGGAACTTGGGTACGATTGGGGAAGGTCAGCTATGAGCACCCCCTCTCGCCCGATCCGAAGATCGGCCTCTACTAACCGTGATATCTTATTTTGAAAACACATGCGTTCTTATTCCGGTTATTAGCCTAGAATTACTATGTTATGCGCACAGCAAACAAGTATAGACTAGATCGCCAAATTTGGAACAAAGCATTGCATATCCGTTTGTTTGAAAATGTTTTGGAATTTTGCTACTCGTGAGTAGGCTAAAACACGGATTTCAGTGAGTTGTCCCAACTCAAACAATCCAACCTTCACCCACAGGCATTCAAACAGTTTATATCACATAAGCATCTAGCCACATGGTAAGCATGCTGTCATGTTAACATTCGCACGCATGCGGTATGCTAAAGCATAAAAAGCTCACCTAGTACTCCAAGCCAAAACAGAAACTAGTTAGCAATCATATGCATGATCCTAGTTCATGTTAAGATGGCTAATGCAACACATGCAAGATGCAAGGCTATCCTAAAGATGGCATGTGAAATGCTGCAATTAACAAATACTCAACTTGTAATTGAAATACAAATGCAGTTAGCATGATGTACCGAGCCCAGTGCATGTAAGACAAATGTATGGACGCACGCATGCATAGCATAAGGTATGCTAATTAAAATATGCCCTAGTCTACCATCATAAGCGGGTAAATAAAAGGGAAGAAAGACGTGGGATTGGAAGACATGCACACACTCAGCCACACTTATTACACAATTGCCCTCACTCGGAGGGTCCGAATAAATAATTAACTACTTAATTAATTATTACAGAATTCCTATTTAATTAACAAATTAAATGTAGAATTAAAATAGCCGCAGCCCCGCCTTCAAAATGTTTGGATGATGCATGCTTGACTCGTACTGCCCGGAAACTCGCTGCCATAGCATTGCTGCCTCTGTTTTCACTGCCTAGCTCCTCTGAAAATACACAAGTCTCAGGACAGGTTCTATGCACACTGTGGAACACCACCGGCTGGGAGGAATGGCCACCGGCCATGGGAAATTGTCACCGGCCACTGATAAAGCTATCGGCCATTCATTGATGGCCGGTCGGCACTAGAGATGGCCGGCCGGCCAAAACTTCCTGCAGAAATCAGTTTTGACAGCAACAGAGGGCAAGCAGTGTATGGCATGGAATTTCAAGCAAATGTAAGCATGGCCACACTCCCTATCATGCAATGGACTCAAGGGAGCATGGCCCTCGACTCTCGGGCATCAATTATGCATGATGGCCTAAGAGGCCAAGTTTGCCATTTAATGTAATGCATGCAACAATCAAATGAAAGCTAACGCTTATCATATTGAGATCAAAGGCATCGGCGACCGAGGATCGAGACGTGTTTTGTCACTTGGAGTACAAACACTCCTCGCCCCTCAAGTTTGGCTTGACACCCCAAACTAAACAAATGCAATGCATATATGCCAACTTGGCTCAAGATGCAACATGAAGCTAAGTAAGCAAGGCATGCCAAATGCAATGCAAACTAAACATGCTAATGTATAATGTACTAAAGCATGCAACATGCAATGTAGTAAACATGAACGAATACTCAATGGGACTAGCATGTGGTAACACATAATGAGCCAAATACATAATAAACATATAACAAACATGTAATGGTGGACTTAAACATAAAGGGCAACCTCAGCCTTGCCATAAACAGTGGCCAAAATGCCCAAAAAGATGGGTCAATGCTTATGCAAACATGCACACCAATAGGTCCAAGACAAGGGGCATTCTACCACAACTACCCCAAGCACTCATGGCATGAACTTTCCAACACAAAATAGAGTTTCAATATACAAAATGACCCCCCAAAACCCACCGATATGGCAGCCCCAAAACTTAAACACTTAAGCATGTACAATGGCCCCTTTTCAAGGCACAACAAAACAATTCTTCAAGGCATGAAAGGGGTGATAAGTGCAGGCATACAAGCATGAATTAGGGTCTGAAATGGCATGTGAGATGACCCCAAATCACTTAAACAACCTAACCCAAGCATGCTCATGATTCACATAGCCAATGCCAACATGCTAGAATGCTAAGGAGCCATATAAAGCATATCAAATATGACCAAACCAGCACCTAACAGACCCCAAGCATGGAAAAATATGACCAAGAACTTCACAAAGTAAAGTCAAAACATGAGAGCATGGTGGTCAAATGTCATGATACAAGGGACACAAAGCAAGTACAAAATGCATGCTAAGGGTCAACAAACCAACATGTAACAGAGATATAATACGACCCAAAACACCCAAAAAGCCTCTGAAATGGAGTCATAAACAACTAAGCATGCATGCTACCATATTGAGCCAAAAACATGGATAAATGAGTCACAAAGGGGAGAGGGGTGTCCCTCCCCTATACAAGACCTCAAACCTCCTTCTTCACCACTGAAAATCCACTGGATTTCAGTGGTGAGAAGACCAATACACAAGAATAACCAAAGCTTGCCAAAAGAGCACAAAAAGAGACCGAAAGGGGCCTAAGAGGGGGAGGTCGACCCCCAACACCAAAACAACCTTAATGAAGGATCTTAAGCATGAAAATACAAGACTTTTTTTAGTTATACACAAAGCCTAAATCAGCATGCAAGACAGGTAAAAACTAGTGCAAGATTGGGGAAACTAAAGTAAGATTGTTACCCTTGAAGAACTCTTGAAGGACAGCAAGATCAACCACCTTCCTCTGGTCAAAACCAGTCCAAAAACTCAAGAACAAACCCTCCAAGCCCTTTAAGGTCGAAGTATGGTGTAATGGTGTGTGTCTTAGTGCTAAAACGAAGGCAAAAACACACTTTTTAGGCCTCCAAACACACACAAAGGATGAGAGAGAGGGAGATATAGAGAGAGAATGTATATGACAGATATGTATATGTATGTCTCTGGTTTTTTTTGTTCAACCCTTGTCAATGGAGGAGGAGGGGTCCTTAAATAGACAAGGGAGATGTTTTGAAGCTTCTCCAAGAAGCTAAACTAAAAAGGGGCAAAGGGGGCAAGAAGGTTAAGGCTTCTGGAGGAAGCTAGGACAGCTGGCAAGCTTCTTGAGGAAGCTTTGACAAAGGGTCAAGCTTCCTCAAGAAGCTAGACCAAAAGGGTGCAAAAGGTGCATAACAACCACACTACGCACGGGGAAGAGTGTTGGTGCATTCCAGCTGGCACAGCTGGCATGCACCATGCCTAAAGGGTGCAAAAGGTGCATACCGGCCAGCAGAAGAGGTCACCGGCCAAACAAAGTGCCGGCCGGCCACATAAAGTGCCGACCGGCCATTGGTATCAAGAAACCATGGCCGGTGGAAACAATGAAAGGCCGGTGAGGCAAAGGGAAGGCCGGTGGGGTGTGGGGATGGCCAACAAGCCATTCCCTACCCCTCAAAGCAAAAGCACAAGCATTTGGCGCAAAACCAAACACAAAACAAACGAGTTGAGAGATCCTGAGGCAAGGCGCGCAGCCGAGGCCTCCGGGAACTCAAAACGAACACGAACATGGATGATCACCGAGTGTTCCAACGGTGATGTCCAAGTCTTGAGGACGGTAAAAAATGGGGTGTCTACACTACTAATATCGCATATGATTTGCAACACTTTGATAACATGCTTTGAAACACGTATTCAAACAAGTATTGAAATACGATGCAATTTGAATGATACGCCAAGCCTTGGTGCATGCATGACAAATGAACGATGCAAACATGCAAGCATAAGGTATGCTAATCGAAAAATGACCCTAAACTAACCATCGTAAGTGGTTAAATAAAAGGGAGAAAGACGTGGGGTTGGAAAACATATACTCACACATGCACACTTATTACAACATTGCGCCCTCGCAAAGCAGGGTCCGAATGAGATAAGCTAAGCTACACTAAGCTAAGCTAATCAAAAATAATCTAATTTAAACTAATTAGACTAATTATTACAAACCAAACGAATAACTAGTAAACTAATTACTAATTATTATAAACCAAAATAAAGAAATAGCTACACTAAGCTACTTAATTATTACAACAATCAATGCAGATTAACTAAGTAATTAACATATTAAACTATGTTGCTACTACTCTGCTTCGGGAAGTAGAAGATTCATGCGCTCGAGTTTCGCCCCGAAAAGCCCTCCGGTTTTGCTCTTGAGAGGCTCTGTTTGCAGGATTGACCTCACTCTAGGATCTTTCCGCTCCACCTTATCAAAACAAAGCTGAGGAGTGCAACAGTGGCCTGTCGGCCATGAATGCTTGCTGTCGGCCCCTTGCCGGCCAACAATGAGCCACTGTCGGCCACTGATGCTTCGAGTCACTGCACTGCAACAGAGCACAAACAAAAGAAAATGGAGGGTTTTCCAAGAGTATGTTTGTACTGTGCCCCTCCTTACTAGCTCAAAACATCAAAGGAGTGGCACTCTTGGATCCAAAACCACCAATCAAGCATTTTCAATGCATGATGACCAAAGATCCAAGTTGTACACTTTTAATAAATGCACAAAACAAGACTCTAGACCACTACCTTGCCATGGATGATCAAAGGCAATGGAGACTAAGGAGATTCGCTCATTTCATCACTATTGAGTATGAAATGCTCCAATCCACCTTGTGTTCAATATGACGTCCGATTGAACACATGCAATGCAACACAAAATGCTTAACTTGCTCAAGTTTTACTTAGCATTTTTTGTTTACTCATTTTAGCATTACCGATCCATTCTTTAACAGATTAAGTCCAAGGTGAGTGTCCTCCAATGAGAGAGGGGTCAACCGAAAGATGGTTTAAGACATGAGAGAGATCACGCCTTTGGTTAGGAGGAACCCTCAAAAGAGAGTTAAAACCATTGAGCACAAGCTCTATCTCAAGCTTAAGCACAACCTTATGGCTAACCAACTGTCATGACCCGAACCCGCCCCTATGGGTTAAGGACATAACCGGCCAGTAATCCTGTGATTACCTACGGCCTCAGACCAAAACAGATACAACTCGTCAGAGTAAAGGGGCCAAACGGAAGCAACAATTTAAAACTTTGTCCATAGAGCCGTGCTTATATCCACATCAAATAAACCATACTCATATACGTTAATAACCCACATCAAAAGTACAGTAGCATAAACTTCTTTACAGACAGGATCATCTAAACTAAGCCAACCCATAACAGACTATATACAAATATACACAAAGTCCTTGCCAACAAGACAAAACGTAAATGCATAACAAAATGGCAAGGATGGGTCTCGTGTGTGAGACACAAGGCTGACTCTCCAAAACTCATGTTGTTCATGGTAGACTTCACTGGGGCTGGGTTTGGACTTCTCTTGGCTCACCTACAAACACATGAATGAGCGTGAGCGATAGCCCAGTGAATAATATCAAATACAGAAGTTACATAACAATGTAGAACAACAGGTTCCAAACGGCCTTGGGCCCAATTCATATTTCTATTTAACAGATATATAACTATACGAATTTCAAATCAAGTGACTTGTAGTTTCAACATTCTGGCCTTTGGCCCATTCAGATTTCCATTCATGTCAAAACGGCCTTCGGCCCACTCATTTTGGTCAAAATGGCCTTCGGCCAGATCATTTATGTCAAAACGGCCTTTGGCCTGTTCATTCTTGTCAAACGGCCTTCGGCCCACTCATTCATGTCAAAACGGCCTTCGGCCCACTCATTCATGTCCAAAAGACCTTCGGTCCATTCATATAAGTCAAAACGACCTTTGGTCCATTCATATATGTCAAAACGACCTTCGGTCCGTTCATTTCTCTCCAAACAACCTTCGGTCCATTCAATTCTATCAAAACGACCTTTGGTCCATTTATGTTTATCAAAACGACCTTTGGTCCATTCATTTATTCATGTCAGACTTTTGTCCACAATCCCAATTAGCTACTCATAAAGCTTATAAGGGAATAAACAATTGGACATTCACAAGCACTCGAATATCGATATTACTCACAGTGATCGGCTTGTGGATTTGCCCCGAAGCTTGACCCTACACATTTCATGAACACAAAAGGGTCACTAGCAGTTTAATCCGTTCTTTAATTCACATATTCCTCTTTAGGCTTTATTCTTATCTCATTAACTCATTTACAATGCTTAACACATGCCTAAGAGTGCTTGCAAGTGAAAGAGAACGGAAAACGAAACACAGAATGCGAAGACAAAATTTCAGAAAACAGGGTCCCCGCTCGAGCGGACCCTTAAGGCCTGCAAAAGTGCTGGTTGCATGAAAAACACGCTCGAGTGTGGAATAGAGAGCTTGAGCGGAAGGCCTATCTACAAAAGCTCCACGCTCGAGCGTGAGATATCCCGCTCGAGCGGACATCCACCTTTGCAAAAAGTGTTGGGAGCACGAAATTCACGCTCGAGCGGAGGGTTTCCCGCTCGAGCGGACCTCAAATTTCTGGAAAACCCATAATTGCATTCTTGAGCTTCATTTTGACTTTCCAGCCACAATACTTGCATGCAATGGCTCAAATCCCAAATATACTCATACTAACATGGCACCAATGCAAGATTATAACATTATGGAGCTCAATTTCTTGATTTATCTACATGCATGTCCCAAAATATGTCAAACTCAACACCAACATAACAAACTCATGCATTCAAGCTCATATCTTCTCAAATTGTACATGCATGTGATGAATTAGCCACATTCTCAACTTAGATAACACAAATGGTGATCAAGACATGAGTTTCCTTTAACATTTCACATGGATTATACACATTTGTGCTCAAACATGCAATATCAAGGTGATTTCCTACATGCATGCACATATTAAGCTTCAATTCAACAAATACAACCCAATTTCATTTCAATCTTACTCTTGATCACCAAATTAGCTTGAGCACACAAAATTACAAACTATAATCCAAGAATTACTCACCTAGAAGCTTTGATCTTCTAAGCTCTAGTCAATTCTTGAGCTAAATCTCCAAGATTTCCAAGCTTTAGGCCAAATTAGCACAATTCTCTCCCTTTCTCTCACTATGGCCGGCCCTCTCTCTCTCACAATTGTCTAACTCAGATTTTTGAGTTCCAAAGAGTTAAAGAAGAGTGTAATGCTAACATACAACAAGCCCCACTAGCATATTATTTCAATATAAAATATTTGGGCACTTAATTCATCAATTTAATCAGTTTAATCTGACCAGAATCAATTTCTAATTAAATTTCACCGTAGGCTCTAAAAATTATGCCAATCATGATGGCGTAATCAATTTCGGGTTCTATGGCCGATAAGGTCCTCAATTTAATTTCCGAAGTGGATTATTCAAACAGATATTCCTACGGTGAACAGATAGAATTTCAAAATCACATATATTCACATAATGACACATAAAATCATGCTAAACACATCATCATACTCAAATGAAGGGCCAATTAGCGTACTACGGAACAGGGGTATCACAGTCTTCCCCCCTTTAGGATGTTTGGTCCTCCAAACTTAAGTTACCTTCATCGGGAAACAAATGTGGATAGCATAGTCGCATCTCCTCCTCTTTTTCCCATGTGGCATCCGTCCCATAGTGCTCTTTCCATTCCACTTTCACCATTGGGATGGACTTGCTTCTCAATTGTTTCACTTGTCGATCAACAATCCGTTCCGGCCATTCAGCATATTCCATATTTTCATCAATAGCAACCCGGTGATAATCAATCACATGAAACGGGTCTCGGAGGTAACCCCTTAACATCGACACATGAAACACATTATGGATTTGCTCGAATCCCGGTGGCAAAGCAACTCTATGAGCAACTGGACCAAGTCTCTCCAAAATCTAAAACGGCCCAATGTAGCGGGGCGACAACTTCCTCTTTTTCCCAAATCTGACTTGGCCTTTCATCGGAGAAACACAGATGAACACATGGTCACCAACCTCATACTCAAGAGGTCTTCTCTGAACGTCTGCATAATTCTTTTGTCGGTCCTGAGCTGTTTTGAGCCTTTGACGAATAGTCTTGATTTTCTCAGAAGTGTCTTGCACAATTTCTGGCCCTAGCAAAGCTCTATCCCCGACCTCTGTCCAACAAATAGGTGATCTACACCTCCTACCATACAAAGCCTCGTATGGTGCCATACCGATGCTAGAGTGGAAGCTGTTATTATAAGCAAACTCTGCAAGTGGCAAATAGTCTTCCCAACTTTCCTGAAAATCCAAAGCACACATGCGAAGCATATCTTCCAAAGTTTGTATCGTTCGTTCTGACTGCCCATCTGTCTATGGGTGGAATGCAGTACTGAATCTTAGTTCTGTTCCCATAGCTTCCTGCAAACTCTTCCACAGTCTAGACACGAATTTCGGATCTCTATCCGACACAATGGATACCTGAACTCCGTGTAAACGGACAATCTCATCAACATAAATGGTAGCCAATCTATAAGCAGTAAATGTAGTTTTGACTGGCAAAAAATGTGCAGATTTAGTCAGTCTATCAACTACAACCCAAACAGAATCCATACCTCGAGAAGTCCGAGGTAGGCCAACAACGAAATCCGTAGTCACATGTTCCCACTTCCATTCAGGAATAGGGAGAGGTTAAAGTAGACCGCCTGGTTTCTGATGTTCAGCCTTAACTTGCTGACACTTGTAGACACCCCATTTTTGACGGTCCTCAAGACTTGGACGTCACCGTTTGAACACTCGGTGATCATCCATGTTTGTGTTCGTCCTGAGTTCCCGGAGGTCTCGGCCACGCGCCTTGCCTCAGGATCTCTCGGCTTGACTGTTTTGTGTCCAGTTTTGCACCAAACACCTGTGTTTTGCCTCTGTGGGACAGGGAATGGCTTGTTGGCCATTCCCACACATCACCGGCCTTGGCTTGAGGCCACCGGCCACTGGTTTGTTGCCACCGGCCAAATGTTTGGCCGACCGGCACTATTTGTGGCCGGCCGACCATCTATTTTGGTCAAATTGCATTTTTGGCTGGCCGACCACTGTTCATCTGCTTTTGCTGATATTTTTATGCCAGCTGTGCTAGCTGGCATACACTTTGCTCCCCTCCATACACGTGTATGGAGGGATCTCCCTCTTGACTAGCTTGTTTGGAAAGCTTTACAAGAGGGATTGTCTATAAGAGGGAGCCTCTTCTCTCTTATTTGGGGTTGAACATTTTTCTCAGAGCTCTGAGTTTTAGGGTTAGGGTTTGCATATCCCCCATCTCTATATCTCTCTCTTTTGTGTATAAGTGTGTGTTTGGTCTTATTATTGCACACAAACACCCACCATTACACCTTACCTTGGCTACTGAAGTGTTGGGGAGCTGTTCTTGAAGTTCTTGACTGGTTTTGAGCTCAAAGAACCAGCTGGAGCATTGTTTGTGAAGAGAGTCAACAAGGGTGAGAACTTACTCCTTTTAACCCCATTTTTGCATAGTCTTTTAGCCTATCTTGCAACTATTTTTAGACTTTGTGTATAACATATAAAAGTCTTATTTTTACCTGCTCTAAATAGTTGTTTAAGAGTGTTTTGTTGTTTGGAGGTGTTTGACCCCTCTTAGGCCTTGTGAGGCCCTATTTTTGTGCTATTTTTGTGAGCTCCGGGACCACTTTGTTTGGGCCTCCTCACCACTGAAATCTTGAGGGATTTCAGTGGTGGGGATGGTGCCTTGAGGTCCCAAGAAGGAGAGGGCCACCCCCTCTCCTTATTGTCCTTGAAAAGGGCCATTTTTGCCTCATGTGTGAGCATCATGTTTAAGTGTATGATGGCCATGCCTTAGCTATTTTTTGTACTTATTATGTCATAATATAGCTCTATTTTTACTTGGTTTAGACACACCATGCTTGCTTAGCATACTTGTCTTGTAATGCCTTAAATTTGCCTTAACATGCTTTAGGCCTTAACCCTTGTTCTAGCATGATTTAGGCTTAGCTTTGTGAAGCTTTCATGCTTGTTTTAGTATGCTTTAGCTCTGTTTTCAGTTGCTTTGGTCATGCTCAACATGCTTTGTATAGTCTCTTTGCATTCTAGCTTGTAGGCTTTGAATGTGGGATGTCATGAGCATGTCTTGTTTGCTTTAATTAATTGGTTTGGCACCTCTATTTTATGCAATTTCAGAGTTTGGCATGCTTGCTATGTGTCTATATTTATCTTCTTTTAAGTGTGCTTAAAGGTTGCTTCTATATGCCTAAGTGTTGGACTATGTGTGCATGCATGTTTGTATGACATTTTGTCTTCATTTCCATGGCATTTAGCCATTGTTTTAGGCTTGTTTGAGGGCTGCCTAACTCAGTTTAGATCTCTCCTTTGCATGTGTTGCATGCTCACCTTGTGTGTTGGTGAATACTTGGCCCCTTTGGTATGTTGTTGGATGCTTAGGTGGTAGTGCATTTGGCATGCATCTCTTACTAAATTGTCTAACATGTTATATGCTTTGCATGTGTGCGTGTTGACATTGTACTTTGCATGCTCGTTAGTTGCATGTTTGCATGTTTAGTTGCATACTCATGTTGCATACTAGCTCCATGCCTAGGTTGCATTGCATGAGCATGCATGCCTTGCCTCTTGACTATCCATGATTGAGGTTGGGCCTCATTTGTTTGTTTTGTGCATTGCATTTCGTTTGTTATCAAAATGCAAACTTGGTTCTCTTGGGCCATCATGCATGGAAATGCGCGATTGTTGGTCCGAGAACCAAGAACCATGTCCCTTTGAATCATAAACATGATAAGGGATGTGATGGTGCATACATTTGCTTGAAATGTATTGATATGCCTTGTTTTGCCCTCTGCTGCTGTCAAAACAGGATTCTGCAGGAAGGTTTGGCCGGCCGGCCATCTTTAGTGCCGACCGACCAACAATTGGTGGCCGGTGATCATTTCCAGTGGCCGGTGACCATTTCCTTTGGTCGGTGACCAATTCCCTTGGCCGGTGGTGTCCCTCAGGGTTCATAGAGTGCACCTTGGGAATCTTGCACTGATCAGAGAAGGAAAACAGTGTGGACAGAGGCAACTTGTGCATAGCACTGGACTTCCAAGCGGTGCCGAGCACGCATTGCATTGGGCCCTCTTCCCGAGGCTGTTTACTGTTTTATTAGATTAGTTAATTTGCTTAACTAGTTTAATTGGTCTGTAATATTTAATTAGCTTGTAGGCTAGTTAAATTTGTATTATTCTTTCGGTCCCTCCGAGAGAGGGCTAATTTGTAATAAGTGTGGGTGCGTGTGTGCATGTCTTCCAACCCTCACTTCTTTCTCTCTTTTACTTACTTACTTTTGATGGTTAGTATTAGGACATGTTTAATTCAGCATCCTTATGCTATGCATAGGTGCATCATTCATTAGTATTGCATGCACCGGGCTCGGCGCATCATGCTAACAACATAGTATTCCAAATCTAACTTGAATACGTGCTACTTGTTGCATCCCACATGTCATCCTAGGATTAGCCGAGCCTATTCTAGTGACATTCTGTATGCGTTGCATTAGCCACTTGACATGGACTTGGATCATGCATGATTGCTAACATGTTCACTGTTTTGGCTTGGAGTACACTATAAGTGTTTTATGTTTTAGCATCTCGCATGAGTGTGAATGTTAACATGACAACATACTTACCATGTGGCTAGATGCTTATGTGATATAAACTGCTTGAATGCCTGTGGGTGAAGGTTGGATTGTTTGAGTTGGAACAACTCATTGAGATCCGTGTTTTAGCCTACTTGCGAGTAGCAAATTTCAAATCACTTTTTTTTCAAACAAATGGATATGCAATGCTTCGTTCCAAATTAGGCGATCTAGTCTATACTTTTGTGTTGTGCGCATCACATAGTAAGATTAGCTACTTAATCGGAAGAAGAACACATAACGTTTTCAAAATCGGATATCATGGTTAGTAGAGGCCGATCTTCAGATCGGGCGAGAGGGGGTGCTCATAGCTGACCTTCCCCAATCGTACCCAAGTTCCCGAGCCGAGGCAACTTTGGTGATGACGGACACGTGGCCTTAGGCAAACGAGTCAAGGTTTCCTAAATTCCCTCATTAAAAAATATTTAGGTGGCGACTCTGTATCTGGCAAAGCAGTCCATGTTTGGCACTTCTTTACAAAAATCTGTTTTCCAAAACGATTTGCCGGATTCGGACTCTTTGGTTCAGATTAAGAACCGTGAGAAATTGAGTCTGAACTGTGGAGTGAGGCCCTCACGCGGGGCGCGTCCACAGTTTCTGACGACTCTGCTGGGGAGTTTAGAGAGCTTGACTCGAACTCGTGATATCTTGTTTTGATTTCACTTATGTCTTTCTTTGCATTGCATGTGCATAGGTGCGCCTAGGACACCGTGTTGGCCATCTGCTATTCCTGAACGGTTTGCCGGAGGCTTGTCTTGTCAAGGCATGACCATAAGGCTAACCGGTTGCGGGCTCTGCCAATATGGGAACACAAACCCCGGTTTTACCGGGGCACCCTTTTCGACCATTCGACCTAGTGCGTATTTGGAATCTATAGTGACCATTCCAAACTAGGACTGGTTGCTTACCCGATATAGGTTGTTTGAAACCGCTGCGTGCGTAGTGAAACCCTAGCTCCTGACAAAATAGGACAGGGAAACCCTAACCCAACATAGGGGTGTTTTGGCTCTCTTTTACTTGTTATGTGCTTTTAGAGTGTATCTCTACAGGAACGTACATATCAGTCTGCGAGTTTGAGCATCAGGCCTGCGGGCATCCGTATCAGTGTTTTTGAGAAACTGTTATATCTGTGGGTATCCGATTCAGTGTTTTGGGGCAGTGGTTTTTGGGGAACAGTGATCAGTATTAGAGTACAGCTGTTAAGCTACGCTTGTGTTTGTTCTGTTTGGGTTGAAATGCTGCATGTTTCTTTTTTCAGTTCAGAGATTCGAGTACAGATTAGCCAGTGTTCTCCCTCGCTGAGGCAAGACGAGTATCTGATCCGTTAGTCACCGTTCAGGATCGGCGGACTCATCATGACACAAAATTCAGAGGAAATCGTGGTTATGACAGCCGCATTAGATCAAAGAATCACCCTGCAAAGTGAGACCAATGTTGATGTACCGCATCCACCCAGGTCGCCTGCTGCGCACCCGATCTGGGAACCCCAGTTGTATCAGGCTCGTGAGCCCACTACGTTCGAATTGATGGGGATGATTGGTGACCTCCAGAGGTCTATGGCAAATCTCGCTTATGGAATATCGGCTTCGCCACCAGCTGCACCATATGCCGGGAATTTTGTACCACAGGAGCCCCCGCTATTGGGACGGATTGTGATCGAGCTCAGCCAACCTGAGGTTGTCTCAAGTTATGGCAATGACGTGTCAACATCAACCCAAGCCCTCGATCAGGCTGAGGCCAGAGGTAAGAACAAAATGAAGGTAGATACCGATCCCATTGAACAACTGCTGTGGGCAGTCGAGGCTTTGAAAGCTGAGGGGATGAATAAGCAACAGGTATTCGCAATCACGGCCAAGACTGTGGAAGATGTCTTCCCCACTCTAACTGAAGGCAGTTCAAGCCAGGCAGAAAACCGGGATAGGCCCCATCATGCCAGAACAGTTCCCTCCACTCCCGACTCCGCACCTGGGAAAGATCAGAAAGTCAAGGCAGTGCCTGCCGACCCTTTCGCTAGTGCGTCTAGCAAAAATTCTCAGACTTCAAAGTATCTGCCCCGAGGGCGCAGAGTCTTCCACGCACTCTACATGCCGTTGTCTAGGGCACTCAAGATCCTTGCCGAAAGAGGGCATCTTAAACCCCTTGAGCCTAGGCCTCTCCCAAAGAATCTCCCTCCCACACATGATGCTGCTTTGTACTATGCGTACCACCAGCAAACCGGTCACGCTACCGATAACTGCTTTCGCCTTCGCCATGAAGTGCAAGATTTGATCGACAATGAGGTTATCCTCCCACCCACCTCAGCGAAGTCTGTCACTGCTGGGTTATTAGATTTTGAGGATACTACGAGTATGTGATTGGGGAGTGAACCACCTGCGGGCGACCCTCGGTGTATTTTGAATGTGGCGTCTGGCACGCATTTTTGAGCATTTGCGAATGCTAGTTTTTATAACTTCTGGCTTGGGTGTCGAGTCAGGCCTTTGTTTTGTTTTGAGTCTGTCTCATCGTCTTGAGTCAGTTCTTTTTGCTTAAGGGTCTGTCTTGTTGTAGCGAGTTAGTCCCCTTGTATAGAATGTCAGGTGATTCCGGGGTTGTTGCCTCAAACACCGTTTTTGTTTTCTTTTGAGTCTGTCTCTGCTGTGGAGCCAGTTGCAACCAGGAAATCTGAATGAAACAGCTGTGGCTATCATGTTTCCGTGCTTATTGCTACTTTGAGCTAGTTGTGCCAGAGGATTTGACTCAAATGGCGGAGCGTCTCACTTACTCTTTTGTGCTCTAAACTCATTGTATTGACCTAAGTTTTTCAAAACTGTTTTTGAACACTGTGGTGATGAAAACGAAGAGGAAGGAATTCCTCGGGTTTTACAAAACTTTGATCAATTTGAGAGAAAGTGAGGCATGCTAAGCCTTTAATGAATGAAATCATGCTTGTTAGCGTGAGTACTGAGAAGGACCCTGGCTTGATCCAGATTGGTTCCACACTATCTTCAGCACGAGCGATTTGTCGCTTTCGTAAAAACTTTCAAAAACAAAATGTTTTGCGCAGTCTTGTGAAGACCTGTGTGGAATCGCTCTTGAGATTATGCAGCCTAGGATTGCTTTCAACCTCAAGATTCAACCCATTTGTTTCCAAACCTTGAACATATTCAGAACGTTCAACGATCAATCATCAAGAGAGGTCTGTGTGGCCAGATTTGAAGCAGCCCTCGAACAAGAGGCACCAAAGTCAGATCAAGAGGTCAGACGTCATTAACAGAAGCTTGTGAAGCTAGAACAGAAGCACCCCTTTAACTAGGGGCAAAAATGTCCGATGTGCTTGAAGAACCGGAGATGGATCCTTTTGCAAATCAATAACAACAACCACTCTACTGGATATGGATGGATTCAAAACCCTAAAACCATTTGGCATGGACTTGTTACACTTTTCCCCTTTGAGAGGCTCGCTGGGCCGAAAACCCGGAAGGGTGACCCAGGCAAAAGTTAGAGCAAGAGGCAAAAAAAGAAAAAGAAAAAAGAATACAAAGGAAAGATAGAGCAAGAAAAAAAAGAATACGAAGAAAAGATGAAAAATAAAAAAAGAAAAAAAGAAAAGAATTGACAAAAAAAAAGAAGCAAGACAGAAGCTCGCAAGGTCGAAAACCCGCAACGGGCACCTTGGCAAAAGTTAGAGCCTAAAAAAAGTGAAGGTTAAAATACCCGAGTGTACCTTAACCGGAACTACGTAAGGCTTGATTCCCATGTTTGGGATACGTAGGCAACTTTATTCCGAAGTCCAGCCCCCAACGCTTTCAAAGCGATTTAGTCCATGTAATGGTTTTGATCATCCTTGCCTTCTCTGAATCCGATAGTTCGGTTGTGACACTGGCACTACGTAAGGCTTGATTCCCATGTTTGGGATACGTAGGCAACTTCATCCTGAAGTCCAGCCACCAACGCTCTCGAAGTGACTGTGTCCATATATTGGTTCTGACCATCTTCGTCTTCTCTGTGTTCGAGAGTTCGGTCGTGATCATCACTAAGGAGGACTGTTTACAAAACGCTGCGGTGTTCATCCAGACAAGGGGCAACTTTTCGTTGCCATGAGTCGCCATTCAAACCAGGGGCAACTTTTCGTTGCCGTGCAGCTCTTTCAAGCAAGGGGCAATTTTCCATTGCCTCCGATCCGAGGTTGCGCATCTCGAGAGTAAGTTCCGTGCTCGTTGAGCATTGACCATTTGCAAAAATAGCTTTTGAGAGTTTTTACTGAGGTTGACTATTTTCTCGAAAATTATTCCATCTTTTCCAAAATTGGACCATTTTCTTGGAACCAAAAAAGGAAAATTTTCAGTGCTCATAGCCTGACTTGCAGGATTTCAAATCAAAAATCGAACAAGTATGTTAATCCTGCTCTCATCTTGGTCAAAATTGTTTTAGTAGAAAGCAAAAAAAAAAAAATGGTCAAAATAATGAACTAGGGGCGCAGTTGAGTCAGGTTTCCTGTCTTTTCCCCATTGTCAACGCACTTTCCAGAAAGGGCACTCTACCTGCCAGAAGAGGGCACAACTGAAGTTAACATAAAAGGGCCGAAAGCTCTCAACATCCTCCAAGCAGCGAGGTATCAAGCCAAAGTGCGAACGACAAATTGGAATGGGTCAAGATACTCCATCCGGAACATCGACTAGACGTCTCGGGAGGAAATAGCCGCGATCTAATAGTGTTGGGCGTGAACCCACAACCTCTTGTTTATCCATCAACCACCCTGGGGAGGGATATAAAACGAGAGAATAAAGAATAGAGAGGTGTAAGTTGAGAGAAAAGTGAGCAAAAGGGTTTTTGTGAGAAAAACCGAGCCTGAGGGCTGAGTGATGTGAGGATCACAAATTAGAAAGGGTGGGAAATAATGCCTAGAGGAACTGGCTCCTCGTGATTTAAGGTTTCTCATTTTTGTAAACACGTCTGTATGTCGTGTCTTTTGTTTTGTTTACCTCAACTTTTGTTTTGAGTTTTTTCCGAGCGTGTCTCGTTTTCATTAGGTCGTGTACTTTCTGTTTGAGTCTTTTTGCTGTGTTCAGTTAGGCTCCATACCCGGTTTGAAAAACCCTTTTTCAATTTTAACAATTTTAATCATACTGTGCTTAGAGTGCTGTGCCATTCTCCACATTTATGCGAAGCAAAAGAAAGGGGAAAATTTGGGGCATCTGAGTGTGCTTCAACTTCTGCCGATTCTACCTTTGTATTCCATCTTGTCAGATTGGACTGATTGTTCAGGATTCGCTGTATGCAGATTAATCCCCAGCAAAGTATGGGCCGAGTGTAAAAAACTGAGCAGTGGGTTGTATAAGTTGTTTTGCCACTGCCGGTTCGTTACCTGGTTATTTGCAATACAGATGTTTGACTTTCAGACAGGAGATCAGTTCCATCTACATTGTTATGTGATGTGATGTAATGCAATGCGAAGCATGAAAATGTACTAAAATGCAACACTTTTTCAGACAAAAGGCTTTGTTTCATTTCATCATCTTTTTCAAGTACAAGGTTTAGGAGAAAACAAAACCTGCCTGTGGCAGTACAAGGTACTCTAGCTACCAGCAAAAAAAAAAAAAAAAAAAAACAAAAACAAAAAAAAGAAAGCAGAAAAGCAGCAAAAATCTGGATCAGTGACAAGTGGCCTTGGGCCTAGGGGTCTGTCCTCGTCCACTTCCTGGGCGAAGGTCCAGGAGCATCGTCATCAACGCCGTTATCTGAACCTGAGTCAGTGCCATCCCCAGCCTCCTCCTCAGATGACTCCGCCTCGGACTCGTCGTCGTCAAGGACTGGCGCCTGTGAGCTACTCCCAATGTGAGTGTGCCCCGCTTTGGTGCGGGGTTGTACTCTGACGTCTCGAGTGGGAGCTGAATGGCCAGCTGAAGCACCTCCTATAGTAGGGAGCTGGAAGGGAGGCTGAAAAGTACAAATGGCAAATGCATCAGTATCAGTGCAGAATGCAGTGTATGAATACAGTGTGTGAATACTGTGAGCAGTGTATCAGTGCAGAATGCGGTGTATGAATACAGTGTGTGAATACTGTGAACAGTGTATGAATACAGTGTGTGAATACTGTGAGTAGTGTATCAGTGCAGAATGTAATGTATGAATACAGTGTGTGAATACTGTGAGCAGTGTATCAGTGCAGAATGTTGCGTATGAATACAGTGTGTGAATACTGTGAGTAGTGTATCAGCGCAGAATGCAGTGTATGAGTACAGTGTATGAATGCCGTGAGTAGTGCAGTGAACAGTCTGTGGGCCACAGTGTGTCAGACGCCGTGAGGGCCGTCTATCAAGTGTTGAGTTGTGCATCAGATTGTGTGAAATAGTTTATGCATGGTTTGAGACCATGGTCAGAAGAACATACCGGGATACTGTAAATAGCCAGGAGGTCGAGGCTCTGCTGAAGCATCCCCATCACCGAAGCCGTCAACTCCAGTGACTGGCGAGTGTACTCGGAGGAAGCCTGCAAAAGTGTTAGAAGTCTCAGTATTCTGCGGAATATCAAATAAATTAGAATGAAATGACTATACAGAATGCAAAATGCAGTAGTACATACCGGAGGTAAGCCGTAGAACCCGACTAACTCATGATCAGCCGGATGGGGAGCAATGGGGATCTGATAAGTTGCCCCACCCCACCCTCTGCATGTCATCGTCGTGGGTAGTGCTGGCCAACTAACCCCCCAACCCCTCTGAGCTCCACTCCTACCACGGACCCGAGCTGTCCTCGACATCCCTGCCCCTACTCCCGCTCCAGCTACCGGCACTGCAGGCCTCTCCCTCTCAGCCCGACGGCCACTGCTCAAAGGCCGCATGATGTAGGTCCGGACGTACTCTGCGTAGTCGCCCTCGCCCCTAAAGCCCTCCGCATCCCAGCCGATCGTGTAATCGGCCATCTCCTCGACAGTGAACCTCTCTGTCTCCCTCATGTGTGTGGGAGGCGGACTTGGAACTATCTACGCTGGCAAACCCAGGGTCTGGCGTAAGAAACGCTTGCCCAGGTACCAAGCTCGACAGACCGGGCCCTCCAACAAAATCCTGAAGCGTGCAGTCTCCTCTGCACCGGCAAATCGATCCCGAATCACGGCTGGCAATGGAGCCCAAGGCTGCCAGGTGATCTGTAAATGGCAAGCAGTTTGTTATCTACTGTTATTGAAAATACAGTGTAAAGCAAAGTTGAAATAAAACTCTAAAGTTGAACATACCTCCGCGGGGGTGATGGTGTCAAAGTAGCGGCGAAAGAAGATGAACGTCTCCCGGGCTCTCCGCACGCATCTCACATCGAAGCGTCGTGAGAATGGAATGCCGAGAGGAGTCTCCAAGTCTGGCACTGGGGCGAGTCTCGGAAAGTAGGTGTAGACCTACAACTGCAGAGTAAATATCAGTATGTTTATCAGATAAAGCAAAATACAGAATAAAGCAGAAATTGCAGAACCGTGTGTTGTGCAGTGTACAGTGTGTGCAGTGTATAGTCAGTGTAAAGCAGAGTATATGTGTGCCGTGTGTGCAGTATACAGTCAACATGAAGCAGACAACAGTGTGTGTAGTGTACAGAGTACAGAACATGAAAAGCAGAAATGTAAAAGAGGAAGAAGATATACCTCCCAAGCCCGCCAGTAACCTCCGAGCAACTGCCCGCTGCAACGGGAGGCTGAGCTCATGTATCCATATAGAGTGGCTAGGGCAGCGCCACCCCAGTCGAAGCACAGAATACGCGTCACGTCCACCAGTGCGCTCAACAAACAGAGAGGCACGGTGTTCGCCCGGTCGGCGAAAATAGTAGTCCCCAGCAGAAACATCAGGAAGCCGCGAGCGTACTGCTCCACCTCCTCCTGAGCCATTGGTGCCTCCTCGGCCAAGCCTGGCTGAGTCCGGAAGCGGCTCTCGAACCATGAATATCTGACGAAGCCGGGGCGTGCAAGAGGTGGCATCTCGCCGAGTAAGTAAACCTAAGCGGCCTGCCACTCATCCATGTCGGTGTCGAAGGGGATCGGATCACCCCCTACCCCGATGTCGGTGAGCATCGAGAAATCATAGGGAGTCATCGTCATGTCTCCCGCGACAGAAAGGTGGAAGGAGTCGGTGGTATCCCACCACCTCTCCACTAGAGCGGCAAGGAGAGGCCTACTCGCAGTGAGGCGCGAGAGTCCTCTACAGAAGGCGCCGAAGCCGGCCTGGTCCACGATGTGGCGGACTGCATCGGGCAGCTCCATGTACCAATCTCTGGCGACGACATTCCCATACCCCCGGAAGGCATGGAAATCTCCCTGTATTTAAAAACAAACAGTTGCGAAGAAATACTCAACATACAGTTTGAAGAACAGTCAAAATTGATATAGATATGGCCTGTGTACATGTTTTTCAAGTTCAAACAGACATCGGGTGCCGGTGTGCTTGCAGTGAACTGCAGCATGTGACGTGTCAGTATGTTCGAGTGGTTCAGTACAGGTATAGCGTGTGTGCACATTTTTCAAGTTCAAACAAACATTGGGTGCCATTGTGCTCGCAGTGAAATACAGTGTATGATGTGTCAGTGTGTTTGAGCGATTCAGAGCAAATGCAGCGTGTGCACGTGTTCAGATTCAAACAAATATCAAGTACAAGTGTGTTCACGGTTAACTACAGCACACAGTGTATCGGTGTATCCGGGTTAAGCAATTAAAGAACAGAATCAACTATGGCAGTTAAATGTTCTACATTGCGGAAAATGAAACGGGAAAGAATATACCTCAGAAGCGCTGTATGATAAGTGTGACTCCGGCTTGCGTAGGAGAAGCTCTGGAGCCACCATCCTCTCGAAACTCCGGAACTGGCGAAGTTCGTCGGGGGGCAGTATGTGAATCGCCGGCCGGTAGGTCGCCGGGTCGAATGGGTGGATGCTCAAAGGCAAGAGCTCGGCCTCGGGATCCATCTCATGATCCGGGGGACTCCCGCCCTGTGGAAGATCGTCTGCCATCTCAGAGTAGTGTGAAAAATGGCTGTAAGAGGGAAAATCGGGTGAAAATGTGAAAAGTCAACCGTAAAGTCAACCCTAGGAGGGTGGAAAATGGCCAAAAAAGCCGGGAAATGGAAGAGGTGCGAAAACCAAGGGAAACATGAGGGGAGCAAACCCTAAAAGGTGGAAATCACAAAAGAAACACCGAAACGAAGAAATGTTCAGTTCAAAACGTTCGAAACACGAAGGAATTCGCGAATCGAATGATGAAACGGGCGCGAAAACACAAGAAAATGGAGGATCGAAGGGAAGAAAATATCCTAGAGAGAGGAAAGAAGAGATTTCGGCCAAAGAAAAGTAAGAAAAATAGGGCTAGAGGCCCTATTTTATAAGACCCAAGGCCAAAAGACCAAACTGCCCCGATTCAGGCAGATTTGGCCGGTCGGCCACACTTTTGGCCGGTCGGCCAAATATTTGGCTGGTGGAATGTTTTTGTGGCCGGTGGGTAGCCGGTGACCTCCTATGATGGCCGGTGAGCCTCCTAAAACTTTGTTTGGGTCAGATATGTAGTTTGGGACCTCCATTTCTGAAGATAGTGCAAGACAGTGCATTTCCGAAGCTCAACCGGACTCCCCTTTGACCACGGACCGTGTTTTCTGTGCGAAGCACTCGAGTATGTGCGTGGCGTATGCTTTTTGTATCCTTTTGTCTCTTGAGAGATTCAAAAGTTGCCTTGCATGCATAAGTTGCAACGTTTTGTCGTGAAACGCGCGTTGATTATACGCCATCTCACTCATTACGCACACATCTCGCATTGTCATGCGCACGCCATGCTTGCATATGTGTACACATTCTTATGTCGCATTGTCATGCACACTTCATTTGCATCGTCATGCATTTCGAGGGACGTGCGTTGTAACGTGCATTTGAGTTTAGTTCACATTGTCGCGCATTTCAAGATCATTTGCATTTGTCATACATCTCAAGAGCCGCACGTTGTCACGCGTTTCGAAACCATGCATCATCATGCATTTGCACTTCAAAAAAGAAGAAAGAAAGAAAACAACAAAAACATCATGCATTGTCATGCATTCAGAAAACAAAAGAAAAAAAAAAAAAAAAACACAAAATGTATTATCATGCATTTTCCTTTCATGCATTATCATGCATCATTACAAATATTGCATATGTAATGCATCATTGTAAATAGTGCATATGTCATGCATTTCCATTGTTAATATTGCATATGTCATGCATCATTGTAAATAGTGCATATGTCATGCATTTCCATTAGAAAAATTGCATATGTCATGCATCATTGTAAATCATGCATCATTGTCATGCATCATTGTATATAGTGCATATGTCATGCATCACTGTAAATATTGCATATGTCATGCATTTTTCTGTATATATTCCATTCTAGTGCATGTTGTATATATTGCATTGTAGCTTGCATGCATCCATTGCATCACCTCCATTTATGGCTTGCGCCTTTCCATGTTGAGCTTGGTCTGGTATGTGCCCATACTTTTTACGTTAAAGCACAGTTCTGCATGTGTACGCGCCTATTCCATGTTGAACTTGGTTTGAGGGTGGCGGCACCTTTCCTGTGTTAGACGCGGTTCGTTTGTGTACATGCCTTTCCTAGGCAAGAGTTGGTTTGGCTGCATGCCATATCCATTGTATATGTTACATTGTAGTGTAATTTTTGCATCCAGCATTAGGATCGTGTTCTTTCGTTAGCAGGTCATTCCCCACTTATGGCATTCCACCCAATTACTTGTTCTTGTGTCCATCTACATCACTCATAGTTCTGCATGTGTACGCGCCTATTCCATGTTGAACTTGGTTTGAGGGTTGCGGCACCTTTTCTATGGTAGACAGACTTTGCACCTCCATCACTCTATTTGACATTTGTGTGGTTTTGAACCGCTCGGGATTGGATCATGATTCGATTGCATTGCATATTGTTTGCATTGTTTATACATAGTTTTGTATGTTTTGCATATTATTTTGCATGGTTTTTACATTTGTTTTGTAATTTTGCATATCATTTGCATTACATTAGATTCAATTGCATATCATCGCACTGTTTGTGCACCCTTTGGTCTAAGGAGACCTTAAATCCTACATTCGCGTTGTCGCGCAGCTTTCGATTGCATTGTTATGCATGTTGCTAACAATATTGTACCTGTTAAGTTTTATTTCTTTTTCAGGCACGATATTGTATGTACGGTTCATTTGAAGCTGGTGCAACCAGACGAGCCGCACATGTATTGTATCCTCCGAGTGAGACGTATCGAGAATTGCATAATTCTCTTACATCCTTTCTGCATTGTGGTGTAGTTGGATTCGTGTTTGCTAGCTTAAAACTGTCGCATGTTATGCTTCGTTACAGCTTTCTTTGCATGACTGTAAGTTATGCTTGGCTTCTTGCATTTTCAGTTGCATTTTGCCCCTGCCTTCGGGCGCATACCTTGTTTGTCTTGCATGCTTTGTCCAAGTCTTTGGCCTTGTCAAAAATGGGTCGTCTCTGGGCTTTGACAATCACTCCCGTCATTGTTATGACTTTCGAGTTCTGTCAAAGAGGGGCAACTGTAGACACCTCATTTTTGACCATCCTCAAGACTTGGATGTCACCGTTTGAACACTCGGTGATCATCCATGTTTGTGTTCGTCCTGAGTTCCCGGAGGTCTCGGCCACGCGCCTTGCCTCAGGATCTCTCGGCTTGACTGTTTTGTGTCTGGTTTTGCACCAAACACCTGTGTTTTGCCTCTGTGGGACATGGAATGGCTTGTTGGCCATTCCCACACATCATCGGCCTTGGCTTGATGTCACCGGCCATTGGTTTGTTGCCACTGGCCAAATGTTTGGCCGACCGGCACTATTTGTGGCCGGCCGACCATCTATTTTGGTCAAATTGCATTTTTGGCTGGTCGACCACTGTTCATCTGCTTTTGTAAATATTTTAATGCCAGCTGTGCTAGCTGGCATACACTTTGCTCCCCTCCAAACACGTGTATGGAGGGATCTCCCTCTTGACTAGCTTGTTTGGAAAGCTTTACAAGAGGGATTGTCTATAAGAGGGAGCCTCTTCTCTCTTATTTGGGGTTGAACATTTTTCTCAGAGCTCTGAGTTTTAGGGTTAGGGTTTGCATATCCCCCATCTCTATATCTCTCTCTTTTGTGTATAAGTGTGTGTTTGGTCTTATTATTGCACACAAGCACCCACCATTACACCTTGCCTTGGCTACTGAGGTGCTAGGGAGCTGTTCTTGAAGTTCTTGACTGGTTTTGAGCTCAAAGAACCAGCTGGAGCATTGTTTGTGAAGAGGGTCAACAAGGGTGAGAACTTACTCCTTTTTACCCCATTTTTGCATAGTCTTTTAGCCTATCTTGTAACTGTTTTTAGACTTCGTTTATAACATATAAAAGTCTTGTTTTTACCTGCTCTAAATAGTTGTTTAAGAGTGTTTTGTTGTTTGGAGGTTTTTGACCCCTCTTAGGTGAGCTCCGGGACCACTTTGTTTGGGCCTCCTCACCACTGAAATCTTGAGGGATTTCAGTGGTGGGGATGGTGCCTTGAGGTCCTAAGAAGGATAGGGCCACCCCCTCTCCTTGTTGTCCTTGAAAAGGGCCATTTTTGCCTCATGTGTGAGCACCATGTTTAAGTGTATGATGGCCATGCCTTAGCTATTTTTTATGCTTATTCTGTCATAATATAGCTCTGTTTTTACTTGGTTTAGACACACCATGCTTGCTTAGCATACTTGTCTTGTAATGCCTTAAATTTGCCTTAACTTGCTTTAGGCCTTAACCCTCGTTGTAGCATGATTTAGGCCTAGCTTTGTGAAGCTTTCATGCTTGTTTTAGTATGCTTTAGCTCTGTTTTCAGTTGCTTTGGTCATGCTCAACATGCTTTGTATAGTCTCTTTGCATTCTAGCTTGTAGGCCTTGAATGTGGGATGTCATGAGCATGTCTTGTTTGCTTTAAGTAATTGGTTTGGCACCTCTATTTTATGCAATTTCAGAGTTTGGCATGCTTGCCATGTGTCTATATTTATCTTCTTTTAAGTGTGCTTAAAGGTTGCTTCTATATGCCTAAGTGTTGGACTATGTGTGCATGCACGTTTGTATGACATTTTGTCTTCATTTCCATGGCATTTAGCCATTGTTTTAGGTTTGTTTGAGGGCTTCCGAAATCAGTTTAGATCCCTCCTTTGCATGTTGTTGCATGCTCACCTTGTGTGTTGGTGAATACTTAGCCCCTTTGGTATGTTGTTGCATGCTTAGGTGGTAGTGCATTTGGCATGCATCTCTTACTAAAGTGTCTAACATGTTATATGCTTTGCATGTGTGCATGTTGACATTGTACTTTGCATGCTCGTTAGTTGCATGTTTGCATGTTTAGTTGCATACTCATGTTGCATACTAGCTCCATGCCTAGGTTGCATTGCATGAGCATGCATGCCTTGCCTCTTGACTATCCATGATTGAGGTTGGGCCTCATTTGTTTGTTTTGTGCATTACATTTCATTTGTTGTCAAAATGCAAACTTGGTTCTCTTGGGCCATCATGCATGGAAATGCGCGATTGTTGGTCCGAGAACCAAGAACCATGTCCCTTTGAATCATAAACATGATAAGGGAAGTGATGGTGCACACATTTGCTTGAAATGCATTGCTATGCCTTGTTTTGCCCTCTGCTGCTGTCAAAATAGGATTCTGCAGGAAGGTTTGGCCGGCCGACCATCTTTAGTGCTGACCAACCAACAATTGGTGGCCGGTGATCATTTCCAGTGGCCGGTGACCATTTCCTTTGGCCGGTGACCAATTCCCTTGGCCGGTGGTGTCCCTCAGGGTTCATAGAGTGCACCTTGGGAATCTTGCACTGATCAGAGAAGGAAAACAGTGTGGACAGAGGCAACTTGTGCATAGCAGTGGACTTCCGAGCGGAGCCGAGCACGCATTGCATTGGGCCCTCTTCCCGAGGCTGTTTACCGTTTTATTAGATTAGTTAATTTGCTTAACTAGTTTAATTGGTCTGTAATATTTAATTAGCTTGTAGACTAGTTAAATTTGTATTATTCTTTCGGTCCCTCCGAGAGAGGGCTAATTTGTAATAAGTGTGGGTGCGTGTGTGCATGTTTTCCAACCCCCACTTCTTTCTCCCTTTTACTTACTTGCTTTTGATGGTTAGTATTAGGACATGTTTAATTTAGCATCCTTATGCTATGCATGCGTGCATCATTCATCAGTATTGCATGCACCAGGCTCGGCGCATCATGCTAACAACATAGTATTCCAAATCTAACTTGAATACGTGCTACTTGTTGCATCCCACATGTCATCCTAGGATTAGCCGAGCCTATTCTAGTGACATTCTGTATGCGTTACATTAGCCACTTGACATGGACTTGGATCATGCATGATTGCTAACATGTTCACTGTTTTGGCTTGGAGTACACTGTAAGTGTTTTATGTTTTAGCATCTCGCATAAGTGTGAATGTTAACATGACAGCATGCTTACCATGTGACTAGATGCTTATGTGATATAAATTGCTTGAATGCCTGTGGGTGAAGGTTGGATTGTTTGAGTTGGAACAACTCATTGAGATCCGTGTTTTAGCCTACTTGCGAGTAGCAAATTTCAAATCACTTTTTTTTCAAACAAACGGATATGCAATGCTTCGTTCCAAATTAGGCGATCTAGTCTATACTTTTGTGTTGTGCGCATCACATAGTAAGATTAGCTAATTAATCGGAATAAGAACACATAACGTTTTCAAAATCGGATATCATGGTTAGTAGAGGCCGATCTTCGGATTGGGCGAGAGGGGGTGCTCATAGCTGACCTTCCCCAATCGTACCCAAGTTCCCGAGCCGAGGCAACTTTGGTGATGACGGACACGTGGCCTTAGGAAAACGAGTCAGGGTTTCCTAAATTCCCCCATTAGAAATATTTAGGTGGCGACTCTGTATCTGGCAAAGCAGTCCATGTTTGGCACTTCTTTACAAAAATCTATTTTCCAAAACGATTTACCGGATTCGGACTCTTTGGTTCAGATTAAGAACCGTGACAAATTGAGTCCGAACTGTGGGGTGAGGCCCTCACGCGGGGCGCGTCCACAACACTGAAGGCACTTGGACACATATTCTGCAATCTCTTTCTTCATTTTAGGCCACCAATAGGTTTGTTTCAAGTCCCGATACATTTTATTGTTACCCGGATGCATAGCAAATACAGATCTGTGGGCTTCATCTAGGACCCTCTTCTTTAGTTCCGGGATATCAGGGACACATAGTCGGTTTCAGAATTTCAACACTTCATTCTCAATGCCAAACTCTGCTTTCGGACTTGTCTCAAATTCATCAATCACCTTTCTGAGGAACTCATCCTCTTTCTGTTTCTGTTTGATTTCATCAACAATGGCTGGCTCGGTGGTAATAGCGGCTATCAATCCGCCCTGCCCACATACTATTACTTCAATTTCAGACCTCTCAAAGTCTTGCAAAATTTCGCTTTGTTCTGTAAGCAAACAAGCCATACTCCTTGTTGATTTTCTGCTCAAGGCATCAGAAACTGTATTGGCTTTCCCGGGGTGGTACTGAATCTCAAGATCATAGTTTTGATCAGTTCAAGCCATCTCCTCTGTCGCATATTCAGTTCTTTCTGTGTAAAGAAGTATTTTAGGCTCTTGTGATCTGTGTAGACTTCACACTTTGCCCCATACAAATAATGCCGCCAGATTTTCAAAGCGAAAACAACTGCGGCCAATTCTAGGTCATGCGTTGGATAATTCTTCTCATGTGGCCTCAATTGTCAGGAGGCGTAGGCAATAACTTTTCCGCTCTGCATTAACACACAACCCAAACCTTTATAAGACGCATCACTGAAGATTACAAAATTTTTCGTACCTGAAGGTAGTGTCAAAATTGGTGCAGTGGTCAATCTTGTTTTCAGTTCTTGAAAAGCGGATTCTCTTTCATCATTCCATTCAAACGGTTGCCCTTTACGTGTCAATTGGGTAAGAGGCACGGCTAATTTCGAAAAGTCCTTCACAAACCTCCGGTAGTACCCAGCTAAGCCCATAAAACTGCGAACCTCTGTCACATTAGTCGGTGTAGGCCAATTCACAATTGCCTCTATTTTCTGCGGGTCCACTGAAATTCCTTCCTTGTTGATCACATGCCCTAAGAAAACAACTTCATCCAACCAAAACTCACATTTCTTTAGTTTAGCAAATAATTTCCTTTCCTGAAGTGTTTGTAAAACAGTCCTCAAATGATGTTCATGTTCAAGTCTATCTTTAGATGAAGACCACAACAAACTCATCAAGGTAGGTTTTTAAAAATTCTATTCATTAGGTCCATAAATGCTGCCGGAGCATTAGTCACTCCAAATGGCATAACAAGAAACTCAAAATGACCATACCTCGTTCTGAATGTGTTTTCTCAACATCCTCTGCCTTAACTTTCAGCTGATGATACCGGATCTCAAATCAATCTTAGAAAACACCTGTGATCCCTGCAACTGGTCAAATAAATCATCAATACGGGGTAAGGATACTTGTTCTTTATCGTTACCTTGTTCAATTCCCGATAATCGATGCACAGGCGCAAGGTACCATCCTTCTTTTTCACAAATAACATCGGTGCGCCCCAAGGCGAAGTGCTAGGCCGGATAAACCCCTTGTTAAGCAGGTCTTGCAACTGTTCTTTCAATTCTTTCATCTCAGCAGTAGCCATTCTGTAGGGAGTCTTAGAAATAGGCTGGGTGCCTGGTACAGTCTCAATAGTAAACTCTATCTCTCTGTCTACCAATTCTCCTGGTAATTCATTTGGGAACACATCTGGGAATTCTCTAACAATAGGAATATCATTCAATTCAACATTCACAGATTGTTCAGTCAACACATAGCACAGATAACCCTGGCACCCCTTCCTGATCAGTTTACATGCTTTCATTGTAGATATCAAATAAGGTGAAGGCACTACCCCATTACCCATAAACACAATTTCTTTTTGTTCTGGTGGTTTAAATACAACCCTTTTTGTCACACAATCTATGGTGGCACAATACTTGGTCAACCAATCCATGCCCAAAATTACATCAAAATGTCTAAAGTTCAAGGGCAATAAATCTACATATAAGGTAGCATCCTCAATATGCATGTCACAAAACCGATATATATAGTCACATAACACAGATTCCCCCGATGGAGTAGACACACACAACAAATATGGCAACAACTCTAGGGGTCTTTTCAGTCTAGATGCAAATGTATATGTCACAAATGAGTGTGTTGATCCAGAATCAATTAATACAAAGGCATCCTGATTACATATTGAAATAGTACCTGAGACAACGGCATTGGCATTCCGTGTATCATCCGGAACAAGTGCAAAAACTCTCCCCTGTCTCACGGTATCCCCGGTAATAGCGGATCTCAAAGTATTTCTCGGCTTTGGAACTGATGCAGTGGAACTAGCTGCTATCTTTCCACCATTCTGATTACACTCTCGGGCCATATGCCCTTGTTTCCCATATTTGAAACAGGCTCCTGATGCACGGTAACAGACTCCACGGTGCCTTTTGCTACAGATATTGCACATGGGAGCTGTGTCTCGGGAAGAATTTGAAGTAGTGGAGGAGCCCGTGTTTTGCTTTTTCAGAAATTTCTTCTTCGAAAAGAAGCCTTGCCTTTTGTTACCCTTCCATTCTGTTACTGGCTTAGCTTGTCTAGCTATATTAGCCTCTGATATGATGGCCCTGTCAAGCACCCCAATGTAGGTTTCCAACTTTAGAACATTCACCCTCTCTAGGATGTCACTGCGGAGTCCACCTTCAAAGTGTCTTGCCTTCTTATAATCGGTGTCAATCACGTGTGGTGCAAACCTGGCCAATTCAGTGAACTTGGCCTCATACTCAGCCACTGTCATGCTATCTTGCTTGAGTTCCATGAACTCGGCTACTTTCCTATCCCGAACGCATTGCGGGAAGTACTTGTCATAAAAGATCTCCAGAAATTTTACCCAATCCACATCTTTATGATTTTCTCGCATCAACATCCACCACTTCTTGCTTCGTCTTCTAGCATAAAAGTGGCTAGGAGCACTTTCTGAGTCTCTGAACAGGGGAACACTTCAAATAATTTCTCAATGCCGAGGACCCACGCTTCGGCTTTCAACGGATCTAATCCCCCGTGGAACTGTGGTGGTTTCATTTTCTTGAATTCCTTGGTGAGAGCTATTATCCGATCATCATTTTGATTATCTGGCACGGGTGGTGCCGGAGGTGGAGGTGGCGGGTGTGGTTGCTGCCACTGTTGTTGCCACTCCTGTTGCTGTCTCAAAGCTTCTGCCATTTCTTGGATCAATCTTTCCATTCTGTCTATTCTGGCAGTAGAGGACTCCTCTATCTCATCACCTCTGGTTCTCACCATTTGATTAAACTTGCATTATATTTCATACAAAAGATTCACAAATATGTATACACTAAGAGCACACATATTCAAATAATTGCAATGCAAGTAAATTACAACTTATAGCACATAATTACTCAAATCAAAACACTTAAGCATATTCTTGATGCTTTCACAGTTTGTATCAAAATAGTTAAGCATATTATCAATGCCTCCAAATTCATATTTATCACATGAATGCATCCTAGATCTTATCTAGACACGTATTGCTCTTTTGGACAAGTGTATGAATTATTAACTCGTGCTCTGATACCACTCTGTCATGACCCGAACCCGCCCCTATGGGTTAAGGACATAACCGGCCAGTAATCCTGTGATTACCTACGGCCTCAGACCAAAACAGACATAACTCATCAGAGTAAAGGGGCCAAACGGAAGCAAAAATTTAAAACTTTGTCCATAGAGCCGTGCTTATATGCACATCAAACAAACCATACTCATATACGTTAATAACCCACATCAAAAGTACAGTAGTATAAACTCAGGATCATCTAAACTGAGCCAACCCATAACAGACTATATACAAATATACACAAAGTCCTTGCCAACAAGACAAAACGTAAATGCATAACAAAATGGCAAGGATGGGTCTCGTGCGTGAGACACAAGGCTGACTCTCCAAAACTCGTGTTGTTCATGGCAGACTTCACTGGGGTTGGGTTTGGACTTCTCTTGGCTCACCTACAAACACATGAATGAGCGTGAGCGATAGCCCAATAAATAATATCAAATACAGAAGTTACATAAGAATGTAGAACAACAAGTTCCAAACGGCCTTGGGCCCAATTCATATTTCTATTTAACAGATATATAACTATACGAATTTCAAATCAAGTGACTTGTAGTTTCAACATTCTGGCCTTTGGCCCATTCAGATTTCCATTCATGTCAAAACGGCCTTCGGCCCATTCATTTTGTCAAAATGGCCTTCGGCCCGATCATTTATGTCAAAACGGCCTTCGGCCTGTTCATTCTTGTCAAAGGCCTTCGGCCCACTCATTCATGTCAAAACGGCCTTCGGCCCACTCATTCATGTCAAAACGACCTTTGATCCATTCATATAAGTCAAAACGACCTTTGGTCCATTCATATATGTCAAAACGACCTTTGGTCCGTTCATTTCTCTCAAAACGACCTTCGGTCCATTCAATTCTATCAAAACGACCTTTGGTCCATTTATGTTTATCAAAACGACCTTTGGTCCATTCATTTATTCATGTCAGACTTTTGTCCACAATCCCAATTAGCAACTCATAAAGCTTATAAGGGAATAAACAATTGGACATTCACAAGCATTCAAATATCGATATTACTCACAGTGATCGGCTTGTGGATTTGCCCCGGAGCTTGACCCTACACATTTCATGAACACAAAAGGGTCACTAACAGTTCAATCCGTTCTTTAATTCACATATTCCTCTTTAGGCTTTATTCTTATCTCATTAACTCATTTACAATGCTTAACACATGCCTAAGAGTGCTTGCAAGTGAAAGAGAATGGAAAATGAAACACAAAATGCGAAGACAAAATTTCAGAAAACAGGGTCCCCGCTCGAGCGTGGACTCCCCCGCTCGAGCGGACCCTCAAGGCCTGCAAAAGTGCTGGTTGCATGAAAAATGCGCTCGAGCGTGGAATAGAGAGCTCGAGCGGAAGGCCTGTCTACAAAAGCTCCATGCTCGAGCGTGAGATATCCCGCTCGAGCGGACATCCAACTTTGCAAAAAGTGCTGGGAGCACGAAATTCACGCTCGAGCGGAGGGTTTCGTGCTCGAGCGGACCTCAAATTTCTGGAAAACCCAAAATTGCATTCTTGAGCTTCATTTCGACTTTCCAGCCACAATACTTGCATGCAATGGCTCAAATCCCAAATATAATCATACTAACATGGCACCAATGCAAGATTATAACATTATGGAGCTCAATTTCTTGATTTATCTACATGCATGTCCCAAAATATGTCAAACTCAACACCAACATAACAAACTCATGCATTCAAGCTCATATCTTCCCAAATTGTACATACATGTGATGAATTAGCCACATTCTCAACTTAGATAACACAAATGGTGATCAAGACATGAGTTTCCTTTAACATTTCACATGGATTATACACATTTGTGCTTAAACATGCAATATCAAGGTGATTTCCTACATGCATGCACATATTAAGCTTCAATTCAACAAATACAACCCAATTTCATTTCAATCTTACTCTTGATCACCAAATTTGCTTGCGCAGACAAAATTACAAACTATAATCCAAGAATTACTCACCTAGAAGCTTTGATCTTCTAAGCTCTAGTCAATTCTTGAGCTAAATCTCCAAGATTTCCAAGCTTTAGGCCAAATTAGCACAATTCTCTCCCTTTCTCTCACTATGGCCGGCCGTCTCTCTCTCACAATTGTCTAACTCAGATTTTTGAGTTCCAAAAAGTTAAAAGAGAGTGTAATGCTAACATACAACAAGCCCCACTAGTATATTATTTCAATATAAAATATTTGGGCACTTAATTCATCAATTTAATCAGTTTAATCTGACCAGAATCAATTTCTAATTAAATTTCACCGTAGGCTCTAAAAATTATGCCAATCACGATGGCGTAATCAATTTCGGGTTCTATGGCTGATAAGGCCCTCAATTTAATTTCCGAAGCAGATTATTCAAACAGATATTCCTACGGTGAACAGATAGAATTTCAAAATCACATATATTCACATAATGACACATAAAATCATGCTAAACACATACTCATACTCAAATTAAGGGCCAATTAGTGTACTACGGAACAGGGGTATCACACCAGCCCTCAAAGCAAATGAAAAGTGAAGAAATGAGGGAGGTTGCAGATAATTCAGTGCTGAAATGGCCTGAAAAATTATATTACAGCATGCAAACAACTCATGCACAACATGTTCAAAAGCCAAAAACACTAAACTAGTGAAGAGCCCTATACTAGAGGCATGCAATACCAAGCTCAACTGACCAAATCAGCTCTGGACAGAGCTAAAACATGCCAAAACAGTGGCTAAAACATGCTAAAATTGAAGCACAAAAGGCTAGAAAAACATGCTCATGTGTTAGGCTATAAACAAGACTCAAGGCACAACTCACAAAAGCAATGAAAGAGTTAAATAAGTGAGAGCGTGACATAGCTATACACACTGAAATTACATGTTCAATGATGCTACAACATGCAATCATCTCAAACAAAACGTGTTTAGAGGCCTAAAACACTAAGGTAGTGAAGCCATTTGCACTATAACCATGCAAGACTAAGCTCATATGACCGAGAAAGCTCAAAAAAGAGTTAAAGTAGGCCAAATTAGTTGCTAAAACAAACTGAGATTAAGTCATAAAAGGGTAGAAAAACATACTCACATGTTAGGCTATCTACACTTGCAAACAAGACACAAGGAGGGGGGGCTACCCCCTCCTATTTTGGACCTCAAAACAAAGTTTTTACCACTGAAAATCCTCTGGAATTCAGTGGTTAAAAAGCTGAAAAAGGTTTTTTTTAAGGCTTTGAGAAATGGCACAGCACTTAACCAAACAAGCTACAAAAAGGGTGAACCACCCCTAACTCGGAATCAAACCTCAAACCACCATTTTAAACCATAAAAATAGAGATTTCAGAGGTGAAAACCAGCCTCAAAATAGCATGCGAAAATGGCCAAACAAGTATTTAAATTAAGCTAAGAATACAAGTATTCTACCACTTTGAAGACAAGATGTTATATAGGCAACAAAGGCAAGTCAAACCAAGCAAAAATCCTCTTCTAGAGCCCAAATAGGACCTCAAGCAACCTCAACAGAAAGATGATCAAGTTTGATCAAGAGCTCACAAGCCAAAGGTGTAGAGAATTCAAGCTTTAAGGCAAAGTATTTAGAGAGAGAGGATTCTAGAGAGAGAGAGAGAGAGAAATTTTTTGTCTTCAAATTTTTCCAACCTCCCACATGCAAGAGGAGGGCTTCTATATATAGAAGATGCAAAATCCCCTCAAAGAAATCCATCCATACATGTGGGTGCAAATGTTCCAACTTGTGCAAGCAGCTGGCTGAAAATATAAGAAAATATCTGTTGAATGCACTCTCAATCTGAACCCCCAATTTATGCAAACTTTTGAAAGTGAATAGTGGAGCCACTATTAACTTTTGCAACATATCATGCTCAAGGTTCTGCACCACTATCCGCACTTGGTCCCTCTTAGAAGGGCAATTTGTCATCTGTGCTGCCTTTGCTCTCCACCTTGCAACAAATTCCACAAAAGACTGTAGGGTTCTTGTGGGTTGCTTCAAGGTCTTGAGTGGTTATTTCAAGTTAGGTATTGTAAGAGTACTGATTGACAAAGGCCTTAGCCAACTCTTCCCAGTTCTGCTTCACTTTATCCTCCAACTTGGCGTACCAAGTGGCTGCTATGCCTGATAGGGTTTTTCCATACAGAGAGAGTTTCTGAGGCTTAGTCAGACCTATCAATTTTAGGACATCTAAGAAAAGTCGGATATGTACCATAGGATCTCCAGACCCGTCGAAAACGGTCAATGCGTGGCATTTTAAATTTGTTTGGAAGCTTTACGGCAGCCTCGGTGTACCCATCCTCAATGTCATGATTGGAATTAAGGCCTTGTGCCTTTTTGAATTGCTTCTCAAGGTTCACAATTTTCACCGAGGTCAGATCGAGATCATTTGTATCAAGGGGATAAAGCCTCTCACTAGGCTGCACCAGGGGGCTGAAATCTCGAGCTTGAGCTAACCCTTCTCGAGGATTCGGACCATACAAATCTTCTGCTGGCGGATGTGGGTCAAAGTTTGGCTGGGGTCCTGAGATTAGATATGTGGTAGGTGCCCCAGATGGGCGTTGCATTTCAGCATTGGTCTTATCCTGCATGGCGATTCCCTGGTTTAATGCCGCTATCATCGCCACAACTTCTTCCGAACTCTGTGCCATCGTGAGTCTGCTGAGTTGAACAAAGGTGATCTAACTGGTGGCTGTCGAATCAGTGGAATCAGTGAGCCCTGTTTGGCCTTTGTTTGCCTTGCCGCTAATGAAGGAAACACTAGTTGCTCCTTTGAACTGAATCTCTGACTTGACAAAGTCTATCGACATAAGTCCAGAGTACCTGGGGGATATTGGAGCCTTTAGAAGCTATGGTTTCAGGACTACCTAGCAAAAGAGAAAACAGACCGCACCTCAGCTTGGTTTGATTAGAACAGATATGAGCATAGCTGAATGACTGTACTCTTTACTGAATTCTGTCCCAAAATCAGATACCAAACTTGCAACTGATATGCACATTCCTGTACAGTTTCACTGTAAAGCACATACCAGTTAATTGAGAGCCAAAACACTCCTATGAGAGGGTAAGGTTACCCTGTCCTAGTTTCATCAGGAGCTAGGGTTCACTATGCACAACAAGTGGCTTCACATAATCCTGCATTTGGGTAAGCAACCTGTCGTAGTTTGGAACAGTCTCTATGACTTCCGATATGCAACTAGGCCGATTGGTCAAAAAGGGTACCTCAACAAGGCTACCTAATATACCTCTCACACCTAACACCGAGAAGTGAAAGGAGGATCAAACGGTACAGTGGTAGTCCAGATCCAAGGGTTGTCTTCCCTTCGTGGTAGAGCCAGCAACTGGTCAGCCTTTTGGCAAGCTTTTCCAAGCAAGCCTCCAGCAAACCGCTCAGGAATAGCAGATGGAAAACACTGTGACTTAGGCGCACCGATCCAAATGCAAAGGAACACATAAATGTGAATAAAACAATATATCATGAGTTTGAGTCAAGTTCTCTAAGTCCCTAGCAGAGTCGCCAGAAACTGTGGACTTGCCTTTTTCCGCTCCCCCCCTTTCGGAAAGGGTTTGAAAAGAAGGCCTCACAGTTCGGACTCCCGCAATTCTGAATCTAATCTCACAAAGTGCAATGTGAAACTAATAATCACCAAAGAGTCTTAATCCAACAAACCTTTTTCGAAAATCAATTTTAAATCAACTAATGCCAAAATTGGACTGCTTTGCCAGATACAGAGTCGCAACCTAAATATTTTGTTTTGGGGAAATTTAGGAAACCCTGACTCGTGCCAAAGGCCACGTGTCTGTAATCACCAAAGTTGCCCCGGCTCGAGAACTTAGGTACGAGAGGGGAAGGTACTGAAATGAGCACCCCTGCTCGCTTGATCAAAGATCAGCCTCTACTAATCATGATATGATATTTTATAAACATTATGTGTTCTTATTCCAGTTATTAAACTAGCTTTACTATGTGATGCGCACAAGCAAATATAAATCACAAGAATTAGAACATTTCAAGTCATGTTTGTTTTGTGAAAATGGTTTGAATTTGCCACCCTCAAGTGGGCTTAAAAGATGTAGATTTGCCACCTCAAGTGGGCTTAAAACATGATTTTGCCACAACAAAGTGGACTTAAAACGCACATTCGTTGAATCGCTCCAATTCAAATAACAAAGCCTTCATCCACATGCATTCATGTAGTTCAGCATTTAAGCACATAGCCTCATGGCAAGCATGCGAATCATGGCAACACTCACACTTATGCAAGTATGCTAAAGCATAAAAGCTTACCGTGTACTCCAAGCTAGGAAAGAAAACAAAGTTAGAAAAATGCATGATTCCTAACTATGTTAAATGACTAATGCAACACATGTAAGAATGCAACTAAATAGGCTCGGCTACGTAATCATGGTATTTGCAACACCTTGATAGCATGCTTTGAAACATGTATTCAAATAAGTATTGAAATTGTAATGCAGTTTGAATGATGCGCCGAGCCTCGGTGCATGCAAGACAAATGAATGGATGCAAACATGCGAGCATAAGGCATGCTAATTGAAAATGTCCCTAATCTAACCATCAAAAGTGATTAAATAAAAGAGAGAAAGACGTGGGGTTGGAAGACATACACACACGCGCACACACTTATTACAACATTACGCCCTCGCGAATGGGGGTCCGAATGAATAAGCTAAGCAAATAGCTACACTAACTATTATAACACTTGAAATGAATTAACTAACTATTCTAAGCTAATTAATTATTACAAACCGGAATCGAATAACTAGTTACACTAACTAATTAATTACAACACTTGAATTAACTAGCTATTTTAAGCTAACTAAAGCGATTAAATAATTAACTATCTAAGCTAATTAAATAGTTACAACACTTGCATGAATTAGCTACCCCGAATCAGCTAAGCAAAGTAACTAAATGGCCTCGGGGGACGAGGGACATATGCATGCTCGGTTGGTTTCCACCCGAAAATGCCACTGCCTTACTGCTGTAAGACTCTGTTTGCACACTTGAACACCAAAGAAGTTACTAACTTCCAGAACACCTCTGCTCCCCTTTTCCATCACACTGAGCAATTTTCTTCATTGATGGCCGGTCGGCTAGCATTGGGGGCCGGTCGGCTACTGCTGGTGGCTGGCAGCCACCCCTGCCTTGAACTTCCTTTTGCTGTAACAGAGAGCAAACAGAGGCAAAACAGTGTATTCTCAAGGAGTGTTTGTACTGTTACGCTCCTTATCATCACACAAGTTGAAAGGAGTGTAACTCTTAGCCCTCAAACCATCAACCAAGAAATTTCCATGCATGATTGCTAAGGAACCATGCTTGTACAAGCTTTAATGAATGCACAACAAGACTCAAAAAGACCACCACCCTATCATGCATGATCAAGGGTGATGGTGACCAAGGAAAATGGCACATTTTATCACTTTTGAGTATGAAATGTCCCATTTTCCTTATGTTCGAATTAACGTCTGATTTGAACACATGCAATGTAACGTAAAAGATGCTTATCTTGCCTCTTTTACTTGTCCAATTTTGTTTACTCATTTTAATTACCAAAACCATTCTTTAATCGATTAAGTCGAAAAGTGAGTGTCCTCTAATGGAAAGAAGTGTCAACCAAGGGTAATTTAAGGCATGAGGAGATCATGCCGTAGGTAATGAACCCTCAAAGCGGATTAAACCATTAAGCATAATCTCAATCTTAAGCTTAAAGGATCCCAAGTTTGAAATAACTGTCAAAAGCAAATAGAAGAGTGAAGCAAAGAGGGAGGTTGCAGAGATTTATGTACTGAAATGAAGTGCAAAGCAATACTAAAACATGCTATTAACTCAAAAGAATGATGATTAAAACATTAAAACATCAAGCTAGTGAAGGAATTAACACTACAACTATGCAATACAAGCCTCAACTGAACTAACCAGCCCAAAACAGAGCCAAAACAAGTTATTTTAGAGGTAAAAACATGTTTGACTTAGGCTAAATTAAGCTAGAAAAATATGCTAACATATGAAGCTAACTAGGCATGCAAACAAGACACAAGGAGTTGAGGCTAACCCCTCAAATTTTAGACTTATAAAGTTGATTTTTACCCTTAAAAAACCTCTGAGATTTAGTGGTTAAGAGGCCCAAAAAAGTTGTTTTGAAAGTGGTGAATAATAGCACAAAAGCTTAACAAGCAAATGTGCAAGAAGGGTGAACCACCCCTTAACTGAAAATGGCCTCAAACCACCACTTTTAGGTCACAAAAATAGAGATTTTTTCAGTTCAAAACCAGGCTAAAAATAGTAGAAGAAGATGGCAAAACAAGTGTACAAAACAAGCTTAAATAAAGTAAGTGTTATACCTTTGAAGCAAAGCACAAATTAGGCACAAATGAGGCACTAAATCAAGCCAAAACCATGTTCTAGAGCTCAAAGAGGGTCCTAAGTAACCTCAGTCCAAAGATAAGCAACTTTGGTTAAGGGTTGATAGGCAAACTACAAGTGTATCTCTACTTGTATGCACAAAATGACGAGAGAAAGAGAAATCTACAGAGAGAGAATTGTAGAGAGAGAGGATTGTAGAGAGAGACGCTCCCAAAATTTCCAACATTTAAAACAATAGAGAAGGTCCTCTATATATAGAAAAAAGAGAGCTCAGGTTGAAAATATCTGAAAATGGGACAGCTGGAGCAGTGTAGAACAGCTGGAGGGGAAAAATTTGTAAAATATCTGATTTTTGCACCAATGGCCGGTCATCCATCACTGCTAGCCGACCAGCCACCACTGATGGCAGACAAAACTCACTCTTGGCCAACACATGGCCGTCAAGCCTCACTAGTGGCCTGAAAGCAAAAACTGGTTTCTGGCCCCGACTTCAAACAGGCATATCTCCTTCATCCGGACTCCTGTGTAGGTCATTCTTGAGTCTAAATTGAAGCCACGGAAGTATTCTTTCCAATGGTAGTAGCCTCAAATCAAAATTATTAGTGTGAAAAAAGATATCCTTATTTTAGTGAAGACTGCTCAGTTTCGGTCCTAACCGGATTGATGCCCAACTTCCAACAATCATATCTCCCTCATCCGGACTCGGCTTTAGGAGATTATTGAGTGAAAAATGAAGCCCCGGAAGTCCAATTTCCAATGGTGGTGGCCTCACAACTTAAGTCCAAGTGTACAAAAGGATAGACCTGATTTAGTGAAGCTGCCCAGTTCCCTCTTAACGGTTTATGCCCAACTTCTTTCCCAACTTGGTTTCTTCCCTCTCCTCCAATTTTCTTTAACTCTAAACCTCTAAATAAGGTGTTTTGAAAGATTTTTCAAAGAGTTTCCCTCTTTTTCATTCATTTCCACTTTGTCCTTGTTCGGTTTACTGAAAAGCGCAATATTTAACGAAATGTGAGCCTTGGAACATCGTAGAAACTTTTTCAAAAAATATTATGAAATTATTTTGGTCAAAATAGTTTTGGTCCAAAAATGGAGTATAAGGTTAGGATTTGACGCTCTCCTTGCCAAAGAAATCGAACCTTTCCACAACAAAGCCTTCGTCCGTCCTTCGTCCTAGAACAATCAACCTGAGGCCTCCAAGTCTTAAGGGCGGTCAAAAATGGGTTGTCTACAGTTTTTGGTCTATTTATAGTAGTAGAAAAGTATCCCTAAGGTTAATAAAAAGAATTAGTCCAAAACCCTCCATAGGTAGGGCCCATTCGCACCCAAAATTCGAAAAATAAACATGCAAGGGTTGACCTCTAAGGAGGTGGTGTCGACCCTTGAGGAAGAAATGACAATACTGCCAAGGCAAGGTGTTGACCCTTCGACAGGAAGGGTCGACACTAAATTTCAGCACCTAAACTTCGATTCTGCAATATACAAGGATCGACCATTCCCAAACTGGTGTCGACCCTTATGGACAGCAACAAGAGACAGGTGTCGACACCACTAAGGCTGGTGTCGAACCTAAATTCCAATAACACTTCCAAAAATTTCATCAACAGGTAAGGGTCGACCCTTAGGAAGGCTGGGGTCAACCCCAGAACATAATTTCTATGTTCCCAAGGAACTTTTTGACAAGAACAAGCGCGAACAAACAGACCCAACAAGTCTAAATTGAATTATACTCCTCCAAACCAAGATACAACAAACCCCAAATACTCCAAAAATTAAAACAGTGAAATTAAATACACCCTCCAATAGTTTAAAGGACACAAGTGTTACAGAAATAGCACACTCCCAAGTCTTGACTAGTAGGTCAATTCCATGGAATTCATAATCATTTGACTTTGTTTTCTATGGTTTTGTTGATAATTTGATTTTTTCATACAATAAAGCCTCTCCCCTGAGAGTGAGAGAAAGAGAGGGAGAGGTGTTTGTAGTTCTATTTCCTTGGCTAAATTAGGATATTCTGAGAATTTTAAAGATGTAAATGGTTCACTAAATTCGGGGATTCTTTAGGTGTAAGTTCCTCTACTCAAAAAAGTATTTGGTTTCTATGCAACCATATTGCCCAAATCATAGAAATCGACTGGCAAATAACATCATTATCTGGGGCTGATGTTACTCATTGTGCGAACCGTTGGGCAAAAGTTGGAGGCATTGATGTGTTAAAATCATATCCCAAGGAAAACCCTCACTATACATATAAAGAGTATGAGCATGCAAAAAATTAAATGTTCAATAGTTTGCACAGCCTCATTGCATCTAGGACACTCTACTGTAACCTTAAGGCCTCTTCTTCTTAAAACCGCCTTAACAGGCACTATATTGTGCACTAGTTTCCAAATGAACAAGGACCATTTAGGAGGAATGTTGAGATACCATGGCAGAGTCCTGAGGAGAGTTAAGTTTGGGATACTTGAGATAATAACCTGATTTGACATTGTAAATGCCAATGATTTGCGCAAGGTTCAGAAGGTATGTTAATAGATAAAATTGCTGGTATAACATCATGAGAAAAGAACACAAGCAGCAAGAGCTATTGCCAAGATTTGTTATGTGATTATCTATGAAATGTGACATAGTGAATGAGCTAAGAAATGCGCATCAATCAAGGCTAAGGATTGCTAGTTGTAGGAATCCATTGATCGCTAATGGGATTAATTTTCTTTCCATCCCCCACAATCCATTTAAGATCCTTCACTAGAAGATCTTTCCCCTAAAGGATACTCCTCCAACCCCAAGAACAGCCCCTTTTGATCTTGACCAGAAGAAAAGGTGTAGCTTTACAATATTTTACCAGTAGAACTTGACTAAGCAAAGAAGATGGGTTATGAAGAATTCTCCAAGCCTGCTTGGCTGATAAGGCCCGATTAAAACCACCTAAATCCTGAAAGCATAATCCGTCTCCCTTTTTAGATTTACAAAGATTAAGCCATTTCCTCTAACAAATACTTTGTCAATGTGGTTTGATGCTTTAAAAACTGAGAACAAATACAGAATATAGAGGACAACACGCGTTTCACAAGAACACATCTACTTGCGAAAGATAACATAGCATGCTTCCACTTACCCCCAAAAAACATAGCACACTTCCACCCACTCAACTTAGCTTGAATTTTACAAGATACATTTTGCATAATAAATCATGTATAATTTTTAAAATCTTCTTAATATGTCTTGTAAGGGTACATGTTAACAACATACATACAAAATAAATAATGTTATATATAAATGATTTTACTTATTAAATTTTCTTATCACTATATTTGAGTGTCGTTAATAGTCCCACCTTATTATTTAGGACCCATGCTTGTTTTTATTGTATTTTATTATAATAATTATATTAAATAAAATTACTAAAGATGATAAGTATTCAAATGGGACGCTCATCTCGTAACTATAATTGAATTCACCTACCAACCCAAAACATAATATTAATTCAGAGCATCTTCCCCCACCAAACTCACACAAAATCTCAATTCATCATCATTCTCTGTATAGCGATTTCGGTTTTGACCCGACTCTTGTTGCATCCAGGACTCGGGTTTATTGTCTCTGAATGTTGTTCATTGTCGTTTTCCCCTTATTCATCCTTAAATTTGGTTATTGGATTGTAGTTGTGTGTTTGGAATAGGTTGGTTGCTTGATTTTTGAAACCTTTGTTGCCCAGATTTTTGCTCCTCCGCTCGAGCAATCATTCTCGTGCTCGAGCGGGCTTTGCAAACTCTCAGTATTTTTGCAGACTTGCAAAATATTGGAAGAGTGTATTCTACGCTCAAGCGGCGTTGCCTACACTCGAGCGGGTGGGCACTCGAGTGACCAATCTTGTGCTTGAGCGGTGTCTTTCGTCTGCAAAACTTCTGAAAGTATGTATTCTGCGCTTAAGCGGCACAATATGTCTGATGCTCGAGCGTCACTTCTCATGCTCGAGCGGACTGCGTATATATTAGTTCGTAATAGCCACATTTCACATCACTTTTTTTATTCCGTTCTCTCTCTAAAACTCTCCAAAACCCTAGATTTTGAGTTTCTCTCTCTAAAACTCATCTTCTCTCTACATTTTCACCTAGATCCATTGAGTTCTCCACTCTAGTGCCTTTGAGAAAAAGGTAGAGCGTCTCAAGATCTTTATTTTGATCCGAATAAAGTTGGGTTTGAGCATCTTTGGAGTTTCATCCTTGCCTTTCTCATCTTCTCTCCTTGAGGTAGGGATTTTTTGCACTTTCATATGGTTTTTAACTTAGTTATTCATTATTGTGTAACAATGGTGGGATATGGGAGTGTTATGGACGAACCTAGGGTTTGATTTAAAATCAAAAGAGGGGTTTTTGAGTGAGTATGATATTAAGGGTTATGGGGTTTGAATATGAGATATCTTGTGGCAAAGTAGTTGATTTTGGCCTTTGGGTTGATATTTGGGAAAAGGGGGTTTGCCCTAAAATGATTTGAATATTTATTTTGTATAGATAAATGAAATTGATGTTGTAAATATGAAATTGGATGAATATTGAAATAAATGGTGGAGTTGGATATGTATTACCTCACACCTTTGGGAATTTTGAATAAATTATCTGTCTTGAGATTGAATATCTATTTAGAAATATCTGTATTGGGCTATTGGTTGAGGATAACTATGATTGTTGTAGAAATTGCATGAAGATTAGGTGTATTGAAACTAATTTATTGTTGGCTGTCATTGAACATGACTATGTTTTAAATACATTATATATGTATGATGATTGGGAGGAGAAAGGAGATGTACTCCATGTTTGGGAGGAGATAGGTGTAACAACGCCCGCGGGGGACCTCGCTACAGCTCGGACTCTCCTTTTTGTTTTGCGGTTCTAAATCTTGAACCAAAGAGTCCAACTCTGGCAAATCGTTTTGAAGAAAAACAGATTTTTGAAAAGTAGTGCCAAACATGGACTGCTTTGCCAGATTACAAAGTCGCCACCTAAATATTTTTTTTTATGGGCGAATTTAGGAAACCCTGACTCGGTGCCGAAGGCCACGTGTCCGTCATCACCAAATGTCTTGGCTCGGGAGCTTGGGTACGATCGGGGAAGGTCAGCTATGAGCACCCCCTTTCGCCCGGTTCGAAGACCGGCCTCTACTAACCGTGATATCCGATTTTGAAAACATTACATGTCCTTATACCGGTTATTAGCCTAGAATTACTATGTTATGCGCACAGCACAAAAGTATAGACTAGATTACCTAACTTGGAAATAAACATTGCATATCCGTTTTGTCTCGAAAAACGTATTGGTTTTTTGCTACTCGCAAGTAGGCTAAAATACGGATTTCAACGAGTTGTTCCAACTTAGGCAATCCAACCTTCACCCACAGGCATTCAAACAGTTTATCTCATATAAGCACTTAGCCGCATAGTAAGCATACTATCATGTTAACATTCACACGCATGCGGTATGCTAAAGCGTAAAATACTTACATCGTACTCCGTGCCAAAACAAGAAACTAGTTAGCAGACATGCATGTCCCTAGGTCATGTTAAGTGGCTAATGCAACACAGGCAAGGATGCAATTTAGAGTAGGCTCGGCTGACCCTAAAATGGCACATGAAATGCGATAAATAGCACATATTCAATTTGAAATCGAAAATTGCAATGCAGTTTGCATGATGTACCGAGCCCGGTGCATGTAAACAAATGCATGGATGCACGCATGCACACATGCATTGCATAAGGTATGCTAAAATAAGTATGCCCTAATCTACCAACGTAAGTAGGTAAATAAAAGGGAAGAAAGAAATGGGGATTGGAAGACATACACCCACTCACACACACTTATTACAAACTTGCCCTCACTCGGAGGGACCGAATAATAATACAGATTAATTAACCACACAAGCTAATTAAAATATTACAAATTTCACTAAATTAATCAAATAAATTAATTAATCTAATTAAAGCAGTAAACCGCCTCGGGGCGAGGGCTCAATGCACGCGCACTCGGATTCCGCTCGGAATTGCACTGCCATGTCTAGCTTGCCTCTGTTTTCCCTGCTTTGTTCCTCTGAAAACTGCCAAAGTCTCAGAACTGCTTCCTTAGATACTGGGGATCACCACCGACTGAACAGAATAGCCCACCGGCTGAAGGAGGAGGCCACCGACACAAAATTCATCCATCGGCAGCTTGTTTACTGCCGGTCGGCACTAAACACTGCCGGCCGGCCTAAATGCCTGCAAAACCTGCAACTCACAGCAACAGAGGGCAAATTCTGGCATGGCAATGCAATTCAAAGCATGTATGCACTAAACACACTCCTTATCATACTAGTGACTCAAAGGAAGATATGTCCTCGATTCTCGGACCACCAATCACGCATTTCCATGCATGATGGCCCAAAGAACCAAGAATGCAACTTTGATCTCAAATGCATGCAATTCATAGGATCAAACAAGGGTGCCAAACCTCCATCAAACTTCACTTCAAAGGTCTAGCATGCACAATGCAAATGCAACCCTAAGCATGTTATCTAACATGCAACATGAACAATGCAAGCAAGGTAAACATGTTAGGCATACAACCTAAGCAAAGAAGCATGTAAACCAAGCAATGGAGTGGACTAAAACATGAATTAGGCTACTCCTAATTGGCCTAAAATCAGTGGCCAAAGTGCCTAGAAATGGAGACTAAACACACACACACACATGCAAGTGTTATGGTCCAAACCCAAGGCATAAACATGGCAACCCCCAAGCACACTTGGAGATAACAAACAAGGGCAATGAGCACACATTGTAAAGCTCTGAAAATCATGCAAAACATGGTGCCAAACCAAGTCAAAGTATGCAAATGGTCTAAGATTCAAAGCAAATCAATGAGGGTTTGAACCACCCTTAGCACAACCACACATGGCAATACTTAGGCAACTAAAATTAGAGTTTTAACACATAAAACTAAGCCTAAAGGACCACCTAGATGGCATCTAGGTGACATGAATTCAAAGGCATGCATTAAAGCCAAAACATGAAGCATTCAACACATTTTTTAAAGCATTAAAGAGGCAACTAAGGCAAGCACACAAGCACACCAAAGGGACTGAAATAACATGCTAGATGGTTCCAAACCATTGAAAATAGTGTAAGCAAGGCATACTACACTTTCATGCTCTTAAGGCCAACAAGCCGAATACAAAGAGGCTATATTAAGCATGCTATGGTTGACTCAAACAACATGAGACAGACCTCAAACATGGCAAATAAGCATACAAGCTTCACAAATGCAAGCCTAAAACATGCTAGAAACAAAGGCTAACAACCTAGGCATGTTAAGGGACCAAAGGGCATTACAAAGCAACTATGCAAAACATGCAAGGAGTGCTAAAACCAACTTATAACAATGTCATATTAGGGCATAATAAACATAAAATGCAGCCAAGACATGCTCAACAAACAACCAAACATGGTGCTCCTTTGGAGGCCAAAACTTGCCCTTTCCAAGGACATCAAGGAGAGGGGTGGCCCTCCCCTTTTGGAGACTTCAAGGCACCCTCTCCACCACTGAAATCCCTCAAGATTTCAGTGGTGGAGAGGCCCAAGCACCAAAGTCTCGGATCTCTCACAAAATGGCACAAAAAGGGCCTTTTCAAGGCCTAAGGGTGGTCAAACTTACCCAAACCACCAAACACTCTTAACAAACAATAAAGAGGCTTAAACAGAACTTTTATGTGTTAAACACTAAGCACAAAAACAGTTATAGACTAGGCAAAAATGGAGTTCAAGAATGGGGGAAAAAAAAGCTAGTTTCTTACCCTTGATGACCACCTTCACAAAGGTTGATATTGTTGCTTCCTTGAACACCAAACCAGCTCCAAAGCTCTAAAACAAACCTCTGGACCCTCAAGAACTCAAGGAAGGTGAAACACTAGGTGTTGGTGAGCAAAAGTATGACACAAACACCTAGTGTAAACAAGAGGAAAGAAGAGAGATAGGATGTGTATCTATCCTAACCCTAAAACCAGAGCTTGGTCTGTCTAAAATGTCTAAAATTTTTGTCACCCTAAGCCAAGAAGAGGAGTGGTCCTCTTATAGGCAAGCAAAGCTTGCAAAGCTTACGCTAAGCTAACTAAGAGGGTCATCCCTCCATACACGTGTATGGAGGGGAACCAAAACTATACAGCTGTTTGAAAATATCTGATAAAGCAGCTGTACAGTAGTCGGCAGGGCAAAATGGTCATTTGCCAAAATTGACTGCCGACCGGCACAAAATAGTGCCGGTGGCAACACTAACCAGCCGGTGGCCTCTAGCCACTGCCGGTGGTGTGTGGGGATGCCTCACAAAGCATTCCCTGCCCTTCCAAGGCAAAACACAAGTGTTTGGTGCAAAATCGAACACAAAACGGTCGAGTTCGGAGGTCCTGAGGCAAGGCGCGCGCAGCCGAAAACTCCGGGAACTCCAAACGAACACGAACATGGATAATCACCGAGTGTTCAAGCGGTGACGTCCAGGTCTTGAGGACGGTCAAAAATGGGGTGTCTACAGTTGCCCCTCTTTGACAGAACTCGAAAGTCATAACAATGACGGGAGTGAATGTCAAAGCCCAGAGACGACCCATTTTTGACAAGGCCGAAGACTTGGACAAACATATAAAGCGCAAATGGTTGAACTCGCAAGCTGCCTACGTATCCCTTTAGGAATCAAACCAGCGTAGTTCAGGCACAGGCATACAAGCCGCAGATAAGGTATGCGCCCGTAGGCGGGGCAAGATGCAACTGATGATGCAAAAGGCCGAGCATAACTTATGATCATGCAAAGAAAGCTGTAATGAAGCACGTATGCGACAGTTATAAGCTAGCATACGCCAAACTACACTACAATGCAGAAAGGATGTAAGAGAATTATGCAATTCTCGATACGTCTCACTCGGGAGATACAATACCTGCGCGGCTCGTCCAGTTGCACCGGCCTCGAATGAGCCGTACATACAATATCGTGCCTGCAAAGAAAGCAAACTTAACAGGTACAATATTGTTAGCAATATGCATGACAATGCAAAATAAATGCAAAATGATATGCAATATATACAAAACTATGTATGAATAATGCAAATGATAATGCAATGCAATTGAAACCATGCAAACTACATGCAGGGCAATTGAATCATGATTCAATCATGAGCGGTTCGAAACCACACGAATGTCAAACAGATTGATGGAGGTAACAAGTCCGTCTCCCATAGAACGATGTCTGATCTATGAGTACTTCGCACGGACACAAGAACAAGTATTGGGTGGAATGACATAAGTGGGGAAACGACCCGCTGAGGAGGGAATAATGATCCTAATGCCGGATGCAATGATTACACTACAATGTAATGGAAATGGATACAATGGATATGGCACGCGGGCCAAACCAAATTTTGCCTAGGAAAGGCATGTACGCATACGAACCGCGTCTAACACAGAAAATGTGCCGCAACCCTCAAACCAAGCTCATCAAGGAATAGGCGCGTACACAAAAAACCGTGCTTCGACGTGAAAAGTAGGGGCACATACCAGACCAAGCTCAACCTGGAAAGGCGCAAGCCATAGATGGAAGTGATGCAATGGATGCATGCAACTACGATGCAATGGAAATGGATATTTACAGAAAATGCATGACATATACACTATACTACAATGAATGATGCATGACATATGCATGGTTTTTTTTTTTTGGAATGCATGACATATGCACTATATACGATGATGCATGACATATGCAGTATTTAGAATGATGCATGACATATGCATGTGTTTTTGTTTTTGGATTTTTTTTGAAATGCATGACATATGCAGTATTTACAAATGATGCATGACATATGCACTATGATGCAACGACTATGATCGCAGCTTTCCCTATCTTACCACCAGGGCGATATACTAGGTTGGTTCAGTATCCAGAATTGAGGCGTAAACACGCCGCCTCAACCTATGGGGCTTCCATACAGATTTCAAGCCGAGGGTACACCCCCTGGGTATTTAAACCAGACTTTAGTCTCGGAAATTCCGAACCTTTGCGTTCTAGGCATAAGCCATTCAAACTCTAGTTTTCACCGTCCCAGTTGGTCTTCTAGGAACTCATCGCAAACACAGGCAGGTGGCTTTACCAGACCACCGAAAGTCGTTCGGGCACGACAAACACCGAAGGAATTGCACTTTCAGAGGATTTAAGGTCTCCTAGACCGTGTGCTGCAAAATGTATGCGTTTGAAATGCACATGATGCATGATGTTTGAAATGCGCGCCAACGCACGGCTCTTGAGATGCATGCCAAACGCAATGAGGTGTCATCTTAAATGCACTGAAGGTCTTTGCACCTCCCAAGGATTTAGGTCTCCTAGACCGTGCGTGTTTAGGTCTCGTCAGACCGTGGGGGCCATGCCATGACGATGCAATGTATAATGCAAGTGAGACATGCATGCCAGGGAGGAGTCCTCAAGAAATTTAGGTACGCACGTACCCCAAGATTTGAACTGAAATGTAGATCAAAGGATGCATGACAATGCGAAAGACTAAGAGTTGTGTAACAATGCACGTCTTTCAAAATGCACACCGAACGTCTTGCACCTTCCAAGGATTTAAGGTCTCCTGGACCGTGCGTGTGTAAGGTCTCGCCAGACCCGCGGGCTAAACGGTGCACAATGCGCGTGAGACACGCATGCCAATGCAAATGAGGTATGCACGTCGATGCAAATGAGAAATGAAGTGCGATGAGGTACGCGTGCCCCAAAAGATGCAAGACAATGCAAAGGGGGTACGCGAAACGGCGCGAGCGTTAGACAACGCAAGTGCACAAAACAGTGCGATTGAATGCATGCCAAATGCAATGTGATGCGCCAGATAGCGCGATGCGTTAGACAACGCGAGTGCACAAGCTAGTGCGATATGATGCATGCAAAATGCGATGGGGTGCACCCCAATGCACCGAAGGTCTGCACCTCCGAGGATTTAAGGTCTCCTAGACCGTGCGAAAACCTCTCAGCGTAGCACACACGAGAGGGGAAGCAAAAAGAAGTCTCTCAGCGTAGTACACGCGAGAGAGGAAAAACAAAAAGTCTCTCAGCGTAGTACACGCGAGAGAGGAAAAAAACAAAGACTCTCAGCGTAGTACACGCGAGAGAGGGAAAAAACAAAAAAGCCTCTCAGCGTAGTACACGCGAGAGAGGAAAAACAAAAAGAAAGCCTCTCAGCGTAGTACACGCGAGAGAGGAAAACAAAAAGCCTCTCAGCGTAGTACACGCGAGAGAGGAAAAACAAAAGAAGTCTCTCAGCGTAGTACACGCGAGAGGAGGGGGGAAAGTGCGAGGCAACGCACATGGGAGCGCATGCCTTGCAAATGGGCAAATGAGACAAATGAGACACGCGTGCCTCGCAACAAGAATGGAAAAGGAAGCAAGTGTGACACGCATGCCACACGACATATGCGAAACAGTGCAAGTCACAAGGGACGTGCAAAACGGGGCGATGCGACGCCCCGGACAATGTGATGGATGCATGCAACGCACACGGGCAACTTTTGAATCTTATAAAAGACAAAAGGATACAAAAGGATACAATCTTTGCTTGAATTTGAGTGCCACGCACAGAAGACACGGTCCGAGGTCAAAACGGAGGCCGGTTGAGCATCGGGGATGCACTTTCTTGCACTTTCTTGAGCTATGAAGACCCAAAACTCCTCAATTTGCCAAAAACAAGGCCTTGGAACACCACCGGCTGGGTGGAAAGGCTACCGGCTGCCACCGGCTGCCTAAACTTCTCCACCGGCACAATAATGTGCCGACCGGCACAAAATAGTGCCGACGGCAGAAAATGCCTGATCGGGGCAGATCTGCCATTTCACCTCGGGCTTTATAAAATAGGGCTTCTAAACCCTATTTTCCACTTCCTCTTCCGCCGAAATCCTTCACTCTCTCTCTCTAGAGCTTTGTTCTCTCGATTTTTCGTCGATTTCCTCGTGTTTTCGCACCATTTTACCGTCGGATTCGCGATATTCTTCGCGTTTCGGACATTTCCACCCGATCGAAATCTCATTTCGGGATCTCCTTTGCTATTTTTGCCTTTTCGGGACTTGTTCCCCTCGATTTCTCTACATTTCCGTGTATTTTCATCTTCCGGCCTTTCCGGCCATTTTCGACCCGCTCGGGGTTGACTTTTCCAGTTGACTTTTCACATTCCGGCTTTTTCGGCCATTTTCTCACCACCATGCCATGGCTGACGATGTTCCACATGTCGGGACTCCCCGGATCACGAGATGGATCCCGGGGTCGAGCTCCTCCCGCTGAGTGAGCGCCCGTTCGATCCGGCGACCTATCGCCCGGCTATTCACGTGCTTCCACCAGATGGGCTCCGCCACTTCCGCGGCTTCGATAGGGCTCTGACCCGGAGCTCCTCCTGCGCGAGCCGACCTCGCACCTGTCCTTCGGCGCTTCCGAGGTAACATCTCTACTTTGTTTTATTTTCTGCAATGTAGAATTTTCTGTCGACTGCCGTAGCTAACTGCACCCGTTAACTGCTTAATTCTGACATGCCGTATACTGTAGTTGATTGTAGACAACTTCACAACTGATATCTGCTTAGGACCGACATATGCACACACACTGCACCAGCCTCAACCACGAGCACACGGCGCACATTGCACCTTACCGCGAACTCACCGACACCCGGCACTTATTTGAATCTGAAGAGCCTGCACGCATGCTAAACTTGCACTGAATCACGCAGACACGCTGACACATCACTCGCTAGTCATTCACTGAACACACCAGTACCCGGCATCTGTTTAAACTTTGAAAACTTGCACACATGCTAGATTTATACTGATCCGCACAGGAGCACTGACACATCACAGGCCGTAGTCCACCTACTGGTACACTGAAACCTGACATTTGCTTGCATCAGAAAATCGTACACACGTGCAGCATGTTTACACTGCACTACTCAAAAACACACTGACGCATCACATATTGTAGTTTACTGTAAGCGCACCGGCACCCGGTATCTGTTTGAATCTGATAAACTTGCACGCATGCCATATTTGTATCGACTTTAACATGTTTCCTCAGAACTGTACATCTCATATTGCTTTGCAACTATTTGCTTGAAAACAGGGAGATTCCCATGCCATCACGGGTATGGGAATGTCGCGGCTCGAGATTGGTACTTGGAGCTTCCCGAGGCGGTTCGACGCATCGTGGACGATGCGGGCGCTTCAGTTCCTTTTGCAGGGGTCTGACCGGCTCTCCGCCTGCAGACCTCTTCTAGCTGCCCTGGCAGAGAGGTGGTGGGACACCACCGATTCATTCCACACCTATCGGCGACCGGGGACATGACGATGACCCTTACGACTTCTCGGTGCTCACCGGCATCGGGGTAGGGGGTGATCCGATCCCTTTTGACATCGATATGGACGAGTGGACCGCCGCTCAGGTCTACCTCCTTGGCGCGGCACGCCTCTTGCGCGCCCCGGCTTTGTCAGGTACTCCTGGTTCGAGGTGCAGTTCAGGGTGCCACCCTCTGGTTGGCGCAGCTCCGATGACCGAGGCGGCCGTAGAGCAGTACGCACGCGGCTTTTTGATGTTTTTGCTAGGGACGACCCTCTTCGCCGACCGGGCGAACACAGTGCCTCTCTGCCTACTCAGCGCACTAGTGGACGTCCGAGACATCTTACGTTATGACTGGGGCGGCGCCGCTCTGGCCACCCTCTACGGCTACATGAGCTCAGTCTCCCGTGGCAGCGGGCAGTTGCTCGGGGGCTACTGGCGGGCTTGGAGGAGGTATGTCTTCTTCTCTGCTTTACATTTCTGCTCTACATACTTTCTGTATTCTGTACTGTACACTGCTCACACTGACTGTATACTGTACACGCGGCACACACATACTCTGCTTTATACTGACTGTACACTGTTCACACTGTACACTCTGCAAAATACACAACACACGGCTCTGTTATTTCTGCTTCACTCTGTATTCTGCTTTATCTGATGGTCATACTGACATCTGTTTTGTAGCTGTGGGTGTATGCCTACTTCCCCAGGCTGGAGCCAGTGCCGGAGACGGAGACTCCCCTGGTCATCCCGTTCTCCCGCCGCTACGACGGGCGATGCACCCGGAGGCCCCGGGATACATTCAGCTTCTTTCGTCGCTACTTCGACACCATTACTCCTGCCGAGGTATGTTTTACTTGCAGTTCATTTAAGCTTCACTTCTCCACTGTATGTTTGCAATACCAGTAGATAACAAACTGTATTTCAATTTCAGATCACCTGGCAGCCGTGGGCTCCTCTGCCAGCGATGGTGCGGGATCGGTTTGCTGGCGCCGTTGAGACCTCGCGTTACCGGATTTTGCTGGAGGGCCCGGTCTGTCGGGCTTGGTACCTAGGCGAGCGCTTCTTGCGTCAGACCTTAGGGTTACCTGAGCAGATAGTCCCGGTGCATCCTCCTGAGCATATGAGGGACACCGAGCGTTTCACCGCTGAGCAGATGGCGGACTACACCATCGGTTGGGAGGCGGACGGCTTCAGAGGCGAGGGCGATTACTCAGAGTACGTCCGGACCTTCATCATGCGGCCGCTGAGTGGTGGTCGCCGAGCTGAGAGAGAGAGACCTGCGGCGCCGGCGGTCGGAGCAGGAGTAGTAGGAGGAGGAGCGCCGAGGAGGGCTCGAGTCCGCGCAGAGGGGGGGTTCAGAGAGGACGGGGGGCCGGTTGGCCTGCTCTGCCCACTATGCTGACGTACAGAGGGCAGGGTGGGGAGACCTTTCAGATCCCCTTTGCTCCTCCCCCGGCTGGTCATGAGTTGGCCGGTATTCCCGACTTGCCTCCGGTATGTATCACTTCATTTGTATCTTGCATTGTCATTCCATTTCAGTTTATTTGATATTCCACAGAATACTGATGCATCTGATACTTTTGCAGGCGTCCTCCGAGTACACCGGCAGTCCGTGGAGTTGAATGCCTCCATGATGGGATGCTGCAGCGGACCTTCGACATCTTGGCTCTTTACAGCATTCCGGTATGTTTTCTCTGACTGTTTCATACAATCTGATGTACTGCGCAAAAACCTGATAAACTGCTCACGGCACTCACACTTGTACTCATAACTGCATTCTGCACTGATAACTGCTCACGGCATTCACACTGTACTCATACAGCATCTGCACTGATTCACTGCTCACGTCACATACACTGTACTCATACACTGCATTCTGCACTGATTCACTGCTCACGGCATTCACATACACTGTACTCATACACTGCATTCTGCACTGATTCACTGCTCACGGCATTCACCTACACTGTACTCATACACTGCATTCTGCACTGATTCACTGCTCACGGCATTCACATTATTCTGATGTGTTCACCTTTCATGCTTTTCAGCCTCCCTTCCAGATTCCTCCGGTGGGCGGCGCTCCAGCTGGACCTCCCATTTCTACTCGGGATGGCAGAGCCTATCCCCGCACCAGAGGAGGGCATACTTTCGCCGGGAGCAGCTCACGGGCTCCGGTTCTGGATGATGAGTCTGAGGCAGAGACAGAGGCGGAGGCGGGGTCGTCGGAGGAGGAGGAGACCGGAGACAGCTCAGGCTCAGGCTCAGACGGCGATGCTCCTGGTGATGCTCCTGGGCTTCTGCCCAGGAAGAGGGCGGCGAGGCATCCTTAGGCGCGAGACTATGTGATGCTACTTCAGATTTTTGCTGCTTTTTGTTCTTTTTGTACCTTTTTTTTTCTTTTTGTAGCTAGGGTACTTTACTGCCGCAGGCAGATTTTTGTTTCCAAAACTTATGTACTCGAAAAAAGATATGAAATGAAACAAACTTTTTGTCTGAAAAAGCGTTACATTTGTATATACCTGCGTATTTCATACTTTGCACTGCATTGCATCATGTTACACCTCAAATGTAAGTGAAAATGATTTGTTTGTCTGAAAATTGAGCATTTGTACTATGATAATCGGACCAACCCAAACCAACTAAAACATACAAACACTTCTTTAAAAGGCACTACTCTACTGGATTAATACAGCTCATAACACAGCTCTCGGCTCATTCTGCACACAGCAACCCTGAACAAATAACCCAATCTGACAAGACGGATCAGAAAACTGAAACGGTTGAAGTTGAAACACACTCGGATGTCCCAAATTTCCTTTTCTTTCTCTTGCTTCGCACGAATGTAGAGAATGGCACAGCATCCTGAGCACAAACGATTTTTTGAAATAAAGAAGGGTTTCAACCGGGGTATCGAGCCTACCACAGAACACAGCGAGACAGACTCAAACGGAGAAAGAAAAGGCACACGACCTAACACAACGAGACACGCTCGGAAAAGACTCAAAGCTAAAGCCGAAGCCGACAAATCAAAAGACACGACGACAACGGATGTTTACAAGGAGGAGAGACCTCGAATCTCGGGGAGCCAGTTTCTTCGGGGCACATTTCCCACCCTTTCTGATTTGTGATTCTCACATCGCTCGGCCCTCAGGCTCGGTTTTTCTCTCAAAACCCTTTTCTCGCTTTTCTCTCTGCTTACACCTCTCTATTCTTTAATCTCTCATTTTTCAATCCCTCCCCGGAGCGGTTGATAGGCGAATAGAAAGTCACAGGTTCACGCGCAACACTGTTAGCTCACGGCTATTTTTTCTGGTGAATAGGGTGCCTTTCTGGCGAGTATGTTGACGGGGGAAAGACAGGAAGACCTGACTCAACTGTGCCCCTAGTCCGTCACTTTGACCATTTTTTTTTACGTTCTTCTAAAACAGTTTTGATCAAAATGAGAGTTGGATTAACACACTTATTCGATTCTTGATTTGAAAATCATGCGAATCAGGCAGTGAGCACTGAAAATTCTCCTTTTGGGTCCAAACATGGTCCAATTTGAAAATAGTTTTCGAGAAAATAAGTCAACCTTAGTGAAAATTTTCAAAAACTATTTTTGCAAACAGTCAACGCTCAACGAGCGCGGAACTTACCCTCGAGATATGCAACCTCGGATCGCAGGCAATGGAAATTGCCCCTGGCTTAAAGGGGGGGTAAGGCAACGGAAAGTTGCCCCTGGTTTGGATGATAACTCAGGGCAACTTACGGCACTGCATGGCAACGGAAAGTTGCCCCTTGTTTGGATGATGCCGCGGCGTGTCGTAAGCCAGTCCTTGTTGATGACGATCGGACCCTCAGACGCGGAGGAGCCGAAGATGGTTTGAATCAATATATGGACACAGTCACCTGGAAGGTGTTGGTGGTTGGACGTCAAGAGGAAGTTGATCACGTAGTTCCAAGTTGCTGCAATTGAGACATTGGATTCGGAGGAGGTACGGGTGATCAAAACCATGACATGGACTGAGACGCTATGGAAGCGTGGGGGCTGGACTTCAAGATGAAGTTGCCTACGTATCCCAAACATGGGAATCAAGCCTTACGTAGTTCCGGTTAAGGTACACTCGGGTATTTTAACCTTCACTGTTTAGGCTCTAATTTTTGCCAAGGTGCCCAATGCGGGTTTTCGACCTTGCGAGCTATGTTGTTTTTCTTCTTTTCATTTCTTTTTCTTTTCTTTTTTGCATTTTCATTTTTTTTTTTTTTTTTGTTTTTCTTTTTTTTGCTCTAACTTTTGCCTGGGCCGCCCTTCGGGTTTTCGGCCCAGCGAGCCTCTCAAAGGGTAAAAAGTGTAGCAAGCCCATGCCAAATGGTTTTGAGATTGAGGTCCTCTGTATCCGAGAGGGTAACTGTAGTGTTGATTTTCAGAAGGTTCCATCACGGTTGCTTCACGAGCTTTGTCTGGTCGGATCTGATCTCCTCGATCTGGCTTTGGTCCCCCTAGCTCGAGGGCTGCTTCAAAATGGGCCACACAGGCGTTTCATGGCACCGTTGAATGTTCTGAACGGATTTCGGTTCACAACAGATAAATCGAATCTTGAGGCCGAGAGCGATCCTGGGCTACACAATCTCAAGAGCGATTCCACACAAGTCTTCGCGAGACTGCACAAAATATTTTGTTTTTGAAAGTTTTTAAGAAAGCGACGAATCGCTCATGCTGAAGATAGTGTGGAACCAGTCTGGATCAGGCCAGGGTCCTTCTCAGTACTCACGCCGACAAGCATAAATTCATTCATGAAAGGCTTAGCGGGCCTCTCTTTTTCTCAAAATGATCAAAATTTTACAAAACCCGAGGAATTACTTCCTCTTTGTTTTCATCACCGCAGTGTTTGAAAAGGGTTTTATGAAAAGCTTAGGTCATCATAACGATGTTTAAGGCACAAGAGAGCAGGCGGTGTGTACTGTCGTTCCATTCACATCCTCTGGCACGGCAACTCAAATAGCAACAAGTACGGAACGTGATAGCCACGGCTGTTTCATTCAGATTTGTTGGCATAACTGGCTCCCTGACAGAAACAGACTCAAAAAGCAAAAACAACTGTTTATAAGACAAAACGGTGTTTGAGGCAACAACCCCGAAATCACCTGGTATTCTATACAAGAGGGATTGACTCATTACCCAAGGGGACAGACCCTAAGCAAAAGGACTGACTCAAACAATGAGAACAGGCTCAAGACAAACAGAAGACTGACTCGCACACCCAAGTCAGAATTTACGAAAAGTTACATACTCGCAGTATCTGTGTCTTCAAAATCCAAGAACTCTGTAGTGACTGACTTGGCCGAGGTGGGTGGGGAGGATAACCTCGTTGTTAATCAGATCCTGCACCTCATGACGGAGGCGAAAACAATTGTCAGTGGCATGGCCTGTCTGCTGATGGTACGCACAGTACAAGGAAGCATCATGTGCGGCAGGGAGATTCTTCGGTAGGGGTCGGGCTCCAAGGTTTGAGATGCCCCTTTTTGGCCAAAATCAAAAGTGCCCTAGACAGAGGCATATAGAGAGGGTGGAAGACCCTGTGCCCTCGGGCAGATACTTCGGGGCCTGAGCACTCTTGCTAGATGCACTAGCGAACGGATCGGCGGGTGCGGTCTTGGATTTCTGATCCTTCCTGGATGCAAGGTTGGGGAGCGGGAAGAACCGTTTTGGCATGACGGGGCCTATCCCGATTCTCTGATTGACTGGAACTGCCCTCAGGCGGAGTGGGGAAAGCACCCTCCACAGCTTTGGTCACAACTGCAGATATCTGTTGCTTGTTCATCCCTCTGGCTTTCAAAGCCTCTACTGCCCACAGTAGTTGTTCGATAGGGTCGGCATCCGTCTTCATCTTGCTTTATTATCTGGCCTCGGCCTGACCTAGAGTTTGGTTTGCTGCGCGTCGTTACCATAACTGGAGGTCATCTCCGGTTGGTTGAGTTCAATCACAATTCGTCCCAGTAGCGGGGGCTCCTGGGGTATGAAGCCTCCGACATATGGTGCGGCTGGCGGCGAAACTGACATTCCATAGGCGAGATCCGTCACGGATCTTTGAAGATCACCTATCATCCCCATTAGTTCAAATGTAGTGGGCTCGCAAGCCTGATATAGCTGAGGGGCCCAAACCGGGTGCGCGGCTGGCGATCTGGGCGGATGCGGCATGTCAACGGTAGTCTCATCATGTAGGGTGATTCCTTGATCCAACGCGGCCGTCATGACCACGATTTCTTCCGAATTTTGCGTCATGCTAAGTCCTGCCGCAGCAAGGAGAAGACACTAACTGTTCTGGATCGACCCTCTGAATCTCTAAACTGAAACGAAAACAAACAGTACTTCAGCCCCAGACAGATCAAGCACGGATGTAGCGGATAACTGTACTCTACTACTGATCACTGTTCCCCAGAATCACTATTCAAAGCTGAACTGACACCCGCAGACACAACTGATTCTTAACAACACTGATACTGGTGCCCTCAGGCCGGATGCCCAAACTTGCAAACTGATATATGTGTTCCCTGCAGAGATACACTCTAAAAGCACATAACAGGTAGAAGAGAGCCAATACACCCCTATGTTGGGGTAGGCTTCCCCTGTCCTATTTTTTCAGGAGCTAGGGTTTCACTACGCACGCAGCGGTTTCAAACAACCTATATCGGGTAAGCAACCTGTCCTAGTTTGGAATGGTCACTATGGATCCGAATATGCACTAGGTCGAATGGTCGGAAAGGGTGCCCCGGTAAAACCGGGGTTTGTGTTCCCATGCTGTCAGAGCCCATAACCGGTCAGCCTTACGGTCATGCCTTGACAAGACAAGCCTCCGGCAAACCGTTCAGGAATGGCAGATGGCAAACACGGTGTCCTAGGCGCACCAATGCAAATGCAATGCAAAGAGACACATAAACGTAGTCAAAAAAAGGATATCACGAGTTCGAGTCAAGCTCTCTAAAATCCCCAGCAGAGTCGCCAGAAACTGTAACAACGCCCGCGGGGGACCTCGCTACAGCTCGGACTCTCCTTTTTGTTTTGCGGTTCTAAATCTTGAACCAAAGAGTCCAACTCTGGCAAATCGTTTTGAAGAAAAACAGATTTTTGAAAAGTAGTGCCAAACATGGACTGCTTTGCCAGATTACAGAGTCGCCACCTAAATATTTTTTTAATGGGGAATTTAGGAAACCCTGACTCGGTGCCGAAGGCCACGTGTCCGTCATCACCAAATGTCTTGGCTCGGGAGCTTGGGTACGATCGGGGAAGGTCAGCTATGAGCACCCCCTTTCGCCCGGTTCGAAGACCGGCCTCTACTAACCGTGATATCCGATTTTGAAAACATTACATGCCCCTTATACCGGTTATTAGCCTAGAATTACTATGTTATGCGCACAGCACAAAAGTATAGACTAGATTGCCTAATTTGGAAATAAACATTGCATATCCGTTTTGTCTCGAAAAACGTTTGGAATTTGCTACTCGCAAGTAGGCTAAAATACGGATTTCAATGAGTTGTTCCAACTCAAGCAATCCAACCTCCACCCACAGGCATTCAAACAGTTTATCTCATATAAGCACTTAGCCGCATGGTAAGCATACTGTCATGTTAACATTCACACGCATGCGGTATGCTAAAGCGTAAAATACTTACATCGTACTCCGTGCCAAAACAAGAAACTAGTTAGCAGACATGCATGTCCCTAGGTCATGTTAAGTGGCTAATGCAACACAGGCAAGGATGCAATTTAGAGTAGGCTCGGCTGACCCTAAAATGGCACATGAAATGCGATAAAATATCACGTATTCAATTTGGAATTGAAAATTGCAATGCAGTTTGTATGATGTACCGAGCCCGGTGCATGTAAACAAATGCATGGATGCACGCATGCATTGCATAAGGTATGCTAAAATAAGTATGCCCTAATCTACCAACGTAAGCAGGTAAATAAAAGGGAAGAAAGAAATGGGGATTGGAAGACATACACCCACTCACACACACTTATTACAAACTTGCCCTCACTCGGAGGGACCGAAGAATAATACAAATTAATTAACCACGCAAGCTAATTAAAATATTACAAATTTCACTAAATTAATCAAATAAATTAATTAATCTAATTAAAGCAGTAAACCACCTCGGGATGAGGACCGGATGCAACACGCGCTCGGGACCGGCTCGGAACCGCACTGCCATGCCCGGATTGCCTCTGTTTCCTCTGCTCTCCTCCTCAGAAAATTGCCAAAGTCCCAGAAGTACCTCTCAGGGCACTGGGGAGTACCACCGGCTGGACAGAATAGCCACCAGCTGAAGGAGGAGGCCACCGGCACAAAATTCATCCATCGGCAGCTTGTTTACTGCCGGTGGGCACTAAACACTGCCGGCCGGCCCTAAATGCCTGCAAAACCTGCAACTCACAGCAGCAGAGGGCAAATTCTGGCATGGCAATGCAATTCAAAGCATGTATGCACTAAACACACTCCTTATCATACTAGTGACTCAAAGGAAGATATGCCTCGATTCTCGGACCACCAATCACGCATTTCCATGCATGATGGCCCAAAGAACCAAGAATGCAACTTTGATCTCAAATGCATGCAATTCATAGGATCAAACAAGGGTGCCAAACCTCCATCAAACTTCACTTCAAGAGGTCTAGCATGCACAATGCAAATGCAACCCTAAGCATGTTATCTAACATGCAACATGAACAATGCAAGCAAGCTAAACATGTTAGGCATACAACCTAAGCAAAGAAGCATGTAAACCAAGCAATGGAGTGGACTAAAACATGAATTAGGCTACTCCTAATTGGCCTAAAATCAGTGGCCAAAGTGCCTAGAAATGGAGACTAAACACACACACACACATGCAAGTGTTATGGTCCAAACCCAAGGCATAAACATGGCAACCCCCAAGCACACTTGGAGATACCAAACAAGGGCAATGAGCACACATTGTAAAGCTCTGAAAATCATGCAAAACATGGTGCCAAACCAAGTCAAAAAAGCATGCAAATGGTCTAAGATTCAAAGCAAATCAATGAGGGTTTGAACCACCCTTAGCACAACCACACATGGCAATACTTAGGCAACTAAAATCAGAGTTTTAACACATAAAACTAAGCCAAAGGACCACCTAGATGGCATCTAGGTGACATGAATTCAAAGGCATGCATTAAAGCCAAAACATGAAGCATTCAACACATGTTTTTAAAGCATTAAAGAGGCAACTAAGGCAAGCACACAAGCACACCAAAGGGACTGAAATAACATGCTAGATGGTTCCAAACCATTGAAAATAGTGTAAGCAAGGCATACTACACTTTCATGCTCTTAAGGCCAACAAGCCGAATACAAAGAGGCTATATTAAGCATGCTATGGTTGACTCAAACAACATGAGACAGACCTCAAACATGGCAAAATAAGCATACAAGCTTCACAAATGCAAGCCTAAAACATGCTAGAAACAAAGGCTAACAACCTAGGCATGTTAAGGGACCAAAGGGGCATTACAAAGCAACTATGCAAAACATGCAAGGAGTGCTAAAACCAACTTATAACAATGTCATATTAGGGCATAATAAACATAAAATGCAGCCAAGACATGCTCAACAAACAACCAAACATGGTGCTCCTTTGGAGGCCAAAACTTGCCCTTTCCAAGGACATCAAGGAGAGGGGGTGGCCCTCCTCTTTTGGAGACTTCAAGGCACCCTCTCCACCACTGAAATCCCTGAAGATTTCAGTGGTGGAGAGGCCCAAGCACCAAAGTCTCGGATCTCTCACAAAATGGCACAAAAAAGGGCCTTTTCAAGGCCTAAGGGTGGTCAAACTTACCCAAACCACCAAACACTCTTAACAAACAATAAAGAGGCTTAAAAAACAGAACTTTTATGTGTTAAACACTAAGCACAAAAACAGTTATAGACTAGGCAAAAATGGAGTGCAAGAATGGGGGAAAAAAAGCTAGTTTCTTACCTTTGATGACCACCTTCACAAAGGTTGATATTGTTGCTTCCTTGAACACCAAACCAGCTCCAAAGCTCTAAAACAAACCTCTGGACCCTCAAGAACTCAAGGAAGGTGAAACACTAGGTGTTGGTGAGCAAAAGTATGACACAAACACCTAGTGTAAAACAAGAGGGAAGAAGAGAGATAGGATGTGCATCTATCCTAACCCTAAAAACCAGAGCTTGGTCTGTCTAAAATGTCTAAAATTTTTGTCACCCTAAGCCAAGAAGAGGAGTGGTCCTCTTATAGGCAAGCAAAGCTTGCAAAGCTTACAAGCTAAGCTAACTAAGAGGGTCATCCCTCCATACACGTGTATGGAGGGGAACCAAAACTATACAGCTGTCTGAAAATATCTGATAAAGCAGCTGTACAGTAGTCGGCAGGGCAAAATGGTCATTTGCCAAAATTGACTGCCGACCGGCACAAAATAGTGCCGACCGGCACAATATAGTGCCGATGGCAGCACTAACCAGCCGGTGGCCTCTAGCCACTGCCGGTGGTGTGTGGGGATGCCTCACAAAGCATTCCCTGCCCTTCCAAGGCAAAACACAAGTGTTTGGTGCAAAACCGAACACAAAACGGTCGAGTTCGGAGGTCCTGAGGCAAGGCGCACGCAGCCGAGAACTCCGGGAACTCCAAACGAACACGAACATGAATAATCACCGAGTGTTCAAGCGGTGACGTCCAGGTCTCGAGGACGGTCAAAAATGGGGTGTCTACAATAGGCAATGGACTCCATCGAAATTAAGTTGGCTGGAGTGTCCTGGGTGAAAGTCCCGAAATCGCGCGTATATATGGGTGCTGATTCTCGCGGATGAAATTTCCGTAAAATGGCAAGTTGAAGTGTTTGTATGATAGCTGTGGTTATTTGAGAACCACTGAGTTGTAGTCTCAGCTAGGCTGTCTAGAATATAATGGATTTGACTCATGAATTGAGATGAAATGAATCAACTTGAAATGAATTGAAGGAAAATGGATTAAGATATGAAGTTGGGTACTTTAAGATTATATGAAATGTGAATGTCATGTTATAGACATTGTATATGCACATTGTATTTATATTTTTGTTAAATTTCATAGATTGTGTTAGATTGTTTCTACTAGGCTTTGGCTCACCTTATTTGGAAAAACCATTTTCAGGTATTAGTGATATGTCTCTGCCAAGGCTATAGCTTGGAGGGACTTTTGGGAGCTAGAGCTTCTTTCTTTTGTTGTGTTCTTTTGTATAGCCAAGGGCTTTAACTGTATTGAGCTAGGCTCACTTTTGTTGTAACTAAGCAATAACTTGGAGAGATGTAAGTCTATAGGGAATATAATTACCTGTTTAGTCTTGAATTCTCTTGTCATTGTAACACATGCTATAGATTTAGGATGAACAGTTTGTGAATATATATCGCACGTGCTATTTTTTGTATACGAACTCTGACGAATGAAAGTATATTATTTCTATTATTCCTCCGCTTACGGGTTGTATTTATTGTATTATTTTGGGGGCGTTACAACTTGGTATCAGAGCATACCGAGTTTGAATACTTTGGGTACGTGGGAAGTGGTTAGTTCCACAATGAGTTTACCTCGTTTGATAAAGATGCTTATATGTTTGTAATGCTATGTGCTAACATGTCTATGTGATTATATGGGTATGGAATCTAATTTCTAGGACGTTGATCGAGTCTACGGGTTTCTAGGAGTCCTATTAGAAAGGCACTTGATCACTATTGTTTCTAATTAGAATTCTAGCAACGCCGCGGGACGATCATTATTTGGGAATGAAATTCGTATGTGTTTATGTGATTACGTGCTTATATGGAGTGAATTATGTTGTCCACCACATTGGGATGTGAGTGAGTTAGCTTCAGCACATTTGTAAAATTGCTAATCTCTTTTGTTATCTTTATTAGGATGTCAGGACGTGGACGTGGTGGTGGTAGGCATGGTAGATCTAGAAGGCATGAGATGGCTTTACCGGATGATATTCCGGCACAGGAAGAAGGGGTTGGTCAGGCCAACGTGGCCGAACCAGTTGGTCAGCAGGCCATGGGCAACTTAGCTCGTGAAATGGTTAGAGCATTACAGGAGTCTATGGACATTCTCAGGGCTGAGAATCAAGTCTAGGCCCAGGTAGCTGAAGCAAGGCCATCTTTCTCGAAGAGAGAGTTTTTCTGGTCAAATTCGGACATGTTTTTGGGTGATCCCTAAGAGCCACTAAAAGCATATGAGTGGCTAGAGCAGATAATGAAGACGTTCGAGATGTTTGGTATTGAGGACGACTAGTTGAGAGTGACCTTGGCATCCTTCCAGCTAAAGGGAGATGTGGGTCAATGATGGAAGTATGCACGTGGGCGCATTAGGGTAACTTGGGAGGCATTTGTCAACGCCTTCCAGGACAAGTTTTTGCCTCCTACAGTTAGGGAGAAGTTCAGAGGCTAGTTCTCTAAGTTGGTGCAGATGAACACACCAGTGGAAATGTTTGAGGCCACCTTCACTAGCTTGTCTAGGTTTGCACCTGAGCTTATGGCGATTGATGAGTGCCGTTACTTAGAGTTTGAGAAGAGATTGAGGATCGGGCTTATGTTCAAAGTGGTCGGATCCATAATTAGAGATTATGGGCGCCTTGTGGAGACGGTGGCCCATCTTGAGACCATTATGCTGACAGAGGAGGAAAGAATGAGGGGCTCTTGGAGGAGTCAGGACAATCAGGAGAACAGTAAGAGGTAGAGAATTTCTAACCTCCAGTCGTCCCAAGGAGGTCGAGGTCCACCTTTCTAGTGTCAATTTCGGGTTTTGGGTGAGGTAGTTAGGGAGATTTCACTTGTTTCAAGTGTGGTCAGTTAGGCCACAAGTCTCCAGCCTGCCTGCAGAGAGGAGGAGAGCAATGGTCCGCATCGTCTTTGGCACGTTCATAGGGCCAGAGTCCGGGAAGAGGGTAGCCACTCACTTGTTGTCAGTGTGGGCAGGCGGCCATATGAAGAGATTTTGTCCTTAGTTGGGTGGCACAATCGGTGTGTCTGGTTCGAGATAGACACAGAGCCACCAGCCTGCATAGTCAGCACAGGCCTCGAGGGCCAATCAGGAACCCTCTTAGGCTTAGTCAGTGCATTAGGCTTATGCTCCGAGGGGTGAGTAGGTTGAGTAGAGGCTTATAGGGTGTGTATGCAGTTACCGCGCCATATCTAGTACCAGCGCCTTTGGTAGTGAGAGGTACCTTCTTGTTTTACATTTCAGTTGCTAATGTGTTGATTGATACAGGTGCATCCCATTCTTTTATCTTGTCTGCATTTGCATCGGTTTTGGGGTTAGAGTTGGCTCAGTTAGCATCTCCTATCTGTATAGAGTCACCTATCGATGGTGAGGTTATTTTTGAAGAAGGGGTGTCGAGGTTGTGACATAGAGGTTGTCGGTCACTAATTACCTTTTGCATTTGTATTGCTTGGCATGTCAAGTTTTGATGTCATTTTGGGTATGGACTAGTTATTGTCATACCGGGCTGTTATAGATTGCTACCGTTAGAGGGTTACTGTATGTACCCTGAGTGGTGATTGCTTTTATTTCTTAGGGGGCTAGGTGGATAGAGTCTTATCACCGGTATATGATCCGCGTGGGCGGAGTGAACTTAGTTGCCTTCTTGTAAGCTTCTTGAATGGTGAGTGGGATGAAGTCCGGGTTGAGTTGCCAAGGGTGGTTTGTGAATATCCCGATGTCTTTCCAGAGGATCTTACTAGTTTACCACCTCACCGAGAGATCGAGTTCTCTATTGATTTAGTGCCTGGCACGGCACCGATTTCTATGGCATCGTATAGATTTGCACCTCCTGAATTAAGTGAGTTGAAGATTCAACTCCAGGAATTGTTAGATAAGGGTTTTATCCGCCCTAGTACTTCACCTTAGGGAGCACCGACTCTCTTTGCTAAAAAGAAAGATGGAGCGTTGTGACTTTGTATAGATTACCGAAAGTTGAACCGGGTAACTGTTAAGAACAAGTACCAAATGCCTTGTATAGATGATTTGTATGATCAGTTGAAGGGGATCTGTTGCTTTTCTAAGATAGACTTGAGATTGGGTTATCATCAGTTGAGAGTAAGAGAGGAGGATATTTCAAAAATGGCATTCCGTACGCGGTATGGTCATTACGAGTTTTTGGTGATGCCTTTTGGGCTAACCAATGCACCAGCTGTGTTTATGCATTTGATGAACCAGATCTTTTGTGAGTTCCGAGACTGTTTTGTGGTCGTCTTTGTGGACGACATCTTGATTTACTTACCCCCTGAGGAGGAGCACGAGGAACACTTGCGAGAAATGCTCGAGTTGCTTAGAGCCCACACGTTGTACGCTAAGTTTGGGAAGTGTGAGTTCTGGCTAAGAGAGGTTAAATTCTTAGGCCATGTGGTATCCGGGGAAGGGGTGATTGTAGATTCATCCATAATAGAGGCAGTGCAAGATTAGGAACAACCTAAGAATGTTTTTGAGATTCGTAGTTTCTTGGAGTTAGTTGGGTATTACCGTCGGTTTGTGAAGGATTTCTCCAGACTAGTCTTACCTTTGACTAGACTGGCGTGGAAAGGGATCAAGTTTGTGTGGAGTGAGACTTGTGAGAAATCTTTTCAAGAGCTTAAGGTTAGACTTACCATGGCTCTAGTATTGATTATTCCGGACAGGGGTTTGGGCTATTCAGTGTATTGTGATGCCTCACAGGAAGGTTTGGATTGTGTTTTGATGCAAGTAGGGAAGGTAGCCTATGGTTCACGGAAATTGAAAACACATGAGAGGAACTACCTTACTCATGACCTAGAGTTAGCGGCGGTGATCTTTGCTTTAAAGATTTGGAGGCACTATCTCTATGGCGAGAAATTTGAGGTATTCTCTAACCACAAGAGTCTGAAGTATCTGTTCACACAGAAAGGCTTGAATTTGAGGTAGAGGAAATGGATGGAGTTTATAGAGGATTATGATTTTGAGTTACATTACCATCCGGGGAAGGCCAACGTTGTGGTCGATGCCTTGAGTAGGAAGTCTATTAGTAGCGTGGCTTGTATTGCCATCCGGGAATGGAAGATGTTGGGTACTCCTGGTGAGTTTGACTTGCATCTCGGTGAGTCTATGGAGTCTTCAGCCTTGTTTATGGCAGTTGCACAACCTACACTTGTGAATCGGGTGTTAAAAGTGCAGAAGAGTGATCTTGAGGTAGAAACCCTCCGGGAGAAGATTTCCAGTGGGAAGGTAGAAAAGGGCTTGAACTTGTATTCTGACATGAGTGTTAGATATCTTGATCGCCTCTTTGTGCCAGAGTCTTGTAGAGAAGAAGTACTCTGAGAGTTTCACCATTTATGCCTTGCGGTACATCCAGGAGGCACGAAGATGTATCCTGACCTGAGTCGCTAGTTTTTGTGGAGGGGTATGAAGAAGGATGTCGCAGTGTTTGTATCAAAGTGCCTTACCTGTCAACAAGTGAAGGCCGAGCATTAGATGCCAGTGGCTTTATTACAACCCTTGCCTATAGCTGAGTGGAAGTGGGAGCATGTCATGATGGATTTTGTTGTAGGCCTTCCGAGGACTCAACGGGGCAGTGACGCCATTTGGGTGGCAGTTGACCGGTTAACGAAGTTGGCGCACTTTATACCTATGCGTGTGAGTGACTCGGTGGACTATCTTGCTGACCTTTATGTTAGGGACATAGTGAGGTTGCACAGGGTCCCTGTGATGATTGTTTCGGATAGAGATCCGCGTTTTATGGCCCGGTTGTGGTAGAGTTTATAGAGTACCTTGGGCACTAGATTGACTTTTAGCACTATGTATCATCCTTAGACTAACGGGCAGTCCGAGCGTACTATTCAGATCCTTGAGGATATGCTTCGAGGTTGTATCCTTGACTTCAAGGGGTCGTGGGAGAAGCATTTGCCCTTAGTAGAGTTTTCCTACAACAACAGCTTCCAGTCGAGTATTGGCATGGCACCATTTGAGGCCTTATATGGCCGACCGTGTAGATCCCCAGTGTGTTGGGCCGAGGTGGGTGATGCACCTTTGTTGGGTTCAGAGTTGGTTCGGGAAATGATGGAGAAAATGACACTTATCCGTAAGCAGTTGGGTATAGCTTAGAGTCGCTAGAAAAGTTATGCCGATCGTAGGATGAGACCTTTGCCTTTTGAGGTGGGAGACCATGTCTTCTTGAAGATATCACCTAGGCGGGGTTTGATGAGATTTGGGAAGAGTGAGAAGTTGTCCCCTTGATTTATTGGGCCTTTTGGGATCCTTGAGTGAGTTGGAGAGGTTGCTTACCATTTGGCATTGCTACCACAGCTTTCCGGGGTTCATGACGTGTTTCATATAAGCATGCTTTGGAAGTATGAGCCAGATCCATCGCACGTGTTGGATTGGACCGACTTAGAGGTAGATGAGGATGCCTCATATGAGGAGAGACCGGTGACAGTTTAGGATACCCGAGACCAAGTCTTGCAAGGAAAGACAATTCCCTTGGTTAAGGTTTTGTGGAAACATCATGGAGTTGAGGAAGCAACTTGGAAACGTGAGTTAGAAGTCTGTGAGAAATATCCAGATTTATTTGTTAATGTATGAACATGTACTGTATTGTTATTATGATTAACAAAATATGAAAGCATTGTACATGTTTGAGAATGTGAAAACATGGTATAAGTTTTGGAAGATATGGGAACATTGCATATGTTATATGTGTTGTGGAAATGCGGACATAATGTGAACATTGTATATGTTTTGGAGAATGCGACTTGTACTTTTAATTTTGGAACTTGGGTATTGAGTTGGTAAGAATGAATGACCTGCAAATGGGTCATGGTGATGGAATTGAATGGTTATTATTGTTGTAACTAGTTTCAACTTAGTTTGAAACTTGATTTGAAATTTCGAGGACGAAATTCCTTAAGGGGGGAGGTTATAGCGATTCCGATTTTGATCTGACTCTTGTTGCATCCCGGACTCGGGCTTATGGTCTCTTAATGTCGTTCATTTCGTTTTCCCCTTATTCATCCTTAAATTTGGTTATTGGATTGTAGTTGTGTGTTTGGAACAGGTTGGTTACTTGATTTTTCAAACCTTTGTTCCCCAGATTTTTGCTCATCCGCTCGAGCAGCCATTCTTGCTCTCAAGTAGGCTTTGCAAACTCTTAGTATTTTTCAAGACTTGAGAAATACTGGAAGAGTGTATTCTACGCTCGAGTGGGTGGGCGCTCAAGCGACCAATCTTGAGCTCGAGTGATGTCTTTCGTCTGCAAAATTTTTGAAAGTATGTATTCTGCGCTCGAGCGTCAATTCTTGTGCTCAAGAGGAACAATGTGTTTGATGCTCGAGCGTACTTCTCACGCTCGAGCGGATAATGTATATATCAGTTCATAACAGCCACATTTCACATCACTTTTAAATTCGTTACTCTCTAAAACTCTCCAAAACCCTAGATCTTGAGTTTCTCTCTCTAAAACTCATCTTCTCTCTACATTTTTACCTAGATCTATTGAGTTCTCCACCCTAGTTCCTTTGAGAAAAAGGTAGAGCGTCTCAAGATCTTCATTTTGATCTAAATAAAGTTGGGTTTGAACATCTTTGGAGTTTAATCCTTGCCTTGCTCATCTTCTCTCTTTGAGGTAGGGATTTCCTATACTTTCATATGGTTTTTAACTTAGTTATTCATTGTTGTGTAACAATGGTGGGATATGGAAGTGTTATGGACAAACCTAGGGTTTGGGTTTGAAATCAAAAGAGGGGTCTTTGAGTGAGTATGATATAAAGGGTTTTGGGGTTTGAATTTGAGGTATCTTGTGGCAAAGTAGTTGATTTTGGCCTTTGGGTTGATATTTGGGAAAATGGGGTTTGCCCTAAAATGATTTGAATATTTATTTTGTATAGATAAATGAAATTGATGTTGTAAATATGAAATTGGACGAATATTGAAATAAATGGTGGAGTTAGATATGTATTACCTCACATCTTTGGAAATTTTAAATAAATTATCTGTCTTGAGATTGAATATCTATTTAGAAATATTTGTATTGGGCTATTGGTGGAGGATAGCTACGATTGTCGTACAAATTGCATGAAGATTAGGTGAATTAAAACTGATTTATTGTTGGTTGTCATTGAATATGACTATGTTTTAAATACATTGTATATGTATGATGTTTGAGAGAAGAAAGGGGATGTACTCCATGTTTGTAAGGAGATAGGGGATGGACTCCTTTGAAATTAAGTTGGCCGGAGTGTCTTGGGTGAAAGTCCCGAAATTGTATGTATACATGGGTGCTGATTCCTACGGACAAAATTTCCGTAAAATGGCTAGTTGAAGTGTTTGTATGATAGTTGTGTTTATTTGAAAACCACTGAGTTGTAGTCTCAGCTAGGTTTTCTGAAAGATAATGGATTTGACTCATGAATTGAGATGAAATGAATCAACTTGAAATGAATTGAAGCAGAATGGATTAAGATATGAACTTGGGTACTTTAAGATTATATGAAATGTGAATGTTATGTTGCAGGCATTGTATATGAACATTATAGTTATAGCTTTGTTAAATTTCATATATCGTGTTAGATTGTTTCTACTGGGCTTTGGCTCACCCTATTTGGGAAAACTATTTTCAAGTGTTGGTGATATTCCTTCGCCAAGGCTATAGCTTAGAGGGACTTTTGGGAGCTAGAGCTTCTTTCTTTTGTTGTGTTCTTTTGTATGACCAAGGGCTGTATTGAGCTAGACTCACTTTTGTTGTAACCATGCAATGACTTAGAGAGATGTAAGCCTATAGGGCATATGATTACCTGTTTAGTTTTCAATTCTCTTGTCATTGTAACACATGCTGTAGATTCAGGATAAACAGTTTGTGAATGTATATCGCATGTGTTATCTTTTGTATACGAACTTTGATGAATGAAAGCATATTGTTTCTATTATTCTTCCGCTTATGGGTTGTATTTATTCTATTATTTTGGTGGCGTTACACTTTGACTAGACCCAAATTGGAATATGGAAAAATTTAAATTTTATCATTTCCATTGTCTTTGTTTGTAGGAGTCTAGAGAGTAAGAGACTAAGCTTTAGAGTCAATTCTTCTCCGGTTAGACCCATATTGGAATACAAGGAACATGTTAATGTTAGCTTGGAGGACGTTTCCAACTCTACGGACATTCGTGTTGTTGTGGTGAGTTTTTGCAAACACACAGCAAAAAAAAAAAAAAAAAAAATTTGACATTTGTTCGGTTCTGGACTACCAAACAAATGTAGATTGTTCGACAAAATTCAACCGAACTAACCTTATTTTTTTGGATAACTGGATGTTTGGGCTAGCTTACACGCATCTTGACTAATCCTGAGGAACCAAAGGTTTTGAAAAGCGGTTGTGGTCGCCGTAACGGTTGCGGTGATGAGGTAGCGATTAAAAGGTGTAAAGGCCGTAGCGTAACAGTTGCAGTAATCGGAACCGTGATTTTTTTTTTAATTTTTCTCACAATGTGAAGATAACTTACCGATACGCATATAGTTTTTTCTTCAGAATCACATTTATTGGGGTTTAAAATAATTTTTTTTCATCAATTTTTGTTAATTTTTAAGTTTGATCCAATATATTTCATATTTTCAAATCACTATAAAAGGAGTTTTTTACATTTTATTTCAATAGTTAATGATTTTAAGAATAATTGATTTTAAATGTTTAGAAATTATTTTTTAACAATACCTGAACTAACTGAATAAAAAAAATTCACAATTACTAAATGAAAGGATTATAAAATAAAAATTGTGCCATAAATTTTTTAAAAAAAATTATAAAGAAAAAAAAATTATATAAGATTTTTTTTTTAGGCTTGGATCACTTGAGTATTTGTTTTTTTTTTTTTATAAGTTTTTATTTTATTTTTTTTTTGGGAAAAGGAAGCTATTAAGAATATTGTAAAAGTGTGTAATGATATCAAATGGACCGTTATCTAACACCGAAACGGCCGTTATGCATGTGAATTTCCGTCACACCGCTGTAATGGCCATAACAGGTGGTGGTAACCACTACAACCGTTATGTAATGGCGTTATGTAACAGTTGCGGCCGCTTTTTAAAACCTTGCGGGGAATTAACTTTATTTAGTTGCAACATCTAACTTAACTTAAGTCATTTGATCAAATATACTAAATCGAACATGTTTTTTTGGCAGGGTAATTCCAGATGAACAAACTTTGTTTGGCATTAGGTTTCTGTTAAGGAATCGAGGAGCCCACAAGCGCATAGCAACACCGGCTCAATTCATGAAGGATAAACTCTAGAGTTAGCAAGCGCCACAGCAAGGCTCAACATATATTATTTGGAAATCATACCCACTTAAAAACATAAGCCTATAAGTGGAGAGCCCATCAAATGTATATTACGACCCATCTATTTTATTGTAGGCTTTTACCTTCACACATGTTCTAACAATCTCCCCTTCATGTGTGAACCAAACATTGGGCCTCACCTTGCTCCCCTTCGAGTCTGATCTATCATCAGCAGGTTTATCATAGATCATACGCACTCCCCTTAATCTTGATCTATAACTCTCCAACATCGAGTCTAACTTGAGCCTCATGTACACACTACATCGTGAGCCACCATACTCCATTAAGAGCCATTTTGCCGCGGTCTAACCTCCATGTGCACCACAAATTTTGTTCCATTAAGAGTCACCATGGATTTCTTTTTTCTTGCTCCATCAAGAGTTTTTCGTGCAAGCCTAAGTCCATCAACATCAATGCTCTAGGAGAGCCCGTCCATAGATCGCTAGTCATTGGCTTTGATACCAGTTGTTAGGAAAAATAGATGATTTCCCACAAGTAAATCAATCGACGAAAATAAAAATAATGCAAAAAAATTAAATCAACAACGGTGCAAGAATTTTTTTGTTGTTCCCTCAGTGTGAGGTATGTCCATTAGACCGTAGTCCGATTTCACTATCAACCAAGAAAATGAGACACAAATGGTCTCACAACCACCCTTAGATGAATTCCAAATAATCACAAATAAATAACAGGAAAAACCTCACCAAATAGATGAACAAATTGTCTTCGAACAAGTTGTAGAAGACCCAAAATAATGGACCTAAATCACTCCTCACAATGACTTCCAAAATGCTCCCGAAACTATTCCTCAAAGCAGAGCTGAAACAGAACTCGAAAGTTCATAGTAGCGAAATAGCAAACAAACGGAGCACTAAGCTTGGACTTGAATACACAATACTAAGCCTTGTATATGCATCGAATTGAATTACATAACAAGCTTATATCAAGAGTTAAACCCACCGAATTGATATAAACGAAATATATCAATATTAGCAGCACACACAGTAAACTTCTTGGACTTCCTAAAACATAAAGACCTAGCTGTCAGCAAATAGATTTTAATATTCTATTGGGCTTCCAAAAAATCAGCTATAATATATAGAAAATATATTATAACTAAAACCAAACAAAATTAAATTTTTTTAATAAACTAATTGGGTCCCATATTCCACTAAGGAGGTATACTAAACAATTCTCCCCTTAGCAACTTAGGTGGAGACATCAACCATACCTACCAAAGTTTGACACTTCAAATGTTTGTCTCTTGACAAAGCCTTAGTAACGTATCTGCAATGTTATCATCCGTGTGAACCTTTTCAAGTTGTAACAGCTTTGAATCTAAGACATCACAAATCCAATGGTATCTCACATCAATGTGTTTCGATCTTGAATGAAAAGTGAAGTTTTTACTTAAATGAATAGCACTTTGACTATCACAATAAAACACATACCTTTCTTGCTTTAAATCTAAATCTTGTAGACATTTCTTCAATCATAACTCTTCTTTTCAAGCTTCCATAATGGTGATAAATTCAACTTCGGTAGTTGAAAGAGCAACACATTTTTCAATTTAGATTGCCATGCCACAACTCCCTCTGCAAATGTATCAAATACCCCGAAGTAAATTTCTTAGAATCAACATCACCGGCCATGTCAAAATTCATGAACCCATCAAGCATCGGCTTACCATTCCTAAAACAAAAACACACTTTCAAAGCCCTTTGAAGATACCTTATAATCCATTTTACCGCTGCCCAATGTTCTTTATTAGGATTAGAGAGAAAACGACTCACCACGCCAATGGTGTGAGCAATATCCGGCCTTGTATAAACCATGGCATACATCAAAGAACCAACCCTTGAATCATAAGAAATTTTTAGCATATCTTCCTTGTCTTTCACACTTGTAGGACATTGATTCGAGCTAAGCTTGAAATGACCTGCAAGGGGATAACCAACCAGCTTTGTTTTATCCATTTTGAACCTCTCAAGAACCTTCTTAATGTAGCTTTATTGAGGCAACCAAATCAGTCCTTTCTTTTGATCACGAACAATTTTCATGCCAAGAATTTGCTTTGCCGATTCCAAATTTTTCATAGCAAATGACTTGCACAATTTCAATTTCGACTTGTTAATCATGGAAGAATCTTGATCCACTATTAACATGTCATCAACATAAAACAAAAGAATAATAACTTTGCCATTCGAAATTGTTTTTCACAAACACAATGATTCAGAGTGGTTTTGGAAAAACCATTATCCATTATGAAAGAGTCAAATTTTTTATACCATTGCCGCGACTCTTGCTTGAGACCATACAAACTTTTATTCAATTTACAAACCAAATGCTCTCTTTCTTTCTGCACAACACCCTCCGGTTTGCTCCATGTAAATTTTTCTTCAAGGTCACCATGAAGAAATGCAGTGTTCACATTAAATTGCTTAACTTCAAGGTTCATACTTGCGGCCATGCCAAGCACAATCCGAATAAAAGACATTTTCACAACTGCTGAGAAAATCTCATCAAAGTTAACAATTTTCTTTTGCCCAAAGCCTTTAGCAACAAAGTGTGCCTTGTACCTTAGATTCTTGCCATTATTTTTCAATTTGAAAAGCCGCTTATTTTTTAGAATTTTCCTCCCCTTAGGCAACTTCACCAAATCATAAGTGTAGTTTTCAAGTAAGAAATTCATTTCCTTTTCCATGGCCTTTTTCCAATCACCTTTCTTTGCATGCTCAATTGTTTCTTGGTAGCTTTCGGGCTCTCCTTGATTGGATATCAATGTGTAGACAGCCCATTTTTGACTGCCCTTAAGACTTAAGTGCCTTAGGTTGATCACTCGATGATGAAAAGATACGCTGTACAAACGTTTGATTTCTTCAACAAGAAAAGCTTCTAAATCCCAACCTTACACCCCATTTTTGACCAAAACCATTTTGCCGAAAACTATTTTAGACCTTATAAATCCTCTTTTTCAAAATATTTTTCCAAATGCTTCTACGATGTTCTGAGGCTCGTATTCCGATTAAAATATTGCACTTTTCAGTAAACTGAGTAAGGACAAAGTGAAATAAATGGAAGGGAGGTGAACTCTTTGAAAAATCTTTAAAACATTTTTTTTGGGTTTGGAGTTGAAGGAAATAGGATGGGAGAGAAGAAAGCTAGTTGGGGAAAAGGTTGGGCATCAACCGTTAAGAAAGAATTCAGCATCCCTTACTAAATTGGGCATATCTCTTTGCACACTTAGAATTTAGATGTGAGGCTACCTCCATTGAAAAGTAGACTTCCTGGGATTCAATTTAGGCTCAAGAATCGCCAAGAACCGAGTCCGGATGTGGGTGATATGCCCATGTGAATTTGGGCTTGAGAGTAGATTTTTGTGTATGGCCGACCACTAAAGTGGCCGGCCGGCCACCATTAGTGGCTGGCCGGCCAGTTGTGAAAAAGTAGGCCATTTTGAGTAGATTGGCTAGCCAAGTGTCCCCATAGGCCAATAGCATACAGCCAGCCACAAATGGTGTACGACCATCCCCTATTAGTGGCCTGCCGGCCACTTATGTCAAAAACTAGATATTTTTGCTAGCTGTGCCACCTGTCTCCACAGGTGCATGCACTGCATCAACTGTCTCTATATTGATATTTTTGAGATATTAGCCTATGTTTCTATATATATGGGACCTTCCCTCATGTTTTTAAGGTTAGAAAAAATTTCAAATACTCCAAAACTTGCATAGCACTCTCTCTCTCTCTCTCTCTATATATATATATATATATATCTTGCAACCTACACACTCTCTCTCTACACTTCCTAAACCACAAATTTATCTCTTCTTGTTGAGGTTCTTGAACTCAAATCTCAACCCTTGAGAGTGAAAACTTATGGGTTTGTTAGCAAACGAGTTACCTTGCTTTAAGAGTTATAATTTTAGGCATCTCTACACTACTTCTTTCCTCTTTTTTCTTTATATTTTTGTATTGTTTTTATACTATTTTTATGGGCCGAAACTTGTGATTTAAGGCCATTAAAGGTAGAGGGGTTGACCACTCTTTTTTGAACTTTTGCTTCATAGGCTTTTACCCTTGTGTTTCCCATCCTTTCATCAACCTTTTTTGAGTTTTTTATCACTGATTTTTAGAGGTTTTCAAAGGCTAAAAATGTTATTTTGAATTCCCAAAAATGGAGGGGTTAGCCTTCCCTCCTTGTGCTAGTGTGCTGGCTTAATGCCTTCAATACTATAGCTTGATGTTTTAGCTATTTTTGTCTTAATTCCAGCACTTATTTTGAATGTTTTAGGACTATTTTTAGTTATTCATTTCATTTGTGCTTTGTATAACATGCTTGTAGTGTAATAGTCCTCATAGGTTTGGTGTTTTAGGCATTGGACACTAACCTATTTTAGTTGATAACATTTATTTATTGCTTTCCGTACTTGTGATCATCTTAATCACCTCTACACTTCTCTCATTTCTTGGATTTTTATTACCATGAGAGTTGTTTCAACCGACTGACTGTTTGAAGCTTGAGATAGAGATCGTTGTGCTTAATGGTTTAATCTCATTGGAGATTCATTACCAACGACATGAAATCTCTCTCATGCCCAAAACAACCCTTTGTTTGATACTTCTCTCCATTAGTAGACTCAATCTTCATTATTGGACTTAATTGACTAATGAATGGAAAGGTAATTAAAATGGAGTAATAAAATTGGGGCTAAAATGGAACAATATAATAAAATGGTTTGGGGTTTAGCCGAACGTTAGTTGAACCTATTGAGTCTTAGGCCATTTCATACTCGTTAGTGATGATAATGGTTTGAGAGTCAATGTCGATCACTTCCCTTGATCAATCTCATGATAGGGAGGAGGTTTGGTTGGTCATTTATTTCCCCTTATTGAGTTTTTGTCCAATCGAGCCATAGATCATCAAGGAACAACTTTGCAATTATTGATGATTTGTAACTCGATTTTACCTCTCCTTTGAGTAATTTCATGATAAGGAGAGGCAGAGAGAATGAACATCCCTTAGAAACACTTGTTTTTGCTCTGTTCTTTTCTTGTTGCAACAGGGCATTATTTACATTAGTGGTCGGCCAGCCACTTTTAGCAGCCGGCCGGCCACTATTAGCAGCCAACCGTACACTACTTTTGGTCGATCAGCCACTTTTGTGTCAGCAGGTAGTGTTGTTTTCTTGCAAGGCAGAGCGGAAGCAGAGGCAAAACAAGAGCTTTTTCTGTAGGTAGAACAGTCTTGGCAGCAAAACAGAGGTGTTTCCGGGAGGATACTCGTGTTATCACACTTGGTTCATTACCCCCGCTCGAGTTCAATTAGTATACATGTGCTTAGTTAATTTGTTGATTAAACTAGTTATTTCCTTTGAACTTGTAATAATTAGTTAATTCTAATTTGTAACTAATTAGTTAGTGTAATTAATTAGTTAGTTTCCATTTGTAATAATTAGCTCGTGTAGTTAATTTATTTCATTCGGTTTGTAATAGTTAGTTAATTTGTAGTAATTAGCTAGGAAGTTTATTCGGACCCTCTTGTGCGAGGCAAATGTGTACTAATGTGTACATCTTCCAACCCCCATTCTTTCTCTCTTTTATTTCATTGCTTATAATGGGTAGCTTAAAATATCATGTTTCTTTTAGCATTTCCCATGAATAAAGCATCCATTAGTCTTGCATGCATAAAGTTCGGTTCATCATTCTAACAAGCATTGCCATTTAAATACTTCTTTTAAAACGTGTTTAAAACCGCATGCTATCAAATTGATTGACATGCCACGCTAGTAGCTGGACTTCTAATTGCATATTGCAGGTGTTGCATTAGGCATTTTTCATTAGTTAGGATCATGCATTTTTCTAATTAGTTTCTTTTTTGGCTTGCCTCAAGAATTTGGATAAGTTTTTATTGCTTTAGCATATTGCATAAGTGTGATTGTTGCCATGTCAAGCATGATTACCATGAGGCTAAGTACTTAAATGATATACCTGTTTGAATGCCTGTGGATGGAGGCTAATTGCTTAAACTGGAATAATTTGATTAATGTACATATGAGGTCACTTTTTCAAGTGGTAAATATTCAAAACATTTTCAAAGCAAACATAAAATCAGAATGTTCCAATTTTTCCAAATTAGTCTACACTCGTGTGCAACACTTAGTAAAGTTAGCCTAATAATCGGAACAAGAGCATATAATGTAAATAAGAATCACATCATGATTAGTAGATGCCGATCTTTGATTGGGACGAGTGGGGTGCTCAATTCATGACCTTCACCTCTCGTGCCTAAGTTCTCGAGCTGAGACACTCTTGGTAATGACGGATAAGTGGACCTTGGCACGAGTCTCAGGTTTCCTAAATTTCTCAAAAACATTTAGGTGGCGACTCTGTAATCTGGCAAAGTAGTTCGTTTTCAGCATTTTTTTGATTCAAAATCGATTTTGCAAAAGATTTGCCAGATTTGGACTCATTTGTGTTTATCTACTTCACATTGCACTTGTTAAATCAAATTCAAAACCACGGAAGTTCGAACTGTAGGGTTAATCGTATCTGAAAGGAGCATGAAAAGCAACCTACACAATGCAAACTCATTGGGAGGATACTTTTTTTTCAAGGTTGCCAGTCCCTTGTAGATTTCCTTAACTCATGTTGGGGTGACGACTATTGAGTTGGATGCTCTTCTTCAATTTCGGGCTCAATTTCATTTAGAGTAGCATCATTATCCACATTTTCAAAAGGTGGTTGCACATCTCCCCCATTTTCATCATCCACCAAAGATGAAGGAGATGGATTCGTGTCAATGAGATCACCAGTTTTTGGCTCTGGTTGATCACCTTTGCCAGAGTCTTCAATCACTTAGGCTTCAAGAAACACAACATCACTACTTCGAATAACTTTCTTGTCAACCGGATCCTATAATCTATAACCAAACTCATCACACTCATAGCCAAGAAAAATACATTGTCTTGACTTGCTATCAAGCTTGGACCTTTCATCATTTGGAATGTGAACAAAAGCTCGGCAACCAAACACTCTCAAGTGCTCATAAGATACATCTTTATCGGTCCAAACTTTTTTGGATACATCACTATTCAAATGATAGGAATGAGGCAAATTAATCAAATCGACCGCTGTCCTCACTGCCTCACCACAAAAGAATCTTGGCAATTTAACATGTGAAAGCATACACCTTATTCTCTCCACAGTGGTGCGGTTCATCCTCTTAACAACACTATTTTGTTGAGGAGTCTTCTTAATTGTATTTTGATACCAAATATCTTGGCTGTGACAATACTCATCAAATGGCCTAATGTATTCACCACCATTGTCCGTTCAGAAGCACTTCATTTTTTGCCCTATTTCCCCTTCAATCATGACCTGAAAATGCTTAAACACATCTAAAACTTGATCTTTAGTTTTTAGTGCAAAAGCCCAAACTTTCCTTGAATAATCATCAATGAAACTAACAAAATAAAGTCCATCACTATGTGTTCTAACTTTCAAAGGACCACACATTTGAATGTACTAACTCTAGAACATTTTCTTTTCTAGAAGCAACATTTTTAAGAAAAGAAACTCTATGTTGTTTACCTACTAAGCAATGAATACAAGTCTTAAGATGTGTACCTTTCAAATCGGGTAGAAGCTTTTTCTTGAACAAAACTTGCAGCTCTTTTTCACTTATGTGCCCAAGCCACTTGTGCCACAATTCAGTAGAAGCATCATCCTCAAGTGCATTGATAACACCTTTGCAAATTTTTTCTTGCATCGAATAAAATGCGCAAGTTTTCTTGCACTTGGCCACCACCAAAGAACCCTTTGTGAGCTTCCATTTTCCATCACCAAAATGGTTGTTGTAGTCTTCATTATCTAACTTCCCGGTAAATATCAAATTGAGGTGAATGTCGAGAACATGCCTCACTTCTTTAAGCAATAACTTGCAGTCCAAATTTGTTTCCCAGCAAACATCACTCATGCCAACAATCTTGGACAAACCTTCATTTCCCATTCGAACACAACCATAATCTTATTTGGTGTGGAAAGTGCAGAAATCAACTTGAGAAGACACATGAAAAGAAGTACTAGAATCAATCACCCAATTGCACTCTTGGCCCACAAAATTGACACAATCATCTTCACAAACAACTAAGAGATCACCATTGGTAGTAACAGCTGTTATGTCTTCTATTTTCTTATCCAAACTTTTGTCATGCTTTTTCTCCTTCTTCTTCAACTTTCGCATTCCCGCTTCATGTGCCATTTTTCTCATGGCAATAATGGCACTCAATGCCTTTCTTTGAAAAAGAACTATCTCTTGATTTGTCATGGCTTTGGTCACGACAATGAGGATTCTTACTCTTCCCCTTTGTTTTGCTCTGATATTAGTTGTTAGGGAATCTGGGAGCCTACAAGCGCACAACAACACCGACCTAATTCATCAGGGAGAAACTCCAGAGTCCGCAAACACCACATCAAGGCCCAACATACATTATTTAGAACTCACACCCAATTAAAAACTAAAGTCTATAAGTGGAAAGCCTATCTAATATATATTAAGACCCATCTATTTTATTCTTTATCCGATGTGGGACTCTACCTTTACACATGTTCTAATAGTTTCCACATGAAGACACATAGTTTGGAAGTTCAGTACCAAATGATGTTCTTTGAACAAATATGAGTTTGGTCCCATGAGATTGTAGAAAAACACATCAAAATAACAACAAAAACAAAAAAAATAAAAATTGTCATAAAAATAATGAAAATGACCCAGATTGATGTAAAGTATCTGTTGGTGGTGAGATCATTGTCATCCTTTTATTGGTGATAGGCAACCAGTACTGAAATTGTGCTGATGATGGGTTGTGAGTTTTAGTGTGTAACGCCCCAAATTTTATTACTTGAATTCATTACCAAAACCCTTTAATTAAGTCCATTTGCAAGATATAAAGCAAGAGTAAACTAAAAGAAACAATCAAGATTCTCTCTCTCTCTCTCTCTCTCTCCCCCCCCCCCCTATAAAATATACAATGATTGGGTGATCAATACAAGGCCCTTAAGCTACTTTTAATAATTTAAAACAAAACAAATGAAATCAAAGGGCTAACCCTCTTTACAACAAATTGACATTTCACCTAAGGTAATGGGCCCCACGGCCAACAATCAATGAGACTTCAATCTTGCACAATCTATTGAACTTCATACCTGAAAAATAATCAACAATGTGGGGTGAACACGAATATCCAGTAGGAAGCCAAATGATTCTAAACAATAATAACACATGGATAGCTGTGATCATGAATGTTACAAGTCATAATTATACATGTGTATACATATATATCTATATATATATATAATGTAACTTTCTATACCCAAATATACATACATAAGCATATTTTTTCTCAAAAAGTCAATCTTTATCATTTCAAGAAAACCCATTTTTTGATCTTGGTAATTCATCATTTTTAATTCAATACTATCTCCAATCTAAATCACATCAATACCTTGCACACATTAACTATTTCAGCATCTCTATGACACATCTTTATAATCCAAATGATTTCATCATGTTGTTTATTTCCAGACTAATCTCACAATTAATCCTTTGTACTCTTGGGCTACTCATTTACATCAAACAACACTCACATTATTACCAAAATCAATACCCAACTCATAATGTAACTACAACTATATTCCCAATATATATATTCATCAACAATTATATCTCTACAGATATACACATTAGCAATCAATTTTCACAATCAAATAAACAACTTGTGGTCTCGCCAAGCCCACATTACCACAATGGTCTCATCGAGCCCCACATCTACTTGATTTACTGGTTGTTGGCTGGAAGGATCACATTACCTCTATGTAGCACAACCTGCTATACCAGATGCTAACTAGAAGGAACATATTACCTCAATATAGCACATCAGCCCACTTTATTAGCTGTTAGCTGGAAGGATCGTGTTACCTCCATATAGCAAAATCATATTTCACACACATACATCTTAATTTCATTTCACTCATTCTCATCTGATTACATAATTACACAATCAACCTTTACAACAAGTAATACCATCTTCCACCGATAGCGAAGGACAAAACCTGTATGCAATAAATACCCAACTCTCACACTGAAACAAATAATTCTCATAGCAATTCCATACTTGATTTCATCATTTCCAATTCAAGACCGTTACATATTTCTCTTTCTTTTCCAATTTCATAATACGAGTCTCACAACAATTATTTATAAAATTGTTGTCCTTCATTTGTCTATTTATGTTCTACTCTTTCAATAATTTTGATTTCATTAATTCAATTTCTTAACAAGTTCAATATAGTCCCATTACATGACAACCCATCCATATCATTTTCACAATATTGAATTTATAATAGTCGACATGACTCAAATAGGCATAGATTCCATCAATTTACCTCATTCTTGAAGTTATTATATAAATAACTGAGATTAGGACCTTTTTAAAGAATCATACTCTAATTTCATAGTGGTCTTAATGATTATGTAATTTCCAACTCTTCTCTATCATCATAAATATTCAGTTAAAAATTAGGGTTTTTATATTTAATCATCATAAGCATGTATTATTATCTTCCAATTTCATAACCAATAACAAAGACATCATATTAACTCTTAAAATCCAAAACCCTAACTCAAAACCCACATGTATTTTATAAATCTCTTCACTATCATGTTTTTCATGTAATAAGAAAATACCACATGTTTATCTATAGTAAAGTATTGAAAAGAAGGAAAGAATCCATACCTCTAGTGTTGAAAAGAACACGATCCAATCAGTTCAAAATGTTGATGTTTCCTTGCTCTACGTTTTGCCTCAAGAACTAGGGTAGATTCTTGGTGAAAATAGATGAAATCTAGGTTTGGAGGCTTAGGGTTTTCAAAAATGAAGAAAAGAGAGAGAAGAGAGGGAGAGAGAGAGAAAAGTGAGAAAAAAGTGATTCAAAAGTGGATTTACAGTGGCTGACTTCGAATACACTGCTTGAGTAGTCATTCTTGCGCTCAAGTGGTGAATGAATGATTGTAGCATCTCAGGCCACGTGAGGGACAAACTATTCAAGCAGATAAACCTATGCTCAAGCGAAAAATTCAAAGTCTCAGAATCACAGACTGCAGACCAAGTACTGGATGTTTAGAAGACCACTCAAGCGCTCACTCTTACGCTTGAGCAAACTAAGATTTAAAACAAGTGTTACATAGTGAGTGTGCTAATGGCGAGTGCGTGAAACTAGGTAGATGTATAGTGTTTCGTAGGAGGGATATTTTGGTATAATGTGAGAAATTCTTAAAAAAATTGCCTATTTTGAATTTTGTGGTTGGGTTCAAAAAAATGGGGAGTTCAAAATAATAAGATGGGGCTATTAGTAGCACTTCTGAATATGAATGTAATGGAATTTATATTAATAAATATATGTAAGACTCATTGCCTTTATGGCCATTGTTTTGTATGTCATGTCTACCTTTTATATATATATGGTTTACTTATCCAAAGAAAGAAAAAAAAAATTGTTTGGAAATGAGAAGACCACGACGACTTGTATTATTTTTATTTTTTTATTTGTTGAAAAAAAAACTTCTAGTAATGAAGTAGAAATATAGAATGATTACAACAAGACAAGGTGTCAAAATGCATCATTGTTGATTATATCCCAACTAGGTTGACACATACGTAGAAAGCCAATCATGTACAATCACCGGAAGAAAAAAAAAAAAAAAAAAAAAACACACACACACACACACACACACACACATAACCAAGGTTGGCAAGTTGCCAATCGAACAACCCAAATGCAATACTACTACTACAAAACCTCCTAGACCAATTATACAAACAATCCAAAATGAGCACAAGCCATAAGACCAATAGTATAAACACTGATGTGCATCCTTCTTTACATCAATAATTTTTTTTTGACTATAAAAAAAAAAAAAATGCTCATGTTATACAATAAATGCTTTGGATGTTATACTTAAACACACAACTAATTAGACTAATAGGTCAGTACTCACCCAATTCCATGGAGTTTTAAGTTTTGGGTAAGAGAGCAACAAAAGTAGAATTTAAAGCTCCTACCAATCTTCCATTCGCATGAAACACAAGTCATAATGTGGAGAGGATGGATTTTGAAAGCTGGATTGTGACAATTTTTTTTTGGGTCTGCTCGAGCATAGAAACTCACGCTCGAGTATAGAATTTTAACTCTTAGTATCTTTCGAGTTTGCAGGCGGTATGCTCGAGCACAGGAAGTAGTGCTCAAGTGGGGAATGTTGGTTCCCAGTTGTTTCACTGTAGCTCTGCAAAACTACTGGGACTTGTCATTTTGCGCTCAAGCGAGGGATTCGTCGCTCAAGTAGATCTCTAAGCTTGTGTCTTAAGCTCGAGCGTGAAAGGTGGTGCTCGAGCGGACTGCGTGAATTCAACAACTTTACACACGTGATTCTAGATCATTCCTTACACTTTTCATTTCTATCTTTCCTCTTCTCCCTTCTTTTTTGAAAATGCTTGTTTCTCACTCTAAAATACCTTCCACCCTACGAAGATTTAGCTTAGATCATCTAGCAAAAAGTAAAGAAGAATTGGAGATCTTACTCTTTCGCCGATTGAATCTTGGTTTTGCGAAGGATTCTTCAAAAGGTTTCGTTTTCTTTCTTCTTGTAGAGGTAGGGATACTTTTACCCTAGTATTTCTTTTCTTTGAATAGATTTCATGGTGTGGTTATGACTTATGAGCGAATTTGAGAATATTGTTGGATTACTTCCATGTTCTACATAAGAAGCCAATTTATTTGACCCTTACTTGGAATTTCTTTTACTCTCTTCTCAAAACATGTATATAAATGTTGATGAAACCCATATCTGAGATAAAGAAGACAAACCCCCAAATTTGGTAAAACCCTAAATTTTCAATTTGTGTTGAAAACCCCAAATTGAATGGAATTTCCTTTAATTCATGAAATATTGTGAATAATAAAGAGATGAAAGATGTGGAAGTCGGTATGGTAAATGAATTGTGGCTTTGATATTATTTTCTTTAAAATGTAGTGTTGTATTCCATTCTTTGGCTATGTTGGATGCTTGTTGATGGAACAAAATATGATTGAATTGCTAATTGTGCATGAGTCTGGGTAAGAGTCAGTTTTTAAAATGTAGTGTTGCGTTGGTACCCGCACGGGGAGTTTAAAAGGTGCCCAAATGCCTTGTCTAGGCTTATCGCTGGACGAATGTGGAAAAAATGGTTTTTGGGTGTCCACACAGTCCCGCCGTATAATAGCCGGCAAAAGTGGAAAAACGGATGGTTTTCTTTAGGTGCCCACAGTAGACACCCCATTTTTGACCGACCTTAAGACTCAGACATCATCGATTGAGCGCTCGGTGATTGTGTATAGTGTGCTCGTTTCGAGGTTTCGGAGTTTTGGCCGAGTGCCTTGCCTCCGGGCCTTTGAACTCTTTGTGTTTCGGCTCGATTTTTGGACCAAGCCTTGTTTTCCTTTCCTGAGGGAAGGAGAGGTCTTGTAAACCCCTTTTTGTGGTCGTAGACCACTTTTCGTGCTCGTAGGCCACTTTTCCCGTTTGGAGACTAGTTTCCAGTTTTCGAAGCCTTCAGCCGTGCACCTTGTCTCGGGATCGCTTAATGTTCTCCGTTTGGCGTGGTTTTTGAACCACACCTTGTTTCCTTGGCCTAAAGGGCCACTGTGGTTTGGGAGACACTTTTGTGGTCGTAAACCACTTTTGGTGCTTGTCAGCTAGTTTTAGAGGCTCCCAGCTGCGTGCTTTGCCTCCCGAACTTTTGTCTTGCATCCGTTTTGGTTTGTATTTGGTACAAACCTTGTTTTCCTTGTTTGGAAGATGGTACAAGGGTGGGAGACCAGTTTCTCTCCTCGCAAACCTCTTTCCTTCCTGCCAGCCAGTTTTCTGGTTTGACAACTAGTCTCCTTGGTCTTTGGGCCACCTTTTCTGGTCGGCCACCACTCCACAACATTGTTTTCATGCCGCTGACCTCCTCCCACCATGGCCGACCAGTTTTTGTCTTGGGAGACCACTTTAAGTAGATGGCTGACCACTTCAAGTGGTCGGCTGCTTTTTGTCACCTTTTTGGAGATATTTTTGGCCAGCTGGCACAGTTGGAGAGCACAAGAACCATTCTCCATACACATGTATGGAGGGATGGCCTTGAGCCTTAGGTTCTTGAAGAAGCTTGTGCTTTTGCTCTCTATAAGAGGGAGGCTCCCCCTCCCTCCTCTAGGTTCAGAAAATTTGGCCTTGAGAGATAGATATACACTTGTATCTATATTTCCTTGTTTGTTCTTGTTTTGTACCTTAAAGTGTCATTTTGTCTCACTTTTGTACACAAGCACACACTCAAACACCATCCTTTGGTTGCTGAGGCTTCTTGAGGTTTGTTTTGGAGTTCTTGGATTGGTTTGAGCACAACGAAGTTGCTGGAGTTGCAGCTTTGAAGGTGGTCTTCAAGGGTGAGCTTTTAACCTTTTAAACTTCCATTTTTGCTTAAGCTTTTAGCCCTTTTGCATGCTGTTTTAAGACTAACTTCCTACTGCAAAAAGTTCTAATTTTTGGTCCTTAAAATGTTTGTTTAAGGTTACTTTTGTGTTGGGGGTTGTCTACCCCCTCTTAGGCCTTGTTTGGCCTTGCTTTTGTGCCTTCTTTTTAAGCTTTGGGACCACCTTGTTTTGGCCTTCTCACCACTAAAATCCAGAGGTATTTCAATGGTGGAGATGGTGTTTGAAGGTCCCAAATAGGAGAGGGTCATCCCCTCTCCTTATGTCTTGTTTACTTGATTCATTAGCCTCATGTGTGAGGATGTTTGTTAAGCTTATGTTGGCCATATCTTAGCTTGTATTTGGGCTTATTTTTCTGTGGCATACCACTATTTTTACTTGGTTTTGTCACTCCATGCATGCCTTATACACTTGTAGTGTAAATCACACAAACTAGTCTTGTATGCTTCATGAAGTAGCATGTCATTCTAGCTTCATTTGAGTCCATCTTAGCATGTTCTTGATATTGTTTTACCATGTCATACCTCTATTAGGGTTTGGTTTGGTCACCCCTTACATGCTCTATGCATTTGAAGTGCAATTCCACGAAATAGCCTAACATGCATCATGCTTTAACATGTCATTCTAGCATGCTATTGGCTTAACTTCAAGAAGCTTTTGTTCATGTTTCAGCATGCTTTAGCTCTGATTTGTGTTGTTTTGGTCTTGCATGCCATGCTTTGTATAGCTATAATGCATTCTAGCTTGTTAGCTTTGTGTGTCAAGTCCACTAGCATGCATTACTTGGACTATTCGAATGATTTGGCATCGTTTCATATGTGATTTCAGTCCATGTTTCATGGTCATGTACTTGCATTTGTTACTCATTCAATGCGTTGGAGGGTTTGCCCCTTTATGCCTTAACATGAACCATTGCGTATGTCTTCATGCCTAAGCTTGCGAGCTATCTGTAGACACGCCCCGAGGGCCTCATGCTACAGTTCAGACTCAAATTGTCACGGTTCTTAATCTGATCTCACAATGTGCAATGTGAGATTGCTAAATCACTAAAGAGTCCAAATCCGGCAAATCGTTTTGGAAAACTGATTTTTGTAAAGAAGTGCCAAACATGGACTGCTTTGCCAGATATAGAGTTGCCACCTAAATATTTTATTTTTGGAAAAATTTAGGAAACCCTGACTCGTTGCCTAAGGCCACGTGTCCATCATCACCAAAGTTGCCTCAGCTCAGGAACTTGGGTACGATTGGGGAAGGTCAGCTATGAGCACCGCCGCTCGCCCGATCAAAGATCAGCTGCTACTAAACATGATATTTTGTTTTTGAAAACACATGTGTTCTTATTCCGGTTAATTAGCTAGAATTACTATGTGATGCGCACAACACGCAAGTATAGACTAGATTGCCTAATTTGGAACAAAGCATTGCATATCCGTTTGTTTGGGAAATGGTTTGAAGTTTGCTACTCGTAAGTAGGCTAAAATGCAGATTTGATGAATTATTCCAACTCAAGTAATCCAACCTTCACCCATAGGCATTCAGGCAGTTTATATCAATTAAGCAGTTAGCCTCATGGCAAGCATGCTATCATGGCAATCAATGACACACATGCAGTATGCTAAAGCATAAAAGCTTACCTAGTACTCCGAGGCAAAACAAAGAACTTAGTTAGAAATCAATGCATGATCCTAGTTCATGTTAAGATGGCTAATGCAACGCATGCAAGATACAACTAGAAATAGGCTCGGCTATTCTAAGATGACATATGAGATGCGATAATTGATACATGTATTCAACTTGATATCGAATTACAATGTAGGTAGTATGATGCACCGAGCCCGGTGCATGCAATGTAGATTAATGATGCAAGCATGCAAACATAAGTATGCTAGACAGATGAATGGATGCAAACATGCAAAGCATAAGTATGCTAATTTGAAACATGACCTAAAACTAACCAACAAAAGCGAGTAAGTAAAAGGGAGAAAGAAATGGAGGTTGGAAGACATGCATGCACGCACGCACGCACACTTATTACAAAATTGGCCCTCTCGATGGAGGGTCCGAATAAATAATACATGCCGACTAATTAACTAACTAACAAGCTAATTAATTATTACATAACCGAATTGAATAACTAGCTACAACTAATTATTACAGAACTTAATTAATTAACAAATTAACTAATTAAATTACAAAATAAACACTTAAAAGGAAGTTGCTCCAGCTCTGTTTGGAGAAGGAGAATATGCATGCTCACATTCAATTCCTTGCCTCGAAACGCCTTCCGGATGCTCTCTTGAGGCTCAGTCTGCAGGGTGTCCTTGAGAACTTTCTGCTGAACCTTACCAAAAACATGCTGGGGAGTGCATCAGTGTCCTGTCGGCCATTTGAAGCCACTGCCGACCACCTGCCGGCCAAATATGGCACACTGCCAGCCAAGGATGGTGCACTGCCGGCCACTGATGTGCTGGGACACCAAGCTGCAACAGAGCACAAAATAGAGAAAAGGGAGGGTCTCCCAAGGGTATGTACGCACTATGCCACCCTATATCATCTCAAAACATCAAGGGAGAGGCATAGTCGGATCCACGACCATCAATCACGCATCCCGATGCATGATGGCCAAAGATCCAACTTGTGCAAATCAATGTAAAATGAATGCACAAATAAACACATAAATGCCTAGAACTCTATCATGGATCATCAAGAGCGTCGGCGACCGAGAATTGTGACACGTCTCATCACTTGAAGTATGAAACGTCCCTTGTTTCTCGTGCTCGGATTAATACTTAATCCAAACAACAATGCAAAGCAAGCATGGAAAACATGCAATATGACTTAAACATGCAAACATGCAATGTAATAAGAGCAACCTAACAAGGCTAATGGCATGCAACAACATGTGATATAACAAGCATGCAACAACATGCAAACATGCAATGTAATAATCTGAGCATGCAACAGGCATATAAGCATGATGCGAGGTAACAACCTTGAACAACATGATAAAATGCAACATGAACATATAGACATGCAACAATATGTAGAGATGGAGCAAGCATACAACAATATTGTCACGACCCGAACCCGCCCCCCGTGGATTAAGGACGTAACCAGCCAGTAATCGAGAGATTACCTACGGCCTCAAACCAAACCAAACGTATTTTAACAGAGTTCATGGGGGCTAAACGGAAGCAATTTGAAACTTTGTCCATAGAGCCGTGCTTATATGCACATCATTACAATTATATGTTAATAACTCACGACAGAAAGTACAATGACATAAAATTCTGTACAGACAGGATCATTCAAATCTAAGTCAGCCAAACAAAACCACACACAGACGTACTCACAACTTCGCCAACATAACAGAACAGAAACAAACGACAAAAGGCGAAGGCGGGTCTCGTGCGTGAGACACAAGGGCTGACTTCCCCAAAAATCTTTGTTGTTCCACACTGACTTCACTGAGGCTGGGTTTGGAGCTCTCATAGCTCACCTACAAACACACGAATGAGCGTGAGCGAAAGCCCAGTGAATAATATCAAATAAGAAGATACAACAACATGTAGAATAACATATTCCGAACGGCCTTGGGCCCAATTCATATTTCTAATTAACATATATATACACAATGTAAGTCAAGTGACTGTGGTTCTAAACATACTGGCCTTTTGGCCTCTTTATCTTTCATTTATGTCAAAACGGCCTCTGGCCCTTCTTATCAAAACGGCCTTTGGCCCAATCACACTTTCGTGTTGAAACCGCGCTTAGGCCCAAATACACTTTCGTGTCAAACGGCTCTTAGGCCCAAATACACTTTCGTGTCAAAACGGCGCTTAGGCCCAAATACACTTTCGTGTCAAACGGCTCTTAGGCCCAAATACACTTTCGTGTCAAAACGGCGCTTAGGCCCAAATACACTTTCGTGTCAAAACGGCTCTTAGGCCCAAATACACTTTCGTGTCAAAACGGCTCTTAGGCCCAAATACACTTTCGTGTCAAAACGGCCTTCGGCCCACATTTTATCGATCGGCCTTCGGCCCACATTTATATCAAACGGCCTTCGGCCCACATTTTATATCAAACGGCCTTCGGCCCACATTTTATATCAAACGGCCTTCGGCCCATATTTATATCAATCGGCCTTCGGCCCATAGTTATATCAATCTGGCTCATAGGCCTTCCATTTCAAACTGGCTCATAGGCCTTTCATATCAAACTGGCTCATAGGCCTTTCATATCAAACTGGCTCATGAGCCTTTCATATCAAACTTGTCCGCCATTCAAATTAATGAACTTTACAAAACTTACATAAGAGTAAGCAAATGGGACAATAACATAATTTAGATACTACTCACTGTGGTCGGCATGTGGATTTGCCCTGGAGCTTGACCCTACATATCACATAACACATATGGGTCACAAATAGTTCAATCCGTTCTTCGTTTGCTTAGGTACATGGTTGATAGTTTCTCAACTGCCCTAAGTTCATCAGTTCTCAAAGTCATATTAGAATTATTCATCGCAACTGTTCATATCAAAGCATTTCAAGTCATGTACAATATGGCATCGACTACATAAATTCGGGGGTAGTTGCATAAACGTGCAGTTATTCAGATCAGGAGGTATGTACCATAATCAATACAGCAATTCCCGAACAAGTCTTATATACAAGCACATGGTGCACAATAACACATTAAACAGAGTTCCTCGGTTGTACATAAGATAGGGTCTGTTACGCAAAAGTTCCAAATTAGTCACAAAATGTAGGTTTATGAGTCGAGCCCAGTATAGTCACATAATCCAACCAATTTTCTACCAACCAAAATGCATGGTCTCGTAACTTGCAGAGTTTACTATTTGGGGTGCTCAACTCAATTATACAATCACAAAGTCACAATTCCAGTGGTTTAGTCATTGAAGACAGTAACATAGCAAATCAACCTGAGCATAGGTTTAGATATACATGTGCATGTGCAGAGTCAATCAATATCCCAAAACGTATTTCACAAATTTCCCAAACGGGGCATATATCTCCAATGAACATGGTCTCGATCATATAGGTCTAACCAATCCAGATACACATGTAGCAGATATGAAAAAAAATATGCCGATCCGAATCAAATAATATCCCAAGCAAAGATGTACGCGTGTACTAATTCAGAATCAATCAACACATGAGCATTTGTTCATAAGTAGTATAAATACCTGGGATAGCGTTCACAGTATTCTGAGGGCTTTCTAGGACGGGTGCAATTACTCTATCTCGATTAGCCATTCCTACCACTGGTACGAATCTAGCTGAGGCAGAACACTTATTCAGATTTGCTCAGTTCGGGAACAATTCCTTACCGTATGGTCCATTTTACCACACCTATGACAAATCTTAGAAGCCCGATAACAAATTCTTCGGTGTTTCTTGCACTGATGGTGACAAAAGTTCTTGCCATAGCGACAACTGACGTCACTGTCTTAAGATCTCTATCATTTCCTGTACCATTCTTTCCAGTCTATGAAGTCGGGCTGTGGAAGAGCCTTTCAGCTCGTATGCCCTTACCCAATCCATACTCTACACAATCTCTCATTAAGCTTTGCCAAATACGGGGGTGTCCAATACAAAAATAAACACAGATACACATGGTCATATTCGTACATAGGCACGTCTTTATATTCTCATTTCACATATCGTACGCAATTAATCACATACGTAACAGATAATTGAATACTAATCAAATATCACATGCTGAACATTTACTAAGTAATTATATACTCAAATCATGTTCATATTCCACATAGACACCCATTGGCAGAATCGGATGCACATAAACAACTTTTCATGGTTCATATGTTCATGTATGTGCACTATAACAAAACAAATTTTATTGCACACAGTAGTGTAACAATTCATATCTCAAATCCAAATCATGTGTGGTACTTCCTTTAGCGTAACATATCGTATTGGTCAAGTATATCAAGTTCCATAATGGAACCTCTGATACCAGGTAACATATCACGTACATAGGCCACGGTATTGTTTCCCCCGGGCAAGGGCCTCATGACCATAAGCCACAGTATTATATCCCCTGTGCGAGGGCCTCTGCTGAGGATACCACAATTACGTTCAAAGAGGATTTTGGACAATCATTCATACAAAACATAGCATTCCAGGGTACTTGTCATTTCATATCATCAACAAATATTTAAAGTTAAACATAACTTTACAGAGTTCTTACTCACCATCTGATTAAACTTGCATTATACAATATACAAAAGATTCTACAAATATGCATATACTAGAGAGCATATGTAGTCAAACAATTTGCAATGCAGGTACAGCACAACTTATAGCACATAATTGCCCAAATCAAAACACTTAAGCATATTCTCGATGCTTTCGAATTCATACTTATCATATGAATGCATCCTAGATCTTTTCTAGACGCTCATTGCTCTTTTGGACAAGTGCGTGAGTTATTAACTCGTGCTCTGATATCACTCTGTCACGACTCGAACCCGCCTCCGTGGGTTAAGGACGTAACCGGCCAGTAATCGAGAGATTACCTACAGCCTCAAACCAAACCAAACGTATTTTAACAGAGTTCATGGGGGCCAAACGGAAGCAATTTGAAACTTTGTCCATAGAGCCGTGCTTATATGCACATCATTACAATTATATGTTAATAACTCACGACAGAAAGTACAATGACATAAAATTCTGTACAGACAGGATCATTCAAATCTAAGTCAGCCAAACAAAACCATACACAGACGTACTCACAACTTCGCCAACATAACAGAACAGAAACAAACGACAAAAGGCGAAGGCGGGTCTCGTGCGTGAGACACAAGGGCTGACTTCCCCAAAATTTTTTGTTGTTCCACACTGACTTCACTGAGGCTGGGTTTGGACCTCTCATAGCTCACCTACAAACACACGAATGAGCGTGAGCGAAAGCCCAGTGAATAATATCAAATAAGAAGATACAACAATATGTAGAATAACATATTCCGAACAGCCTTGGGCCCAATTCATATTTCTAATTAACATATATATACACAATGTAAGTCAAGTGACTGTGGTTCTAAACATACTGGCCTTTTGGCCTCTTTATCTTTCATTTATGTCAAAACGGCCTCTGGCCCACTCATTCGTTCTTGTCAAAACGGCCTTTGGCCCAATCACACTTTCGTGTCGAAACCGCGCTTAGGCCCAAATACACTTTCGTGTCAAACGGCTCTTAGGCACAAATACACTTTCGTGTCAAAACGGCGCTTAGGCCCAAATACACTTTTGTGTCAAAACGGCTCTTAGGCCCAAATACACTTTCGTGTCAAAACGGCTCTTAGGCCCAAATACACTTTCGTGTCAAAACGACTCTTAGGCCCAAATACACTTTCGTGTCAAAACGGCCTTTGGCCCACATTTTATCGATCGGCATTCGGCCCACATTTTATATCAAACGGCCTTCGGCCCATATTTATATCAATCGGCCTTCGGCCCATATTTATATCAATCTGGCTCATAGGCCTTCCATTTCAAACTGGCTCATAGGCCTTTCATATCATACTGGCTTATAGGCCTTTCATATCAAACTGGCTCATGAGCCTTTCATATCAAACTTGTCCACCATTCAAATTAATGAACTTTACAAAACTTACATAAGAGTAAGCAAATGGGATAATAACATAATTTAGATACTACTCACTGTGGTCGGCATGTGGATTTGCCCTGGAGCTTGACCCTACATATCACATAACACATATGGGTCACAAATAGTTCAATCCGTTCTTTAATTCACATATTCCTCTTTAGGCTTTATTCTTATCTCTTTAATTCAATCACAATGCTTAATGCATGCCTAAGAGTGTTTAGAAGTGGAAGGGAACGGAAAACAGAGCACATAATGCATTTTCAAAATTTTAGAAAATAGGGTCCCCGCTCGAGCGTGGACTTCCCCGCTCGAGCGGACTTCCTGTCTACATAGCTTTCTGCTAGAGCGTGAGATATCCCGCTCGAGCGCACCTCCAACTCTGCAAAAAGTGCTGGGAGCACGATTTTCCCGCTCGAGCGGCCCTTTCCCCGCTCGAGCGGACATAAAAAATCTGGGTTTTCCAGATTGAGTTCTTGAGCTCCAATTCGAATTCCAACCAACCAAATATGCATGTTATGGCTCAAATTTCACATATTCTTGTATTAACATGGTATAAACACCAAAACACATCATCATGGGGCTCAATTTCATGAATCAAGCACATGCATGGCTCAATTTAATTCTAGTTCAATTCTATCATATGCATTCATGCATTCAAAGTTCCTATCTTTAATTATTCAAACATGCATGCTAATCTTGACTTCATTTCTATTCCAATTAATGCAAATGGTGTTCATTCTCATGGAACACAACAAAAACATGCTTGCATGTAGGATTTAACACTCATATTTCCACATTCAACTTAGTACATGCTTGTTTATGCAAAACCATGGTGATCGTACACATGCATGTGCATTACAACTTCAAATTCATCAATTAATCTTTAAATCAACAAAATCACAAGTTCAATCTCATGAATTTACTCACCTAGGAGCCTTAAACACCCATGCTCTAGCCAAATCTTGAGCTTAATCTCCAAATTCCCAAGCTTGAGCCAAAAATTACACAAGTCTCTCCCTTTCTCTCTCTCTCTAACCGGCCCTTCCTCTGGTTTTGAGTCCAAGGTCAGTCAAAATACAAGAAAGGAGGGAATTGGGGTGTAATGCTCCTATCCAACAAATCCCACTAAGTCCCAATTTAATAATATTAAACAATTTGAGCACAATGCCATTAAATGAATCAATTTAATCTGGCCAGAATCAATTTCTAATTAAATTTCACCGTAGGCTCTAAAAATTACGCTAATCACAAAGGCATAGTCAAGTTTGGGTTCTGTGGCCGATAGGGCCCTTAATTTAATTCCCAAAGCAGATTATTCAACAGATATTCCTACGGTGAACAGATAGAACTTCAAAACCACATATTTTCACATAATGGAACACAAAATCATATCAAAACACATAATCACATCATATGAAGGACCAATTAGCTAATTACGGAACAGGGGTATCACAAATATGCTAGTCAAGCATGCAACAACATGCAGAGGAGATGGACTTACATTAAAATGGACAGCTCTCAAATAGGTCCAAATCAGTGGCCATAAGTGATGAATTGATAGTATGAAAAGCTTGAAAAGGCAAGACAAACATGCATGCCAATTGGCTCAAGGATTAAGACACAATGATGCAACTCTTAAGGACACTTAAAGAGTAACAAGCATGAATAGGTGACAGCACCCTAAGCTCTGAAATCTCATGTAAATTGATGCCAAATCAACTCAACAATACAAGTATGGCATGTTAGGATGCTCAAAGCTCAAAATAAGTAAAGGGGCTTAAGCCATGGCCATACAAAGCAAGCCCCAAAGGGCCAAAGGGACCTAAAACAGTCCCAAGGCAAGTCCCAACAAGACCAAAAACAAGCTGGAAGCTAGCCAGCACAAGCTAGAACACAAGTCCGAAAACAAGGAGCATGCAAGGCTATAATAGAGGCAATGCACTACACCTATTGAAACCAAACATGGCACGACTTGGACAGCATAAAATAGAGTTACATCATGGTATAAAAAGACCAAAAATGCGCTGAAATGATGAGCTAAAGGCTTAGGCTTAATGGCATGCACAAAAGTTCATTCTTGAGGCATAAAGAGCCAAACCTCCAAGGCATTAAAAGCATGGCAAATGCAAGTATATGGCAACATTTCATGGACTGAAATAGCACTTAGAATGATGGCAAAGCATGCAAACATCACATGTATGGCATGGTAGGGGCCTCAAAACCCAAGACTAGCCTAAGCATTTACACTATAGCTATACAAAGCATGAGTGATATGCCATGGCAGCCCAAAATAGTCCAAGAACAGCCCAAAATAAGGACAAAATCATGCTGGAGCAAAGCCAAAACATGCTAGGATGATGAGTCAAAACATCATGCACATAAAGCTAGTAAGCAAGATTTATTCTACAAGTATATGGAGCATGCAAAGGATGACCAAACCCACTTTAGATAGAGTCATGGTATGGAAAAATATCACCGAAAACATGTTGAAATGGGCTCAACATAAGCTAGAATGACATGTCACAGCATGAAGCATGTGAAGCTAGTTTAAGGGATTTACACTACAAGTGTAAGATGCATGCATGGAGTGAAAAACCCAACCCAAAACAGATCTAAGGCTTGGTCACCTACTGAAATGGAGCCAACACATGCAAGAAAAACATGCTACTTTGTAAGGCTATGAATGGGATTACACTACACATGCAAGATGCATGCAAAATATGACCAAACCAGCCATGGAAAGACTTAAGGCAGGTCCTAAAAGTCACAAAAAATGGCCTGAACCAAGCCTCAAAAATACATATAGGCAAGCTCCTTTGGAAGGCCAAAAATGCAAGTAAACAAGAACACAAAGAGAGGGGGCCACCCCCTCTGATTTGAGGCCTCAAAACCTCATGCCTACCACTGAAAATCCACTGGATTTCAGTTGTTAGAAGGCTAAACCAAGGCTAGCTCAGAGGCCTTAAGGCATGGCTCAAAACAAGGCTAAACAAAGCCAACAAGAGGGTTGAAGACCCTCAACAGCAAAAAGACCTTAAACAACCACCAAAAGAACTTAAAAACAAGACTTTTTTCAGTTGAAAGAAAGGCCTAAATCAAAATGCAAGGATGGCCAAAATGAGGTACAAAAAAGTGCTAAAATGGGGAAAATACTAACCCTTGAAGACCAACTTCGAGATCAGCAACCTCAGGGGGTAAAAACTCACTTTCAGACCTCAAGTAATCTTCCCAAGAACCTCAGCCCAATGGTGGTGGTGTATCTCTATGTGTTGTAGTGTAAAAGTGCAAGGAAAATGGACTTCAAGGCACAAATATACAACAAAATATAGAGAGAGAGATATTTCTTCTCTAAGAGCTGAACCTCTTCTAAGGGGAGAGGGCCTCTCCTTATATAGAAGGAGAGCAATGTAAAGCTTCTTCAAGAAGCTTTGCCAGAGCTTCATCCCGCCATACACGTGTATGGAGGGCAGATAACAGGATTCCAGCTGGCTCAAAATATCTGGAGTAAAACCAGCTGAGACAGGGGCGGTTCCGGCCATCAGTGATGGCCGGCAGGCTTCATCAGTGGCCGGCAGAAACAAAACCATGGCCGGTAGTGCCAGACCATGGCCGGCAGTGCACCAGGAGAAAGGTGCAGAAAGGACCAAGTCATGGTCCAAGAATGGGGCAGAAAGGATACAGGGTCTGGAAAGCTCGAACTTGTGATGTTCCGCCGCGAAAGTTGAATGCCTGACGAGCAATCAAACTTGTGTCCGGATGTACCTGCAAGCACAACCGAGTCTTGAGGACGGTCAAAAATGGGGTGTCTACACTATCATTTCAGTGCTTATTTGGGGTTATTTTGCCATGATATAACTCTGATTTTTGTTGGTTAAGTCATCCCATGCTTGGTCTTAATAGGTGTAGTGTAATCCATCTTATTTGCCTTGTATGCATCATGCCTTATGCCCTTCATGTTAGCTTGTTTTGGCCTCCTTCCATACATGTTTTAGACTCATTTTGACATGTTCTAGGACTATTTTGGGTTGCCTTCTCCATATGCTTCATGCTTTGTATAACTGTAGTGCAATTGGCCTTGCTAGCTTTGTGCTTTGATGACTCATGCATGCTATCTTTGAGCTATTTAGATGATTTGGCATCACTTAATACTTCATTTAAGAGCATGTAGCATGACTGTGTTTCCACTTCTTTCATGATTTAAGTGCTTAAAAGGGTTGTGCATTATTGCCTTGCTTATGGCCTAGCTTGTATGCTTGCATGCCTCGACCTTTGAGCTCCTAACTTAGCATGTTTTGGTCATTGTCTTGACCTATTTTAGCTCTGTCCATGTTTGGTTCATGTATTTGTGCCATGTATTGTGTGCCTCCTTTATAGTCCTCTTTACTAGCTTCATGCTTTAAGGACCTTTGCATGCTATGCTTGCTTTGTTTGAATGATTTGGAATCATTTCTTACTTAATTTCAGTGCATTTAGTGCTGTTACACTTCTACATTTGTCACTCATTGAGCCTTCTTGAGGGTTGTGCTCTTAGGCCTACTTGGTTGGCCAATGCATTGTGCATGCATGCTTTGTATTTTGTGCCTTTGTTTTGGTGTTATGGCCACTGATTTGGGCATGACTGAGGTCTGTCCATTTTGGTTTAAGTCCATTGAGCATGTTGGTTTTCATGTTGTTTGCATTGCGCATGCTTATTGTTTATTGCATTGAGTATACCATCTTACATTGCATTGTGCATGCCATGTAGTTCTTTGCATTGTGTATGCCAAGTAGTCCTTTGCATTGAGTATGCATGTCCCTAGCATTGATAAGTTGCCCTTGTTGCATTGCATTGCGCATGCATGCATTACATTGTATTTAGAATCTTAAGTTGCTTTGCATTGAGCATTCAGTATGCTATGTTATGTTGCCTTGCATGTTGTTAGCATGCTAGTCCGTTGCATGTTTGCATGTTTGTTTTATTGTATTGCATGCTTGCATGTTTGAGTTGCATTGTATTTTTGCATGCTCCATGTTACATAGCATTGTGCATGCCTTGTTATGTGTTGCATTGTGTTTGGAATAGGTGTTAGTCCAAACACGGGAAACGAGGGATGTTTCATACTTGAAGTGATGAAACGTGCCTCAATTCTCGGTCGCCGATGCTCTTGATCATACATGATAGAGTTTTAGGCCTTATGTGTTTATGTGTGCATTCATTTTCATATTGAATTGTGCAACTTCGCCTCTCGGCCATCATGCATTGAAATGTGCGATTGGTGGCCCGAGGGTCGAGAACTACACTCCCTTGAGCTTATGAAATGATAGGGAGGATGGTTATGCACACATATCTTGCAAATACATTGCCATGCCCTTTCTTGCTCTCTGTTGCAGCAAACTGGAGGAATGCAGCAACAACTGGTTGGCCAGCCAGAAAAACTAGCTGGCCGACCACTTTTTCTGGTTTGCAGTAGCAAAAAGTGGTCGGTAGGTGGCTGCAAACACCAACAACTGGTCGGCCACCCTCCCATAGGTCCCCAAGGTGAGTTAGAAGCTTTCTGGAGCTTGGTGCAAGTTTCTGAGAACAGTTGCAAATAGAGGCAAATCGGGGCATCGCGACGGATTTCTGAACGAGGCGACCAGGCATGCATGCATTCTTCTCTCTCTGAGGACCATTGTTTTATTGCTTTACTTAGCTAATGTGATTAGCTAGTTTATGCTTTGGCTTGTATTTAAGTAGTTAATGCGTTTAGTTGCTTAACTGTTTTGTAATAGTTAGTTAACTAGGATTAGTTAATTAGCTTCGTTGTGATGTAATAATTAGTTTAATTAGCTTAGATTAGCTAGTTAGCTTCTTATTCGGTCCCTCCGTCGAGAGGGCCAACGGTTGTAATAAGCGTGCGTGTGTGTGATGCATGTCTTCCAACTCCCATTTCTTTCTCTCTTTTACTTAACTGCTTATGATGGTTAGTTTTAGGACATATTTCGATTAACATACCATATGCTTGTATGTGTGCATCCATTTATCTGTATTGCATGCACCGGGCTCGGCGCATCATACTAACTGCATTGTATTTTCAATACATTTACTTGAATACGTGTTCAACAACATGTTATCAAGTTGCATTTCACATGACATTCTAGAATAGCCGAGCCTATTTTAGTTGCATTCTTGCATGTGTTGCATTAGCCATCTTAACATGAACTAGGATCATGCATGATTTCTAACTAGTTCTTTGTTTTGGCTCGGAGTACACTGTGAGTGTTTACGCTTTAGCATACTGCATGTGTGTTATTGACTGCCATGCTAAGCATTCTTGTCATGAGGCTAATTGCTTATTTGTTTAACGGCCTGAATGCCTGTGGGTGAAGGTTGGATTATCTGAATTGGAACAATTCATCGAAACACGATTTAGCCTACTTGCGAGTAGCAAACTTCAAATCATTTTCACAAACGAATATGCAATGTTTTGTTCCAAATTAGGCGATCTAGTCTATACTTGTATGCTGTGCGCATCACATAGTAATTCTAGGTTAATAACCGGAATAAGAACACATGTGTTTTCAAAAACAAAATATCATGCTTAGTACAGGCCGATCTTTGATCGGGCGAGCGGGGGTGCTCATTGCATGACCTTCCCCTCTCGTACCCAAGTTCCCGAGTCGAGGCAACTTTGGTGATGACGGACACGTGGCCTTAGGCACGAGTCAGGGTTTCCTAAATCCCCCCAAAATAAAATATTTAGGTGGCGACTCTGTATCTGGCAAAGCAGTCCATGTTTGGCACTTCTTTATAAAAATCAGTTTTCCAAAACGATTTGCCAGATTCGGACTCTTTGGTGATTTATCGGTCTCACATTGTACATTGCGAGATTAGATTCAGAACCATGACATTGAGTCTGAATTGTAGTAGCTCAGAACAAAATGAGATTCGCACCCCTCACGAGCGCGGATATCGGAGAGTTCCCGGGAGTGCGTCTACACCCACTCTCTGCCGTATAATAGCCGGCAAATGTGGGGGTGGTTTTAAAACAGAAGCAAAGGGTGTTTTAAATTAGACTCTTACAAGGGGACTCATGGCTTGTTTTCTATGGTTGTGATTGTTTGGTTGTGGTGCTTGATGACATGAATTGCTTGGTGCCTAATGATATAAATTATAATTTATCATTTTTGAGTCATTAGGTATCGCTATGATAAAGACTATATGTGAAGATAAATTTTCCTTGTACAGTTTTGTCGCAAAGATACCATAATCTTATTCGAAAGATTAAATACTTGGTTAAATGTGTTCCTACTGGGCATATAGCTCAACCCTATGTTATTTTTTAGGAATTGACGAAGTACCACTTCCTTTATGGATGGGATCAAGTTGTAGCTCCTTTTGGGAAAAAGTTGATTCACGTGTACCTTACTATTTTGAATTAGGATTATTGTAACAAGACTATCAATTGGTTTTTTTGTTATTGTATGCCCTAGGGGCTTTATTTTGTAAGGCTATCTAGTTCATTGAACTGACATATGAATCCTGAATGTTAAATGTTGTGATATTGTGAATGGTGAATTGTAATCCCTTATCTTTTAGTTCAATGAAAAAGATGACTTTTGGGTATATTCTTGTGGTTGTCTTGGCCTATCCTTGTGGGAAATTTTCAGGGCATTACATGGACTGCATCGTCATTGGGTTTGTTCATAGTGGCATCAGTCAAAGCTTGGCATGAAGTTAACCAGAGCCCTAGACTGAAAATTCCTGTGATGCTTTGGAATAATGTGGCACCACCAAAAACATAGTTTTTATGTTTGTTGGCATGGAAATGAAGGGTGAAAACTACATATCTTTTGTAGAGATTTGGGGTGTTAAGTGACACAATGCAGAATTTGTGTCCCTTTTGCAAGGTTCAAGTAGAATCTGTGGAGCATATTACTGCAATAGTGGAGATTTAGGTGGGTTACACCTGCTACAGTTGAAGGAGTGCTGTAATGGTGGTTGGGAACAAAATTCAAAAAGACAGTATTGAAGGTTTGGAGACTTGTCCCAGTTGCAATACTGTGGTCAGTTTGGAGAACAAGAAATGATTGTGTATTTAATGGCTGTCAATACAAAAGAAGCCCTGTCTTTTAGTAGTTTTCCAGTCAGTTGATGATTTGGCCTGTCTGGCTATATTAGCTTCTGATATTATTGCCTGGTCTAATACTTCAATATAGGTCTTCAGCTTAAGTACGTTCGCTTTCTCTAAGATATCATCCCGAAGACCTCCCTAAAAATGTCTTGCTTTCTTATAGTCGGTATCGACCATGTGTGGTAAAAATCTGGCCAATTTAGTAAACTTGGCCTTGTACTTAGCTATTGTCATGCTATTTTGCTTTAGTTCCATGAACTCTGATATTTTCCTATCACGAACACATTGCGGAAAGTATTTGTCGTAGAAAAGTTCCAAAAATCGTGCCCAGCCTATATTTTTATTATCCTCACGAATCAACATCCACCACCTCCTTGCTTCGTCTTCTAATGTGAAGGTGGCTAGCATTACTTTATATGTTCCTAAACAAGGAAACACTTCAAACACTTTTCTATGCCAAGGATCCTTGCTTAAGCCTTTAACAGATCCAATCCCCCATAAAACTGTGGCGGTTTCATTTTCTTGAACTCCTTGGTGAGAGCTATTGTTTGGTCATCATTCTGTAGGTCTGGTACAAGTGGTGCTGGAGGTGGAGAGTGTGGCTGTTGCCATTGTTGTTGTCACTGCTGTTGTTGCCTCAATGTCTCTTGCATTTCTTGAATCAATCTTCCCATCCTATCCATTTTGGCAGTAGAGGACTCATCTATTTCATCACCTCTTGCTCTCACGATTATCTTATTAGACTTGCATTATTCTTTGTACAAAAATGTTCACAAATAGGCATATACAAAAAAGCATACGTATCCAAATAATTCATGATGCAAGTTATTCACAAAACATATAGCATATAGTCATTTATTTAAAACATTTATGCATATGTTCAATGTCATCAAGTTTGTACTTTTCTCATGAATGCATCCTAGACCTTCTCTAGATACTTATTGCTCATTTGGACAAGTGTGTGAGTTATTAACTCGTGCTCTGATACCACTCTGTGATGACCCAAACCTGCCCCTATGGATTAAGGTTATAACCGGCCATGAATCATCAAACCACAAGCGGTGCAAAACCACACAAATATCATAAAGGGATGGAGATGCAAAATCAAACTATGTGTAACATAGAAAAGGTGCCGGAGCGCTCTAATCACAATTCTCTTAGTGGAATAGGTGCATGCACAGACATAACTATGCGTTTCGCAGAAAGAATACAAGTAATTGGGTGGCATGATATAAGTGAGGAATGATCTGCTGAGAAAAGATCATGATCCTACATGCTGAATACAACAACAAACTACGATGTAATGGATGCAATGGATAAGGCACGCGGCCAAACCACATATCTATCTAGAAAAGGCATAGACACAAAACAGACCACGTCTAACACAGAAATGGTGCCGACACCCTCAGACCACAATTCTCTTAGTGGAATAGGCGCGTACACATAATCACAGAACCATGCTTTAACGCGAAAAGTATGGGCATGTGCCAGACTAAGCTTAACATGGAAAGGATGCAGGCGATAAATGGACAATGCAAAAGATGCAAGCAATATATTCTATATGCAATGCAATAGACATAACAGATATGATGCAATAGATAATAGATATGATGTAACAGATAGTACAGTACATGCAAAGGGTGATATACTCCAACCATGCTGGAATCATGAAGGAGGAAAAACGAATCCCAAACACTCTAAAATTGTGTGAGGAAAGGAACACTTAAATCACGCTGAAATCGTGAGAAGAGGTTAAACGGCTCAGGAGCGCGCACACATCCTAAGAAAAACTCCAAACACGCTGAAATTGTGAAAGGAAAGGAACAATCTAACCACGCTGAAATCGTGAGAAGAGGTGAAAAACCGCTCGGGCTCGCGCTTCACGCATCCCGAGAAAAACTCCAAACACGCTGAAATTGTGAAAGGAAAGGAACACTCTAACTACACTAAAAATCGTGAGAAGAGGTGAAAAACCACTCGGGCTCGCCCTTCACGTGTCCCGAGATACAACCGGCCCAAGGCCGCGCTTCATGCGTCCTGAGATAAATTCCAAACACGTTGAAATCGTGTGAGGAAATGAACACTTTAACCACGCTAAAAACGTGGGAAGAGGTCCAAAAATCGCTCGGGCTTGCGCTTCACGCATCCCGAGGTAAAACCTGCCCAGGGCCGCGCTTCACGCTATAGACGTCCCCGAACGTCCCAGGAGGGAATCCCGTTTTGTTCATTGGGCTCACTACAGTTCAGACTCAAAGTCACAGTTCTGTATCTAATCTCGCAGAGTGCAATGCAAGACCGATGAATCATCAAAGAGTCCAAATCCGGCAAATGGTTTTGAAAAACTGATTTTTAGAAAGAAGTGTCAAACATGGACTGCTTTGCCAGATACAGAGTCGCCGCCTAAGGCCACGTGTCCGTCATCACCAAAGTTGCCTCGGCTCGGGAACTTGGGTACCAAAGTTGCCTCCGAAGATCGGCCTGTACTAAGCATGATATCGAGTTTTGAAAACATATATGCTCTTATTCTGGTTATTAGCCTAGAATTACTATGTGATGTGCACAGCATATAAGTATAGACTAGATTGCCTAAGTTGGAACAAAGCGTCTCATATCCGTTTGTTTTGAAAATGGGTTAATGTTTGCTACTCGCAAGTAGGCTAAAACACGGGTTTCGACAAATTATTCCAATTCAAGCAACCTAACCTTCACCCACAGGCATTCAGGTAGTTATATCACATAAACAATTAGCCTCATGGTAAGCATGTTGTCATGTTAACACTTACACACATGCAAGATGCTAAAGCATAAACACTCACAGCGTACTCTGAGCCAAAACAAAGAACATGTTAGCAATCAAATGTATGACCCAAGTCCATGTTAAGATGGCAAATGCATCGCAGGAAAAATGCAACTAGAATAGGCTCGGCTAATCTAAGATGGCATATGAGATGCGACAACGCGATACACGTATTCAAGTTGGGATTGAAGTACAATGCCATTAGTATGATGCGCTGAGCCCGGTGCATGCAATACAGATGAACGATGCAAACATGCATAGCATGAGGATGCTAATTGAAACGTGCCCTAGAACTAACCATCATAAGCGAGTAAGTAAAAGGGAGAAAGACGTGGGGTTGGAAGACATGCATCGCACACACGCACGCTTATTACAAAGTTCGCCTTCTCGCGGAAGGGCCGAAAGAATAATACAAATTAATTAACTAACAAGCTAATTAAATATTACACAATACTTAACTAAGTAAACAGATTAATTAAGCTACTGAAAGCAGTAAAGAAGCCTCGGGAAGAGGGAGGAATGCATGCATGCTCGGCTTCACTCGAAAATCCATCACTATATTCATGCTGCCTCTTTTTGCACTGTTTTATACCTCTGAAAGCTGCACAAGTCCCAAAGCTGCTTCAGAACCACTCCCTGAGCACTGAGGGATGTCACCGGCCAAGAGATGGGACCACCGGCCATGGAAATATAGTCATCGACCAAAAGTGGGGCCATCGGCCAACAATACATAGCCGGCCAGCACTGAAGATGGCCAACCGGCCATCTCTACCTGCAGAATCCTATTTTGCTGCAGCAGAGGACAGACAAGGCATGGCAATGCATTTTCAAAGCAATGTTTGCACTACCACCTTCCTTATCATGTCTAAGACTCAAAGAAGCATGGTTCTCGACCCTCGGGCCACCAATCACGCATTTCGATGCATGATGTCCAAAGAGGCCAAGTGTACAACTTCAATATTGGATGAAATGCATATAAACACATAAGGCGCCCCAAGCCTCTATCATGATCGATCAAGAGGCAAGGGATGCATGCTCGATGCTATGCAACCTAAACATGCGAGCATACTAGTGCAAAATAAGCATACAAGCAACAATGTTACACAAGGCGATTAGCATATAACAATATGCAAAGACAAGCATGCAAACAAGCATGTGACTTCATACAATCATGTAACAACATGTGAGGCAAACATGTAGCAACATGTTAAGCAACCTAAAACCAAAATAATGCATGCCAAATGCACTGCCACTTAAGCATGCAACAACATGTTAATAGGCCGAGTATGCAACAACATGCAAGGCAAGCATGCAACAACATGCGGGAATGGTCTTCAACCAAAATGGGCAGCTCTCGAATAAGCCCAAATCAGTGGCCAAAGTGAAGAATTGGAGGCATGAAAATGCAAAACAATCATGCACATGTGAGTGGTCCAACACTTAGGCAACCATGCACAATCCTCAAGCATGAGCAAAATGTGATAAATATGAGAATATGACAATGCATTAAGCTCTGAAAATATGAGGAATGATGCCAAATTAGACAAATAAAGCAAGCAAAGCATGCAAGAAGGTCCAAGGCCTAAGACTAACCAAAGGGCTTAAACCATGGCCATACAAGGGAAGTCCCAAAGGGTCAAAGGGACTCAAAACAGTCCCAATGCAAGTCGAGACAAGGCCAAAAACACACTTAGATGGCATCCAAATGGCCTAAGCATGGAAGCATACGCAATGATCCGTTCAAGAAGCATAAGACTACAACTCTTTAAGGCATTAAAGAAGTGATGAAAGCAAATATTCAAGCATGAAACATGGACTGAAATAGTACAACAAATGATGCCAAATCATTGGAATTGTCCAAGTAATGCATGCTAAAAGCTTGGACACCCGAAGCCAACAAGCTAGAATACATAGTAGCTATATAAAGCAATACAAGCATAACCAAAAGAATGGAAAACAAAGCTTAAGCATGCTACACAAGGCTAAAAGCTTCATGGAGTTGAGCCAAAATCATGTTAAAAAACACATGTTACAACTTGATGCATGTTAAGGCCAAATCATGGGATTACAAGACAAGTGTATGAAGCATACAAGGCATGTCTAAACCAACTCAAAATAGAGGTGTATCATGGAGAAACAAAGCCTAATACATACTGAAATGAAGCTAAAACAAGTTAAACACACATGTTAGCACATAAGCCATTTATGCAAGCATCAAAGACAACATGGAGAGGGGATGACCCTCTCCTATTGAGGACCTCAAAACCACCTCTCCACCACTGAAAATCCTCTAGATTTCAGTGGTAGAGAGGTCATGCATAGACCAAGACAATGGCCAAAAGGTATGGCCTAAAACAAGGCCTAACAAGGCCTTGGAGGGGGGAGACAACCCCAAACCTCAAAGTGACCTTAAACAAAGTTCTAAAGCACACAAAATCAGAACTTTTATTAGTTATAGTCGAAGCTTAAAACAAAATGTAAGATAGGCTAAAAGCTTGTGCAAAAATGGGGAATAAAGAGGGTAGTTTCTCACTCTTGAAGAACCTCTTCAAGAACACCACTCCAGCACCTTCCTTGGATCAAAACTAGCCCAAGAACTCTGAAAACAACTCTTTAGCACCTCAGCAACTAAGGGATAGTGTAACACTAGGTGCTTTAGTGCAAAAGTGTGAACAAAAACACCCTTTTAAGCACAAATACACACACAAATCAAAGGAGAGGGAGATATAGAGATAGATAGATATAAAACCTCTAACCCTAAATTTCAGAACCTCTGAGAAGGGAGGAGGGCCTCCCCTCTTATAGGAATTCAATGCCTAAGCTTCTTGGAGAAGCTAACACAAGGAATTCAATGCCTAATGTGGATGCCAGCTGTGACAGCTGGCATAAAATATCTGCCAAAAGCAGATGGAGAAGGGTCGACCAGCAGAAATGGCCCGATTGATCAACAAAGGTGCCGACCGGACACAACTTTTGGCAGATGGCAAGAAAAAAGGGCCGGTGGCATCATGCCTTGGCCGGTGGGTTGAGGGGATGGCCAACAAGCCACCCTCTTCCCTTAAAAATAGAAACACAAGTGTTTGGTCCACAACCAAGCACAAAACAGTCAAGTTGAGAAATCTTGAGGCGAGGCACACGGCCGAGACCTCCGAGAACTCAAAACGAACACGAACATGGATAATCACCGAGTGTTCAAATGGTGACGTCCAAGTCTTGAGGACGGTCAAAAATGGGATGTCTACAGTTGCCCCTCTTTGACCGAACTCGAAAGTCATAACAATGATGGGAGTGAATGTCAAAGCCAGAGATGACCCATTTTTGACAAGGCCGAAGACTTAGACAAAGCATACAAGCTATAGATAGAGATATGCGCCCGAGGGCAGGGGCAAAATGCAAGACAATGCACCAAGCCGAGCATAACTTATGATAATGCAAAGGATGCTGTAATGAAGCAAATCATGCAACAGTTTTAAGCAAGCAAATTCAAACCAAGCTACATTTCATACAGAAAGGATGTAAGAAAATTATACAATTCTCACTGCGTCTCACGCGGAGAAGACTAAGAGTGACCGTTGGGGACACCCGAGGTCTCAAACAAGATCCTAACGCGTTGCGCATGAACGGGAAAGGGGTGGTATAAGCATTGGAACATGTTCCGAATCCTCTTAACCAAAGAAAGGGAAACATAGGGACGTGTCCCGGTGCTTCAGAAAGGTATAAGCATTGGAACGTATTCCAAATGCTCTTAACCAAAGAGGGAGAAACATAGGGACATATCCCAGTGTTTCGGAAAGGTATAAGCATTGGAACGTATTCCAAATGCTCTTAACCAAAGAGGGAGAAACATAGGGACATATCTGGTGTTTCGGAAAGGTATAAGCATTGGAACGTATTCCAAATCCTCTTAACCAAAAAGGGAGAAACATAGGGACGTATCCCGGTGTTTCGAAAATGTATAAGCATTGGAACGTATTCCAAATGCTCTTAACCAAAAAGGGAGAAACATAGGAACGTATCCCGGTGTTTCGGAAAGAATGAGAAACATAGGGACGTATCCCGGTGTTTTGGAAAAAAGAGAAGAAACATAGGGATATATCCCGGTGTTTCGAAAAATGAGAAGAAACATAGGGACGTATCCCGGTGTTTCGGAAAGGTATAAGCATTGAAACGTATTCCAAATGCTCTTAACCAAAGAGGGAGAAACATAGGGACATATCCCGGTGTTTCGAAAAGAAGGAGAAACATAGGGACGTATCCCGGTGTTTTGGAACAAGGAGAAGAAACATAGGGACGTATCCCGTTGTTTCGGAGAAGGAAGGAGAAACATAGGGACGTATCCCGGTGTTTCAGAAAGAAGATGAAACATAGGGACGTGTGGGGGCCGAATAATGGGTGAAAATTAGAGGGTGCGTACTATTTGAAGACTGATATTAATCGGCTATATCCTACGAGAGTGGGGAGCCGAATATAATATATGTGTCGAATAAGTGTAAGTCCTTAGGGCTGAATAAAAGAAAGGACAATGATTAAAAAGTAGGCCCTGGCCCTGAGGATTGATCTGAACATGTATAAATACAGGAACAACGGTTATAGAAAGGTATGTAAGAATCACTTCACTTAACTTAGTAAACAAGCTATCTTGAGTGTCTGAACTAACTTGTCCGTCGGAGTGCTAATTCCGGCACCCCCGACCGGAGTGTTTGTATCTTTTCAGGTGTCTAGCTGAGGATCACTAACGTCTTCCAAGATTTGAAGAGTATTTCCAAACCACTTTCCCACAATTGGCGCCGTCTGTGGGAATACTCAAATACATCCATGGCAGGCGTGACTGAAGATCCTCCGGTAGCCATTGACGAGACCACACAGGGAGATGACCTCACTCCAGCAAATATGCTTGGAAAAGAAACCATTGCTGCAAGATGCGCCTTGAACTTCGACTCACCAACGACCTCAGCGCAAGAGACGATGCAGGCGATCATGGAACAAGGAAAGTAGAATGAACAAAGGCTGGAGAACATGATCGCTGAAAATTAACGTCTCCGTCAAGATTTGGCCCTCGAAGTCGCAAAATCGAAAGAAGCCATCAATCAAGATCCCGAACGACCTCCGAGGGCCGGTGGACAACGACCTCGAGCCCGACCAAAGGATACCGATAATGACTCCAACTCATCGCCCACGGAGCTCAACAAGAAGGGACGATCCAAAACTTCCAGCTCCTCCAAAAAGAGTCTACATACAAGGAACAAGCGCAGGAGGAGCAGTTCAGACGAAGAGGACCAGCACGATCCTTTTGTCTGACGGATTGCAAGGGCGGCCCTGCCCAAGAAGTTCAAAGCTCCGTCATCAGACCCCACAGATCATATCCGTCACTACAAGCAGGCCATGACATTGCATGCAGACAACGAAGCCCTCATGGGCCGTATATTCCCCAGTAGCCTGGGGCCATTAGCTGTCCGGTGGTATTACAAGCTGGAGCCGGCCTCGATTAAAAGCTTCCATCAATTACAGAAATCCTTCAGGGCCAGGTTCATCACCAATGAGGTATAGCCGAAACAGGCCGACTCCCTCTGGGCTATGCAGATTCAGTCAGGAGAAACGCTCAGAGTGTATTCGGCGCGCTATTGGGAATGCTTCAACCTCGTTGACGACGCTTGTAATGACTCCATGGCCATCACCGCCTTCAAAATGGGACTACATCCTGACAGTCCTCTTCGCAACGCCCTGACCAGAAGACCCCCCAAAACAGTCTGGGTGTTGATGAAGAAAGTTGAACAGTACTGCAAAGTGGAAGATGATGCTTTGAGCATAAAAGCCGGCCAAATGTCCAACAAAACGGCCCCCCCTGAAATTGCTCAACCAATAAGTTCTGTGCCACCTCCTAGCCTAGAGCCTCGGCAACGCGCTAAACGAGACAAAAGGCGGGATACTCGCCGATCAAGCGATCAATGCTCCCACCGGGCGAATGAACAACTGGAAGTCGACAGCAGGCGTTCGAGGCGTGCCGACAAGAAGTACACAGAGTTGTCAGAACCAATCGCTGCAATAATAACCAAAGTCCAACACCTTCTATTCTTCAAATGGCCGTCAAAGATGGTGGGGCCGCCCGACACGCGAAGAAGGGATAGGCGGTGCGAATATCACAAAGATCACGGCCATGAAACGGAGAGTTGTTATGCATGAAAAGACCACCTGGAAGAACTGGTGCAAGACGGCCGACTGCAACAGTATGTGAGGAAGGAAAAGCCAACCAAGGCACTAGCCCTGAGGCAGGACTCACCTCCACTTGGCGTGATCCATGTGATCTACAGCCTGCCTGCACCCCCAACCGTGCGCACCATTCAATCGCATCCAATCCCCCAAAAGCAACGTATTCTGACTGAATGGCCCAAAGAAGCTCCGCCAATCACTTTCAACGACTCCGATCTTAGCGGCGCAACAGCTTCCCACATCGATCCGTTGGTCATTAAATTACGCATAAATCGATTCACTATTGAACGCATTCTTGTAGAGCCGGGGAGTACTTCAGAGGTTATGTATTACCAAACTTTCATCAAACTCAGCCTCAACGAGTCAGCTCTGTCTCCGGTGCCTCACCCATTGTTTGGCTTTAATATGAATCCTGAATACCCATTAGGGAAGATCATACTACCTGTTCGAGCGGGCTCCAGAACGGTCGAAGTAGAATTCCTGGTCGTAAAGTTCCCTTCGCCGTACAATGTCATCATGGGGCGAACCTGGATACATCTTATGAAGGCCGTTCCAAGCACTTATCATCAGCTTGTGCCATTCCCGACAGCCCACAGCATTGAAGAGATCCGTGGCTCCCCCCAATCGGCACAAGCAGACTTTTTATGAAAACCCTATCACTGACCCGACCTGTGGGCTTTGATACTTGTATATATATCGCTTCTGCAATGCAAACCATTTTTCTTCGTCGCTCAATTCATTTCACAAACTCCATTGTAACGCCCGTCATGACGACGATTCGGAGCCCCCTTTGGTGCATGACACCTCAGGGCCGAATAAGACTCCGGATTCAGAGCGCCCTTCGTGGATATCACGATTGGCCACATTAAGCCTCCGGATTCGGAGCCCCTTCGGTGCATGTCACCTTAGGGCCGACTAAGACTCCAAATTCGGAGCGCCCTTTGTTGATATCACGATTGGCACATTAAGTCTCCGGATTCGGAGCCCCCTTTGGTGCATGACACCTTAGGGCCGATTAAGTCTCTGGATTCAGAGCACCCTTCATGGATATCACATTCGGAGCCCCTTTTGGTGCATGACACGTTAGGGCTGATTAAGACTCCGGATTTGGAGCCCCCTTTGGTGCATGACACCTTTGGGCCGAATAAGACTCCGGATTTGGAGCGCCCTTCGTGGATATCACGATTGGCCACATTAAGTCTCCAGATTCGTAGCCCCCTTTGGTGCATGACACCTTAGGGGTGATTAAGACTCCGGATTCGGAGCCCCCTTTGGTGCATGACACCTTAGGGTCGAATAAGACTCCGGATTCGGAGCGCCCTTCGTGGATATCACGATTGGCCACATTAAGTCTCCAGATTCGGAGCCCCCTTTGGTGCATGACACCTTAGGGCCGAATAAGACTCCGGATTTGGAGCGCCCTTCGTGGATATCACGATTGGCCACATTAAGCCTCTGGATTCGGAGCCCTCTTCGGTGCATGACACCTTAGGGCCGATTAAGTCTCAGGATTCGGAGCGCCCTTCGTGGATATCACGATTGGCCACATTAAATCTCTGGATTCGGAGCCCCTTTTGGTGCATGACACCTTATGGCCGATTAAGTCTCCGGATACGGAGCGCCCTTTGTGGATATCACGATTGGCCACATTAAGTCTGCGGATTCGGAGCCCCCTTTGGTGCACGATAGCATAGGGCCGATTAAGTCTCTGGATTCGGAGCCCCCTTCGGTGCATGACACTTTAGGGCCAACTAAGACTCCAGATTCGGAGCGCCCTACTTGGATATCACGATTGGCCATATTAAGTCTCTGGATTTGGAGCCTCCTTTGGTGCATGACAACTTAGGGCCGATTAAGCCTCCGGATTCGGAGCGCCCTTCGTGGATATCACGATAGGGCACATTAAGTCTCCGGATTTGGAGCCCCCTTTGGTGCATGACACCTTAGGGCGGATTAAGTCTCCGGATTCGGAGCACCCTTCGTGGATATCAGATTCGGAGCCCCTTTTGGTGCATGACACCTTAGGGCCGATTAAGACTACGGATTTGGAGCCCCCTTTGGTGCATAGCACCTTCGGGCCGAATAAGACTCGGGATTCGGAGCGCCCTTCGTGGATATCACGATTGGCCACATTAAGTCTCCAGATTCGGAGCCCCCTTTGGTGCATGACACCTTAGGGCTGATTAAGACTCCGGATTCGGAGCCCCCTTTGGTGCATGACACCTTAGGGCCGAATAAGACTCCAGATTCGTAGCGCCCTTCGTGGATATCACGATTGGCCACATTAAGTCCCCGGATTCGGAGCCCCCTTTGGTGCATGACAGCTTAGGGCTGAATAAGACTCCGGATTCGAAGCACCCTTCGTGGATATCACGATTGGCCACATTAAGCCTCTGGATTCGGAGCCCTCTTCGGTGCATGACACCTTAGGGCCGATTAAGTCTCCGGATTCGGAGCGCCCATCGTGGATATTACGATTGGCCACATTAAATCTCTGGATTTGGAGCCCCCTTTGGTGCATGACACCTTATGGCCGATTAAGTCTCCGGATACGGAGCGCCCTTCGTGGATATCACAATTGGCCACATTAACTCTCCGGATTCGGAGCGCCCTTTGGTGCATGATACCATAGGGCCGATTAAGTCTCTGGATTCGGAGCCCCCTTGGGTGCATGACACTTTAGGGACGACTAAGACTCCAGATTCGGAGCGCCCTTCGTGGATATCACGATTGGCCAAATTAAGTCTCTGGATTTGGAGCCCCCTTTGGTGTATGACACCTTAGGGCCGATTAAGTCTCCGGATTCGGAGCGCCCTTCATGGATATCACGATTGGCTACATTAAGTCTCCAGATTCGGAGCCCCCTTTGGTGCATGACACCTTAGGGCCGAATAAGACTCCGGATTTGGAGCGCCCTTCGTGGATATCACGATTGGCCACATTAAGCCTCTGGATTCGGAGCCCTCTTCGGTGCATGACACCTTAGGGCCGATTAAGTCTCTGGATTCGGAGCGCCCTTCGTGGATATCACGATTGTCCACATTAAGTCCCCGGATTCGGAGCCCCCTTTGGTGCATGACAGCTTAGGGCCGAATAAGACTCCGGATTCGGAGCACCCTTCGTGGATATCACGATTGGCCACATTAAGCCTCTGGATTCGGAGCCCTCTTCGGTGCATGACACCTTAGGGCCGATTAAGTCTCCGGATTCGGAGCGCCCATCGTGGATATTACGATTGGCCACATTAAATCTCTGGATTTGGAGCCCCCTTTGGTGCATGACACCTTATGGCCGATTAAGTCTCCGGATACGGAGCGCCCTTCGTGGATATCACAATTGGCCACATTAACTCTCCGGATTCGGAGCCCCTTTGGTGCATGATACCATAGGCCGATTAAGTCTCTGGATTCGGAGCCCCCTTGGGTGCATGACACTTTAGGGACGACTAAGACTCCAGATTCGGAGCGCCCTTCGTGGATATCACGATTGGCCATATTAAGTCTCTGGATTTGGAGCCCCCTTTAGTGTATGACACCTTAGGGCCGATTAAGTCTCCGGATTCGGAGCGCCCTTCGTGGATATCACGATTGGCCACATTAAGTCTCCAGATTCGGAGCCCCCTTTGGTGCATGACACCTTAGGGCCGAATAAGACTCCGGATTTGGAGCGCCCTTCATGGATATCACGATTGGCCACATTAAGCCTCTGGATTCGGAGCCCTCTTCGGTGCATGACACCTTAGGGCCGATTAAGTCTCTGGATTCGGAGCCCCTTTTGGTGCATGACACCTTATGGCCGATTAAGTCTCCAGATTCGTGGCGCCATTCGTGGATATCACGATTGGCCACATTAAGTCCCCGGATTCGGAGCCCCCTTTGGTGCATGACAGCTTAGGGCCGAATAAGACTCCGGATTCGGAGCACCCTTCGTGGATATCACGATTGGCCACATTAAGCCTCTGGATTCGGAGCCCTCTTCGGTGCATGACACGTTAGGGCCGATTAAGTCTCCGGATTCGGAGCGCCCATCGTTGGATATTACGATTGGCCACATTAAATCTCTGGATTTGGAGCCCCCTTTGGTGCATGACACCTTATGGCCGATTAAGTCTCCGGATACGGAGCGCCCTTCGTGGATATCACAATTGGCCACATTAACTCTCCGGATTCGAAGCCCCCTTTGGTGCATGATACCATAGGGCCGATTAAGTCTCTGGATTCGGAGCCCCCTTGGGTGCATGACACTTTAGGGACGACTAAGACTCCAGATTCGGAGCGCCCTTCGTGGATATCACGATTGGCCATATTAACTCTCTGGATTTGGAGCCCCCTTTAGTGTATGACACCTTAGGGCCGATTAAGTCTCCGGATACGGAGCGCCCTTCGTGGATATCACGATTGGCCACATTAAGTCTCCGGATTCGGAGCCCCCTTTGGTGCATGACACCTTGGGGCCGATTAAGACTCCGAATTCGGAGCGCCCTTTGGTGCATGACACCATAGGGCCGAATAAGACTCCGGATTCAGAGCGCCCTTCGTGGATATCATGATTGGCCACATTAACTCTCCGGATTCGGAGCCCCCTTTGGTGCGTGACACCGTAGGGCTGAATAAGACTCCGGATTCGGAGCACCCTTCGTGGATATCACAATTGGCCACATTAAACCTCCAGATTCGAAGCCCTCTTCGGTGCATGACACCTTAGGACCGATTAAGTCTTCGGATTCGGGGTGCCCTTCGTGGATATCACGATTGGCCACATTAAGTCTCCGGATTCGGAGCCTCCTTCGGTGCATGACACCTTAGGGCCGATTAAGTCTCCGGATTCGGAGCGCTGCTCGTGGATATCACGATTGGCCACATTAAGTCTCCGGATTCGGAGCCCCCTTTGGTGCATGACACCGTAGGGCCGATTGAGTCACTGGATTCGGAGTCCCCTTGGGTGAATGACACTTTAGGGCCGACGTAGACTCTGGATTCGGTGCGCCCTTCGTAGATATCACGATTGGCCATATTAAGTCTCTGGATTTGGAGCCCCTTTGGTGCATGACACCTTAGGGCCGATGAAGTCTCCGGATACGGAGCGCCCTTCGTGGATATCACGATTGGCCACATTAAGTCTCCGGATTCGGAGCCCCCTTTGGTACATGATACCATAGGGCCGATTAAGCCTCGGGATTCGGAGCCCCCTTGGGTGCATGACACTTAGGGCCGACTAAGACTCCGGATTCGGAGCGCCCTTCGTGGATATCACGATTGGCTATATTAAGTCTCTGGATTTGGAGCCCCCTTTGGTGCATGACATCTTAGGGCCGATTAAGTCTCCGGATACGGAGCGCCCTTCGTGGATATCACGATTGGCCACATTAAGTCTCCGGATTCGGAGCTCCCTTTGGTGCAAGACACCTTAGGGCCGATTAAGACTCCGGATTCGGAGCGCCCTTTGGTGCATGACACCTTAGGGCCGAATAAGACTCCGGATTCAGAGTGCCCTTCGTGGATATCACGATTGGCCACATTAAGTCTCTGGATTCGGAGCCCCCTTTGGTGCATGACACCTTAAGGCCGAATAAGACTCCGGATTCCGACCGCCCTTCGTGGATATCACGATTGGCCACATTAGGCCTCCAGATTCGAAGCCCTCTTCGGTGAATGACACCTTAGGGCCGATTAAGTGTTCGGATTCGGAGCGCCCTTCGTGGATATCACGATTGGCCACATTAAGTCTCTGGATTCGTAGCCCACTTTGTTGCATGACACCTTAGGGCCGAATAAGTCTCCGGATTCGGAGCGCTGTTCGTGGATATCACGATTGGCCACATTAAGTCTCCGGATTTGGAGCCCCCTTTGGTGCATGACACCTTAGGGCCGATTAAGTCTCCGAATTCGGAGCCCCCTTGGTGCATGACACTTTAGGGCCGACTAAGACTGCGGATTCGGAGCGGCTTTCGTGGATATCATGATTGGCCACAGTAAGTCTCCGGATTTGGAGCCCCCTTTGGTGCATGACACCTTAGGGCCGATTAAGTCTCCGGATTCGGAGCGCCATTCGTGGATATCACGATTGGCCACATTAAGTCTCCGGATTCGGAGCCCCCCTTTGGTGCATGACACCTTGGGGCCGATTAAGTCTCCGGATTCGGAGCACCCTTCGTGGATATCAGATTCGGAGCCCCTTTTGGTGCATGACACCTTAGGGCTGATTAAGACTCCGGATTTGGAACCCTCTTTGGTGCATGGCACCTTCGGGCCGAATAAGACTCCGGATTCGGAGCGCCCTTCGTGGATATCACGATTGGCCACATTAAGTCTCCGGATTCGGAGCCCCCTTTCGTGCATGACACCTTAGGGCCGATTAAGACTCCGGATTCAGAGCCCCCTTTGGTGCATGACACCTTAGGGCCGAATAAGACTCTGGATTCATAGCACCCTTCGTGGATATCACGATTGGCCACATTAAGTCTCCGGATTCGGAGCCCCCTTTGGTGCATGACACCTTAGGGCCGAATAAGACTCCGGATTCGGAGCACCCTTCGTGGATATCCCAATTGGCCGCATTAAGCCTCTGGATTCGGAGCCCTCTTCGGTGCATGACACCTTAGGGCCGATTAAGTCTCCGGATTCGGAGCGCCCTTCGTGGATATTACGATTGGCCACATTAAATCTCTGGATTTGGAGCGCCCTTTGGTGCATGACACCTTATGGCCGATTAAGTCCCCGGATACGGAGCGCCCTTCGTGGATATCACGATTGGCCACATTAACTCTCCGGATTCGGAGCCCCCTTTGGTGCATGATACCATAGGGCCGATTAAGTCTCTGGATTCGTCGCCCCCTTGGGTGCATGACACTTTAGGGACGACTAAGACTCCGGATTCGGGGCGCCCTTCGTGGATATCACGATTGGCCATATTAAGTCTCTGGATTTGGAGCCCCCTGTGGTGTATGACACCTTAGGGCCGATTAAGTCTCCGGATACGGAGCGCCCTTCGTGGATATCACGATTGGCCACATTAAGTCTCCGGATTCGGAGCCCCCTTTGGTGCATGACACCTTAGGGCCGATTAAGACTCCGAATTCGGAGCGCCCTTTGGTGCATGACACCATAGGGCCGAATAAGACTCCGGATTCAGAGCGCCCTTCGTGGATATCATGATTGGCCACATTAAGTCTCCGGATTCGGAGCCCCCTTTGGTGCATGACACCTTAGGGCCGAATAAGACTCCGGATTCGGAGCGCCCTTCGTGGATATCACAATTGGCCACATTAAGCCTCCAGATTCGAAGCCCTCTTCGGTGCATGACACCTTAGGGCCGATTAAGTCTTCGGATTCGGGGCGCCCTTCGTGGATATCACGATTGGCCACATTAAGTCTCCGGATTCGGAGCCTCCTTTGGTGCATGACACCTTAGGGCCGATTAAGTCTCCGGATTCGGAGCGCTGCTCGTGGATATCACGATTGGCCACATTAAGTCTCCGGATTCGGAGCCCCCTTTGGTGCATGACATCTTAGGGCCGATTAAGTCACTGGATTCGGAGCCCCCTTGGGTGAATGACACTTTAGGGCCGACTTAGACTCTGGATTCGGTGCGCCCTTCGTAGATATCACGATTGGCCATATTAAGTCTCTGGATTTGGAGCCCCTTTGGTGCATGACACCTTAGGGCGGATGAAGTCTCCGGATACGGAGCGCCCTTCGTGGATATCACGATTGGCCACATTAAGTCTCCGGATTCGGAGCCCCCTTTGGTACATGATACCATAGGGCCGATTAAGCCTCTGGATTCGGAGCCCCCTTGGGTGCATGACACTTTAGGGCCGACTAAGACTCCGGATTCGGAGCGCCCTTCGTGGATATCACGATTGGCTATATTAAGTCTCTGGATTTGGAGCCCCCTTTGGTGCATGACATCTTAGGGCCGATTAAGTCTCCGAATACGGAGCGCCCTTCGTGGATATCACGATTGGCCACATTAAGTCTCCGGATTCGGAGCTCCCTTTGGTGCAAGACACCTTAGGGCCGATTAAGACTCCGGATTCGGAACGCCCTTTGGTGCATGACACCTTAGGGCCGAATTAGACTCTGTATTCAGAGTGCCCTTCGTGGATATCACGATTGGCCACATTAAGTCTCCGGATTCGGAGCCCCCTTTGGTGCATGACACCTTAAGGCCGAATAAGACTCCGGATTCCGACCGCCCTTCGTGGATATCCCGATTGGCCACATTAGGCCTCCAGATTCGAAGCCCTCTTCGGTGCATGACACCTTAGGGCCGATTAAGTGTTCGGATTCGGAGCGCCCTTCGTGGATATGACGATTGGCCACATTAAGTCTCTGGATTCGGAGCCCACTTTGTTGCATGACACCTTAGGGCCGATTAAGTCTCCGGATTCGGAGCGCTGTTCATGGATATCACAATTGGCCACATTAAGTCTCCGGTTTTGGAGCCCCCTTTGGTGCATGACACCTTAGCGCCGATTAAGTCTCCGAATTCGGAGCCCCATTTGGTGCATGACACTTTAGGGCCGACTAAGATTGCAGATTCGGAGCGCCTTTCGTGGATATCATGATTGGCCACAGTAAGTCTCCAGATTTGGAGCCCCCTTTGGTGCATGACACCTTAGGGCCGAATAAGGCTCTGGATTCAGAGTGCCCTTCGTGGATATCACGATTGGCCACATTAAGTCTCCGGATTCGGAGCCCCCTTTGGTGCATGACACCTTAAGGCCGAATAAGACTCCGGATTCCGACCGTCCTTCGTGGATATCACGATTGGCCACATTAGGCCTCCAGATTCGAAGCCCTCTTCGGTGCATGACACCTTAGGGCTGATTAGGTGTTCGGATTCGGGCGCCCTTCGTGGATATCACGATTGGCCACATTAAGTCTCTGGATTCGGAGCCCACTTTGTTGCATGACACCTTTGGGCCGATTAAGTCTCCGATTCGGAGCGCTGTTCGTGGATATCACGATTGGCCAAATTAAGTCTCCGGATTTGGAGCCCCCTTTGGTGCATGACACCTTGGGGCTGATTAAGTCTCCGAATTCGGAGCCCCCTTTGGTGCATGACACTTTAGGGCCGACTAAGACTGCGGATTCGGAGCGCCATTCGTGGATATCATGATTGGCCACAGTAAGTCTCCGGATTTGGAGCCCCCTTTGGTGCATGACACCTTAGGGCCGATTAAGTCTTCGGATTCGGAGCGCCCTTCGTGGATATCACGAGTGGCCACATTAAGTCTCCGAATTCGGAGCTCCCTTTGGTGCATGACACCTTAGGGCCGATTAAGACTCTGGATTCGGAGCGCCCTTTGCTGCATGACACCTTAGGGCCGAATAAGGCTCTGGATTCAGAGTGCCCTTCGTGGATATCACGATTGGCCACATTAAGTCTCCGGATTCGGAGCCCCCTTTGGTGCATGACACCTTAAGGCCGAATAAGACTCCGGATTCCGACCGCCCTTCGCGGATATCACGATTGGCCACATTAGGCCTCCAGATTCGAAGCCCTCTTTGGTGCATGACACCTTAGGGCTGATTAAGTGTTGGGATTCGGAGCGCCCTTCGTGGATATCACGATTGGCCACATTAAGTCTCTGGATTCGGAGCCCACTTTGTTGCATGACACCTTTGGGCCGATTAAGTCTCCGGATTCGGAGCGCTGTTCATGGATATCACGATTGGCCACATTAAGTCTCCGGATTTGGAGCCCCCTTTGGTGCATGACACCTTAGGGCCGCTTAAGTCTCCGAATTCGGAGCCCCCTTTGGTGCTTGACACTTTAGGGCCGACTAAGACTGCGGATTCGGAGCGCCTTTCGTGGATATCATGATTGGCCACAGTAAGTCTCCGGATTTGGAGCCCCCTTTGGTGCATGACAGCTTAGGGCCGATTAAGTCTCCGGATTCGGAGCGCCCTTCGTGGATATCACGATTGGCCACATTAAGTCTCCGGATTCGGAGCCCCCTTTAGTGCTTGACACCTTAGGGCCGATTAAGACTCCAGATTCGGAGCCCCCTTTGGTGCATGACACCTTAGGGCCGAATAAGACTCCGGATTCGAAGCGCCCTTCATGGATATCACGATTGGCCACATTAAGACTCCGGATTCAGAGCCCCCTTTGGTGCATGACACCTTAGGGCCGAATAAGACTCTGGATTCGGAGCGCCCTTCATGGATATCATGATTGGCCACATTAAGTCTCCAGATTCGGAGCCCCCTTTGGTGCATGACGCCTTAGGGCCGATTAAAACTCCGGATTCGGAGCCCCCTTTGGTGCATGGCACCTTAGGGCCGAATAAGACTCCGGATTCGGAGCGCCCTTCGTGGATATCACGATTGGCCACATTAAGTCTCCGAATTCAGAGCCCCCTTTGGTGCATGACACCTTAGGGCCGATTAAGCCTCCGAATTCGAAGCCCCCTTTGGTGCGTGACACCTTTGAGCCGATTTTGCCTCCGTATTCGGAGTACCCTTTGGCACGAACAAAACAAAACTCGCCAACACCAGAAACAAGGTGCTTAATTGAGCATATAAAACATTCAGAGCCAGATGCAAATAAGGTGCTTAACTAAGCATATAAAAAACTAAGCATATAAAAAATTCAGAATAAGACGCAAATGTTTGAAATAAAGCTTTTTATTCGATCAAACAGTTGTTACATAAACGCAACTTGCATTTGAGCATTACAACTTTTATTTAATCAGACAGTTGTTACATAAACACAACTTGCATATTGTGCATTACAATACCCATTTCCAATCTCAGACGCTAAAAAGGGGAGAAGATGCATTGGTAAAGCGGAAGCGCCGAATCAACTCCCGTCACCCGGAAGTCCTCCGCGGTTTGCAATGCCTTGAGCCAACTGTGCCCAAGTCCTCCCCTGATACCATTGATAATGTTAAGGAAAAGATCCAGGACAAGGAAGGATAAACCCAACGGTCATTGCTTTTCCTTTCGGGGTGATCTGCTTCGATGACTTGAAGATTCATGCCAACTTTTGGACGCCCTACTTCCTATACGGATGGGTCCTCTGCCGCGCTCCATGGCAACACCAAGTTCGGCTGAACTCCAGTCTCTAACTAACATCCCCACTTCTCCCACCTCACATAAGTGATTGTCTATCTGCACGAAGCGCCCTTTCCTTTTATTTTCAATACTGGCAGCGATCTCGAGGCCCCAATCCCGAGGCGATTTCACTAACACTAAACTCCATGAGAAAAACGTCGGTTGACATTCGCCACGGCGTAGTTATTCAAACGACTTTTTGAAGCACGTGCACTGGCCAAAAATCTAGACCCCGAGCCGAGTTGAATTTGCCGCAGCCACTCTACCCACTGGCTTTCGGCTTCCTCAGGTTACAATAGCCTCATTCAGGAATAAACGACTACCACGTATGGTTCGACCCTGCCGATCAACGTTTATACATTCATTCAAACATATACAATGAAACAAAACGCATACATGCCGAATACGAACTGCAACAAAATATTTATCATAGAACGTTTTTTATTCAATAAAGCAAGCAATATATTACATAGTTTTGAACGCGATCTGCGTTTCAACCTTACAACAAGTATACTTATACGGCGTCACCCTCATCCTCACTCTTCTCGACTTCAAAAGTAGAAAACGGAAGATGTTTACTGTGGTAGAGTGGCGATGCCGAATCAATCCCCGACGCTCGAAGAGCTTCTGCGGCTTGAGATGCCTTGATCCAACCGTGCCTACATCCACGATTTTCACATCGGCAAACTTCTTCGGCAAGTTTTTCCATGGTCTTTTCGATTCCAACTTTTCGGCCTTCGTGGAAACCTTTCTCATAGGCCCTCCCCTTCGCGTTCTCCATTGCGAACATACTCGCCGTCTCACGACCGGCAAGCGCGGAATTGATGAGCCGACTGGTAACCCTTTCTTCCACGATTGGGTTTCCGTGCCCGGCGGGTTGTGCCTGGGCCGCCTTGGTCTGCCTTAACTCGCACTCAGCCGCCTCCGCGCGAGCCTCCAAACTTCGAATACGTTCCTCTTTCTTCTCCATTTCTCGACGGGCAGCACGCAACCGCATGCCGATTTCATAGCCAGTGTAAAGCCCCTTCACCGCCCCGTGAATGCCTTCGTGAAATACTTCGTAGTCCTGACGACCTACCATCGATTACTGAACCTCAGGAGGAAAAATTTGTTGAGCAAACTCGACCGCTACATTTGGGTCTCGAACGATCGAGTCCGCCTCTATCATGGGTCTATTCCCCACAAACACTGCAAAGCTTAATGGCACGGATTTGAGTCAGATCCCCTCTCGACTCGAGGTTGAGAAGATCTGCCCTGTGACTACTTCTCCCGCCTGGGCGATCTGCTTCGACGTCGAGGAGACTGATGCCTCTCTCGATCCCTGGAACTCCTACCCCCTGTGCGCGAAGGGTCACCACCTCGATGCATGTCTCCACCCAGCTCAGCTAGCGTCCTCGCTTCCCCTCTGCTGTTAAAGAAGAGTCTATTCGACATTCACACGATACCTTCAAAAGCTGGAGCCAGTTGTTTACTGTATTCATAAAAGTTGTACCCTTAATCATTTATCCTTTACAGAGGCAACAGCCTCGAGGCAATTTCATTAATTGTGAAAACCTCAATCGCCCAACGTCAACTGGATAGACCCGCCGGCGACCGAATGATCATGCACCGCCTGGGGCAAGGGCAGATTAATCAATCTATTCAGATTAAGTTCCCCAGCCGGCCCATGAATATATTCGGCTTAAGTGCCCAGCCGGCTCATGAATTGACTTCAGAATGATCATGCACCCCCTGGGGCAAGGGCGTGATAGATTTATCAATATATTCGGCCACAACTGCCCAAGCCGGCCAATGAATCGAGTTCGCCTCCTCTAGCGCCCGAATACTCATGCACCGCCTGGGGCAAGGACAGATTAATCTATATATTCGGCTTAGTGCCCCTACCGGCTCATGAATCGACTTCAGAATGATCATGCACCCCCTGGGGCAAGGGCGTGATAGATTTATCAATCTATTCGGCTTTAGTGCCCCAGCCGGCTCATGAATCGACTTCAGAATGATCATGCACCCCCTGGGGCAAGGGCGTGATAGATTTATCAATCTATTTGGCTTTAGTGCCCCAGCCGGCTCATGAATCGACTTCAGAATGATCATGCACCGCCTGGGGCAAGGGCAGATTAATCAATCTATTCGGATTAAGTTCCCCAGCCGGCTCATGAATCGACTTCAGAATGATCATGCACTGCCTGGGGCAAGGGCAAATTAATCAATCTATTCGGATTAAGTTCCCCAGCCGGCCCATGAATATATTCGGCTTTAGTGCCCCAGCTGGCTCATGAATCGACTTCAGAATGATCATGCACTGCCTGGGGCAAGGGCAGATTAATCAATCTATTCGGATTAAGTTCCCCAGCCGGCCCATGAATATATTCAGCTTTAGTGCCCTAGCTGGCTCATGAATCGATTGCAGAATGATCATGCACCCCCTGGGGCAAGGGCAGATTAATCAATCTATTCGGATTAAGTTCCCCAGCTAGCCCATGAATCGTTTCAGCATAATACAAACGAACTATTCGGCATACGAATGATAAGACTGCCATGATATTCAATCATAGAGAGGTCAACAGAGTAATCATTCTATCTAAAGTAGTGAAAGGCAAAAATTCTACACCAACAAAACATCACAAACTGCACATTAGTAGTGAAACAAGAAGATAATTTTCATTAATAAATTGAGCGCAGACAGTAGCCAATTTATACATGAAAACTACTCGGAACCAACAAAAGTCCTAAAAACAAAACAATACATAAAAAAGGAAAGCATTTCATAAAATTCGAATGACTCCCAAATCAATCCTCGGGGTCAGACTCGAGTGGCTCAACGTCCACCTGCTCGTAAGGACTTGGCAAGGCTATTGCAACCCCAGCGGCATCAAGGGCCCTGAGCCACCCGTGTTTGAACCCCCAATTCTCAAACTTTGGGACTTCATCCACTTATCCTTTCAAGGCGATGCCTTTTCCTGCTTCGAATGCGGCAGAAGCCTCAGATTCTGCCTTTTCCTTGGCCGCCTTCAACTCTGCTAACTCCGTCTCCATCTTGTTAAGCGCCTCCTCGGCTAGCCTAAGCGATTCTTTGCTCGCGTTCGCCCTATCTTCGGCATCAAAATGGAGCTGATGGGCAGCCCGAGCCCTTTCCAATTCGGCTTCGGCTCACGCAGTCTCCATAGCGGCTCTCATCATCTCAAACTCGGCCCTGCTCTTTTGATCGACCACCTCTGACTGCAAACGGTCAATCCACTCAAGGGCATCGTGTAGGCGGCGGGCCAAGTCGGCGATCCTACCGACCATCTGCAAAATGAGTTGGGATCGTTAGATGCCATAGGCAACCAAAATCAAAACAAGTCAAAGTTCACCTACCAGAAGGGCCGACTGCGCAGATAGGGCTATGGCCACCAAATCCGGCATGGCATGAAAGGACGCCTTATCAGCTGGTAGGGAGACTGACGCCACCAGGCTCAAGGCTACCGCCGGGTCGGTAATGATGGATGCATCGGAGGCAATCGGCGTGTCTGTGATCTTTGGCTGAACAATAAAAGGAAGAACCACGTCCGATTCCTCTAAGCGAGGCCTTTTGTCGGCAAGACTATCTTCTAAACCGGCCTCTCTCTCGGCGCTACGCGTCTTGCCCCGCTCTTCCGGAATCAACCGTTCATCAATGACCGGCTGTTCAACCTCTTTCGCTGTTTCCGCCACAACAATCTTAGCCGGCTCTTCGATAACGGGTTCGAAAGATTCAACCGAGGCAGGTCCAGAGCGGGCGGCCTCGGCCTTTTTTCGGGCGGCCATACGCTCGGCATTTTTCTTTCGAGCCATCTGCGTGAGGCTTTCCCCAGCCATACCTTCAAAAAAATCGCCGGGTAGGTCACTCAAACCTCCAAAAATTATCCCCAGAAGAAAACTCCGCTCGACCTGAAGTGGACGGCGAGGTAGGCTGACTACGTCTGGCTGCCTCAAACGCCGAGTTTAGGGCCTCGTCAACCTCTTCGGCCTCCTCAGTGAACTCTCTGTCTGGTTCAACGAGTACCTCTACCACCGGCTCGACGTCTTGCCCCGAGTCGGAAGCTTCGAGACCAACTTGTCTCAGACTCTTGAAGCTAGGGAAGATAAGAGCCGCAAGCTGTTGATCGCCGGATGGAATTGGAATATTGTTAGCGGCCGAAAAAGTAGTGTAAGTAGGCTCGTATCGAAGAAGTATGCGGGCCGCTCTCCCTTGCTTCTGTATGTTTGGACAGCCGAAGTATCTGAGTGCAGTCGCAACCTGCGCAAGGACCGCGTCATCGGTAGAAACCAGAATCCTCTTCAAATTACTCCCTGCAAAGACAAAGGGTTAGACACAGAGGGAAGGCCGAGTAAAAGAAAAGTTCAGTAAACACAAAGAGACACACGGCAACCTGGTTCACCCCTCCGTCTGGGAATAGGGTCTAGGCGACCCTTGCCTTCGCCAAATTCCCAGTTCCCTCGGATATTGACTATTACGTCATCCACATGCTTGCCAGAACTGGCCAGCATGGTTACCAAATGATGGTCAGTATCCTTAGCCCTAAGAAAGTACCGCCCAAGTCGACCGGAAGATTTGGCTAAGGCATAGCAGTGCCGAATGGCCGGAATCCCAAGATCGATCCCGAGGCGCCGGTTCAACTCTACGATCCCCATTACGATTCGAAAAAAGTTCACGTTGGGCTGAGAAGGAATCAGACCCCAATAGCGGAGGGCGGGCCTAAGGAATGGATGTAGGGGAAAACGGACCCCGCCCTCTGCAATGGATAGGAGAGGAAAAATGATTGAATTTTGATCCTCTCTCTCCATATCCAGAGTGTTGTTCGTCACTAGAGATAGATGAACATCGTCGGGGATGGAAAAGTGTCGCCGGAATCCGGAGACACAACCCTCAGAAAGGAGGTCTTTCAAGTGTTTGGCCATTTTCACGAGCAGTAAAGGGGTTCACCAAAATGAAAATAATAAACAGAAAGTAGGATTGCAAAGAAAAGAGAAGAAGACTTACGAGGATCAAGGGAGACGAAGGTAGACGGAGAAGAGTTACAGAAAATGCGAGTCAGAGAAGGGATATCCGCTGGATGTCCAAGAGTCTCGAATACTCGACGAACTGTGCATTCGAAAGGACTGAAATTTCAAATCACAATAAATGTGAGACGCACGATTGAGGCGGGAAAGTGTAATGATGAACGAAAAGGTGTGCGCATCCTGACATCTATATTGGGGTACGCGAAGCCGCCTGACCTATTTTAACTTTTCCAATTCAAGAGCAAACACGACGATTAACTTCCGTCAATGGGGAGTTCGGGGGGCAATTGTGGGGGCCGAATAATGGGTGAAAATCAGAAGGTGCGTACTATTTGAAGACTGATATTAATCGACTGTATCCTACGAGAGTGGGGAGCCGAATATAATATATATGCCGAATAGGTGTAAGTCCTTAGGGCCGAATAAAAGAAAGGACAATGATTAAAAAGTAGGCCTTGGCCCCGAGGATTGATCTGAACATGTATAAATACAGGAACAACGGTTATAGAAAGGTATGTAAGAATCACTTCACTTAACTTAGTAAACAAGCTATCTTGAGTGTCTGAACTAACTTGTCCGTCGGAGTGCTAATTTCGGCACCCCCGACCGGAGTGTTTGTATCTTTTCAGGTGTCTAGCTGAGGATCACTAGTGTCTCCCAGGATTTGAAGAGTATTTCCAAACCACTTTCCCATAGGACGTATCCCGGTGTTTCGGAAAAAGAAGGAGAAACATAGGGATGTATCCCGGTGTTTCGGAAAAAGAGAAGAAACATAGGGACGTCTCCCGGTATTTCAGCAAAAAAAGGAGAAACATAGGGACGTATCCCGGTGTTTCAGAAAAGGAGAAGAAACATAAGGACGTATCCCGGTGTTTTAGAAAGAGAAGGAGAAACATAGAGACATATCCCGGTGTTTCGGAAAAGGAGAAGAAACATAGGGACGTATCCCGGTGTTTCGGAAAATGAGAAGAAACATAGGGACATATCCCGGTGTTTCGGAAAGAAGCGTGCAAAACAATGCAAGTGGAATGTGCATGACAACACAAGTGAAGAGGTGTGCATAACAATGCAAGTATAGTGCGTGACAGCGCAAGATAGATGTGCAAAACAATGCAAGTAACAGTGCATGACAATGCATTTTCAGTGCAACATCAACAGCATGTTTGAAGTAAACTACTAAATAAGGAAATACACGCCTTAACGAGACCAATTCAAACGCAACCTCCGATTTACCTCTTGGAGGACTCGGCAACACGCTCAGCTCAAAAGGGTATACCCTGTTCATATTGGCGAGAGGTATCATCTGCATGTGAAACCCTCAGGTGCTGCCTGAACTGCCATTCTGACTTGACGCAAGCTTACACTTGGGGTTGAGATACACCCATACTCCAGAGAAACGGCGAGGCCTGAGAAGGTACAGCTGGAATGCAGTCTCGGAATTTGCTGGAGTTAAAACACACTAAGATGCTCCACATTTTCCCTCTTTTCTTTTGCTTTGTAGTCTGGAACCCACATAGCTTCAAATAGGTCCTTGTCTTACTGTTTTCACAGGACCTAGGTTGAACCCTGCAGTTTATGAATGAAAGAATCTTGTTTTGCACAAATGTGGAGAATGGCACAGCACTCTGAGCACAAAACGATTCATTTTTTTTGAATTTAAGAAATGAGAAAAAGTTTTTGACTGGGTATTGAGCCTACGACTGAACACAGCGCACTACGACTCAACAACGGAAAACAAAAGGTTAAAAAACACATCGAGTAACACTCGAAACGACTCAAAACAAGAATCGGGATAAAACAAAAGGACACGACACTCAGACGTGCATAGGGAGCCTGTTTCTCTGGGTATTGTTTCCCACCCTTTCTCATTTGTGATTCTCACATCACTCTGGCACTCAATCTCTATTTTTCTGAAAAAGCCCTTTTCTCACTTTTTCTCTCATCGCACATCTCTCTATTCTTCAATCTCTCATTTTTCATCCCTCCCCCTGGGCGGTTGATGGATGAACAGGAAGTTGCGGGCTCATGCCCCTAGCATTCTGCTAGATTCTCTTTCTTCTGCTCGCAACAGTGAACTTTCTCACAGTGGGATTGTGCTATAACTAGGTGTGTAGCAAATCTGCAGCTGACATCGATTGACGATGCTCTGCTGGGGAGTTTGGGCATGATCAAACATGTCCTGATGAGAGAGTGGAATATCATGATCCATTCCAATCCATGCTTCGCACTTGGCCCAAAATCTTGCTGCTTAGAGGATGTTGAGAGCTTTCAGCCCTTTACTGACAGCTTCAGTTGTATCCTTTCTGGTAGGTAGAATGCCCTTCTTGGCAAGTATGTTGACAACGGGGAAAAGACAGAACACCTGACTCAACTATGCCCCTTGTTCATCATTTTGACCATTTTTTGTTTTGGTTTTCTACTAAAACAATTTTGATCAATATGAGAGTTAGATTAACATACTTGTTCGATTTTTGATTTAAAATCATGCAACTCAGGCTATGAGCACTGAAAATTTTCCTTTTTTGGGTCCAAGAAATGGTCCAGTTTGAAAAAAATGAAGCAAATTTTCGAGAAAATTAGTCAACTTCAGTAAAAATTCTCAAAAAAACTATTTTTGCAAATGGCCACCGCTCAACGAGCACGAAACCTACTCTTGAGATGTACAACCTCAGATCTAAAACAATGGGAAATTGCCCCTTTCCTGAATGGCACCGCAGCACACTGAATGGCAACGGAAAGTTGCCCCTTGTTTGAATAGCACCGCAGCACTGCACGGCAACGGAAAGTTGCCTCTAGTTTGAATAGCGCTGCAACACATGGCAACGAGTCCTCATAGTGAGAATTACCACCGAATTCTCGGATACAGAGAAGACAAAGATGATCAGAACCATTACATGGACACAGTCGATTTGTAAGTGTTTATGGCTGGACTTCAGAATGAAGTTGCCTACGTATCCCAAACATGGGAATCAAGCCTTACGTAGTTTGGGTGAGGTACACTTAGGTATTTAACCTCTCCTTTTATGCTCTAACTTTTGCCAAGGCCGCCCTTCCGGGTTTTCAACCTTGCGAGCTCTGTTTTTCTTTTCTTTTCAATTCTTTTCATTTTTTCTTCATTTGTTTTCTTCTTTTTTCATCTTTTCTTTTTTTTTTCTTATTTTTCTTGCTCTAACTTTTACCTGGGTCGCCCTTCCGGGTTTTCAGCCCAGGGAGCCTCTTAAGGGTAAAAGTGTAGCTTTGTCCATGCCAAATGGTTTTAGGGTCCCGAAGCCATCCGAATCCAGGAGAATGGCTGCTGTCTGCTGATGATGTAGAAGTCCATCCAATGGGGGCTGAATTTGCCCCTAGTGTTGTGGATAGGAACTCGGTTGTTCTTCAACAAAACTTTTTTCTTTCTTTCCTTCTGGGATTTTGCATTCTTGTCAGTCTTCCTTGGTTTGCAGAAAAGACTCATCTTTGACTCTTCGAATGTATCTGGCATTTTTGCCCCTAGGTCAAGGGCTGCTTCAAATCTGGCCACACAGGCCTTACATTGTAGTTGACGGTTGGACATTCTGAATCCCAGTTCAATTGTTTGAAAGTAAGGGGGTCGAGTCTCGAGGCTGAGAGCGATCCTAAGCTTCACAATCTCAAGAGCGATTCCACACAGGTCTTCGCAAGACGGCACAAAATATTTTTTGAAATCTTTTAAGAAAGCGACAAATCGCTCGCGCTGAAGACAATGTAGAACCAATCTGGATCAAGCCAGGATCCTTCTCAGTACTCACATTAACAAGCATGATCTCAATCATTAAGGGCTTAGCACGCCTCTCTTTCTCTCAGTTGATCAAATTTTTGCAAATCCCGAGGAATTCCTTCCTCTTCGTTTTCATCACAGTGTTTGAAAAGTTTTGAAGAACTTAGGTCAATGCAATGACTTCAAGGCACAGAAAAGACATAGTTTTAGTCAAATACCGCCGTCTCATTCAAAACTTCTGCCACAACTGGCAAAAGGCAGAAGCAAACACAAGAGTGTGAAAATTACTGCTATTTCATTCAAAATCTGTTGGCATGACTGGCTCCAAGGCAGAAACAGACTCAGAAGAAAGCGAAAAGACAAACACAAAACAAGCAAGTGATGTTCGAGGTAACGCCCCCGGAATCACTCGACTTCTATACAACAGGACTGACTCGATACGACAAGACAGACCCCAAACAAAAAGACTGACTCAAAATAAAGAGACAGACTCAAAACAACACAAAACTGACTCAACACCCAAGTCAGAAACAACAAAAAACCAGCATTCGCAAATGCTCAAAATAGTGCATGCCACAAGCCACATCTGAAGCAAACTCAGCACCGCCCGCAGGTGGTCCGACCCCTGATCACATACTTGAATTATCTTCAAAGTCCAACAACTCAGTGGTGATAGCCTTTGCTGAGCTAGGCGGGAGGATGACCTCATTGTCGATCAACTCCTACACTTCGTGGCGAAGACGAAAGCAATTGTCGGTGGTGTGACCAGCTTGTTGATGGTACGCACAGTACTGGGTAGCATCATGTGAGAGAGGGAGATTGCTCGGGAGAGGTTGAGGCTCAAGGGGTTTGAGATGACCCTTCTTAGTGACGATTCGAAGAGCCTTGGACAAAGGCATGTAGAGGGCATGAAAGACCCTGCGCCCTCGAGGCAGATACTTAGAAGCCTGTGGACCTTTATTGGACGCACTAGCAAAAGGATCAACAGGTGCTGCCTTGGTTCTCTGATCTTTTCCAGGTGCAGGGTTAGGATTGGAAGGAACTGTTCTGGTACGACGATCCCTATCCCGATTTTCCCTTTGGTTTGAACTGCTCTCAGTCTGAGCAGGGAAAATGTCATCCACAGTCTTAGCCACAGCTGCGAGTACTTGTTGCTTATTCAACCCCCCGGCTTTCAGAGCCTCAACAGCTTGCTGGAGTTGTTCATAGGGATCTGTGTCCACCTTCATCTTGTTCTTTCCACTAGCCTCAGCTTGGTGGACGGTTTGGGTTGCTACTTCAGTGCGGAGCCCTGTTGTTGCCGACATATCATTGCCGGAGCTTGAGACTGCTTCGGGTTGGCTGAGCTGAATTACGATTCGCCCCAGTAGCGGGGGCTCCTGCGGCACGAAGTTCCCGGCATACGATGTGGTTGGTGGCGAAGCCGACATTCCATAGGCGAGATTAGCCACAGACCTCTGGAGGTCGCCAATCATTCCCATCAACTCAAACGTGGTGGGCTCACGAGTTTGAAACAACTGGGGCGTCCAGATCGAGTGCGCAACAGGCGACCTAGGCGGATGTGGTATTTCAACATTGGTCTCATCTTGCAAGATGATTCCTTGGTCCAATTCGGCTGCCATAACCACAATTTCCTCTGAATTTTGTGTCATCATAAGTTCGCTGAACTGAACGGAGATGATGTAACCGGTGACTGACGGATCAGATAAATCAGTAAGCCTTGACTGGTCTCGCCTCAACAAAGGAGAATACTGGCTATTCTGAACTAAGTCTCTGAACCTTGAAAGACAAAACAGGCAACATTTCAGCCCAATTTCATCAGAACTGACATAGGCATAGCTGAATAACTGTACTCTACTACTGATCACGGTTCCCCAAAATCACTCCTAAAAACTGATACCCGCGGATATAACTGATTCTCAAAACACTGATACTGATGCCCACAAGCCATGATACCTAAACTTGCAAACTGATATATGCATTCCCCTGTAGAGGCACAACTCTAAAAGCACACAACAAGCAAATGAGAGCCAAAAACACCCCTATGTTGGGGTAGGGTTTCCCTGTCCTATTTTGTCAGGAGCTAGGGTTTCACTACGCACGCAGCGATTTCAAACAACCTATAATCGGGTACGCAACCTGTCCTAGCTTGGAATGGTCACTATGGATTCCGAATATGCACTAGGTCGAATGGTCAAAAGGGTGCCCCAGTAAAAATCGGGGTTTGTGTTCCCATCGTGGCAAAGCCCGTAACTGGTCAGCCTTATGGCACGCAGCCTCTAGCAAACCGTTCAGGAATAGCAGATGGCAAACACGATGTCCTAGGCGCACCAATGCACATGTAACGCAAAGAAACACATGAGTGTAGTCGAAACAAGATATCATGAGTTCGAGTCAAGTTCTCTAACTCCCCAGCAGAGTCGCCAGAAACTGTAGACGTTCCTGAACGTCTCGGGAGGGAATCCCATTTTGTTCATTGGGCTCACTACAGTTCGGACTCAAAGTCACGCTTCTGTATCTAATCTCGCAGAGTGTAATGCAAGACCGATGAATCATCAAAGAGTCCAAATCTGGCAAATCGTTTTGAAAAACTGATTTTTAGAAAGAAGTGCCAAACATGAACTGCTTTGCCAGATACAGAGTTGCCACCTAAATATTTTTTTTTGGGGAGAATTTAGGAAACCCTGACTCGTTGCCTAAGGCCACGCGTCCGTCATCACCAAAGTTGCCTCGGCTCAGGAACTTGGGTACGATTGGGAAAGGTCAGCTATGAGCACCCCCGCTGGCCCGATCCGAAGATCGGCCTGTACTAAGCATGATATCGAGTTTTGAAAACATATGTGCTCTTATTCCGGTTATTAGCCTAGAATTACTATGCGATGTGCACAGCATATAAGTATAGACTAGACTACCTAAGTTGGAACAAAGCGTCGCATATCCATTTGTTTTGAAAATGGGTTAATGTTTGCTACTCGCAAGTAGGCTAAAACACGGGTTTCGACGAATTATTCCAATTCAAGCAACCCAACCTTCACCCACAGGCATTCAGACAGTTATATCACATAAACAATTAGCCTCATGGTAAGCATGCTGTCATGTTAACACTTACACACATGCAAGATGTTAAAGCATAAACACTCACAGCGTACTCCGAGCCAAAACAAAGAACATGTTAGTAATCAAATGTATGATCCAAGTCCATGTTAAGATGGCTAAGGCATCGCAGGAAAAATGCAACTATAATAGGCTTGGCTAATCTAAGATGGCATATGAGATGCGACAACTCGATACACGTATTCAAGTTGGGATTGAAGTATAATGCAATTAGTATGATGCGCCGAGCCAGGTGCATGCAATACAGATGAATGATGAAAACATGCATAGCATAAGGATGCTAATTGAAACGTGCCCTAGAACTAACCATCATAAGCAGGTAAGTAAATGGGAGAAAGACGTGGGGTTGGAAGACATGCATCGCATACACGCACGCTTATTACAAAGTTCGCCTTCTCGCGGAAGGGCCGAAAGAATAATACAAATTAATTAACTAACAAGCTAATTAAATATTACACAATACTTAACTAAGTAAACAGATTAATTAAGCTACTGAAAGCAGTAAAGCAGCCTCGGGAAGAGGGAGGAATGCATGCATGCTTAGCTTCGCTCGAAAATCCATCACTATATTCATGCTGCCTCTTTTTGCACTGTTTTATACCTCTGAAAGCTGCACAAGTCCCAAACCTGCTTCAGAACCACTCCCTGAGCACTGAGGGATGTCACCAGCCAAGAGATGGGACCACCGGCCATGGAAATATAGTCATCGACCAAAAGTGGGGCCATCGGCCAACAATACATAGTCGGCCGGCACTGAAGATGGCCAACCGGCCATCTCTTCCTGCAGAATCCTGTTTTGCTGCAGCAGAGGACAGACAAGGCATGGCAATGCATTTTCAAAACAATGTTTGCACTACCATCCTCCTTATCATGTCTAAGACTCAAAGGAGCATGGTTCTTGACCCTCAGGCCACCAATCATGCATTTCGATGCATGATGGCCAAAAAGGCCAAGTGTGCAACTTCAATATTGGATGAAATGCATATAAACACATAAGGGGCCCCAAGCCTCTATCATGATCGATCAAGAGGCAAGGGATGCATGCTCAATGCTGTGCAACCTAAACATGCGAGCATACTAGTGTAGAATGAGCATACAAGCAACAATGTTACACAAGGTGAGTAGCATATAACAATTTGCAAAGACAAGCATGCAAACCAGCATGTGACTTCATTCAATCATGTAACAACATGTGGGGCAAACATGTAGCAACATGTTAAGCAACCTAAAACCAAAATAATGCATGCCAAATGCACTACCACTTAAGCATGCAACAACATGTTAATAGGCCGAGTATGCAACAACATGCAAGGCAAGCATGCAACAACATGCGAGAATGGTCTTAAACCAAAATGGGCAGCTCCTGAATAAGCCCAAATCAGTGGCCAAAGTCAAGAATTGGAGGCATGAAAATGCAAAACAATCATGCACATGTGAGTGGTCCAACACTTAGGCAACCATGCACAATCCTCAAGCATGAGCAAGATGTGATAAATATGAGAATATGACGATGCATTAAGCTTTGAAAATATATGAGGAATGATGCCAAATCAACCAAATAAAGCAAGCAAAGCATGCAAGAAGGTCCAAGGCCTAAGACTAACCAAAGGGCTCAAACCATGGCCATACAAGGGAAGTCCCAAAGGGTCAAAGGGACTAAAAACAGTCCCAATACAAGTCGAGACAAGACCAAAAACACACTTAGATGGCATCCAAATGGCCTAAGCATGGAAGCATACGCAATGATCCGTTCAAGAAGCATAAGAGTACAACTCTTTAAGGCATTAAAGGAGTGATGAAATCAAATCTTCAAGCATGAAACATGGACTGAAATAGTACAACAAATGATGCCAAATCATTGGAATTGTCGAAGTAATGCATGCTAAAAGCTTGGACACCCGAAGCCAACAAGCTAGAATACATGGTAGGTATACAAAACAATGCAAGCATAACCAAAACAATGAAAAACAGAGCTTAATCATGCTACAACAAGGCTTAAAGCTTCATGGAGTTGAGCCAAAATCATATTAAAAACACATGTTACAACATGATGCATGTTAAGGCCAAATCATGGGATTACAAGACAAGTGTATGAAGCATACAAGGCATGTCTAAACCAACTCAAAACAGAGGTGTATCATGGCAAAAAAAAAGCCTAATACATGCTGAAATGAAGCTAAAACAAGTTAAACACACATGCTACCACATAAGCCATTTATGCAAGCATCAAAGACAACAAGGAGAGGGGATGACCCTCTCCTATTTAGGACCTCAAAACCACCTCTCCACCACTAAAAATCCTCTGGATTTCAGTGGTAGAGAGGTCATGCAAAGACCAAGACAATGGCCAAAAGGTATGGCCTAAAACAAGGCCTAACAAGGCCTTAGAGGGGGGAGACAACCCCAAACCTCAAAGTGACCTTAAACAAAGTTCTAAAGCACACAAAATCAGAACTTTTATCAGTTATAGTCGAAGCTTAAAACAAAATGTAAGATAGGCTAAAAGCTTGTGAAAAAATGGGGAATAAAGAGGGTAGTTTCTCACCCTTGAAGAACCTCTTCAAGAACACCACTCCAGCACCTTCCTTGGATCAAAACTAGCCTAAGAACTCTGAAAACAACTCCTTAGCACCTCAGCAACTAAGGGATAGTGTAACACTAGGTGTTTTAGTGCAAAAGTGTGAACAAAAACACCCTTTTAAGCACAAATACACACACAAATCAAAGGAGAGGGAGATATAGAGATAGATAGATATAAAACCTCTAACCCTAAATTTCAGAACCTCTGAGAAGGGAGGAGGGCCTCCCCTCTTATAGGAATTCAATTCCTAAGCTTCTTGGAGAAGCTAACACAAGGGAGCAAATCCCTCCATACACGTGTTTGGAGGGGGTGTAATGTGGATGCCAGCTGTGACAGCTGGCATAAAATATCTGTCAAAAGTAGATGTAAAGGGTCGACCAGCAGAAATGGCCGATTGATCAACAAAGGTGGCCGACCGACCAACAAAGGTGCCGACCGGACACAACTTTTGGCCGATGGCAAGAAAAAAGGGCCGGTGGCATCATGCCTTGGTCGGTGGGTTGAGGGGATGGCCAACAAGCCACCCTCTTCCCTTAAAAGTAGAAATACAAGTGTTTGGTCCACAACCAAGCACAAAATAGTCAAGTTGAGAGATCTTGAGGCGGGGCGCACGACCGAGACCTCCGAGAACTCAAAACGAACACGAACATGGATAATCACCTAGTGTTCAAACGGTGATGTCCAAGTCCTAAGGACGGTCAAAAATGGGGTGTCTACACATGCGTCCTGAGATAAATTCCAAACACGCCGAAATCGTGTGAGGAAAGGAACACTCTAACCACGTTGAAATCATGAGAAGAGGTCGAAAAACCGCTCAGGCTCGCGCTTCACGTGTCCCAAGATAAAACCGGCCCAGGACCGCGCTTCACGTGTCCTGAGATACAAGAAAAACTGCTCGGGCTCATGTTCCACACGTCCCGAGATAAAACCCACCCAGGGCCGCGCTTCACGCGTCCTGAGGTAGCCCCGAAGGACAACAATCCTAAACGCTGCTCAGCATAAAAAGGTAAACGATAGAAGATGACACAAGACGCAAATAAATGCAATAAGTCCGATGATACGATACATGTTACAAGCAATGTAGAGCATGATGTTTAGAGAACGCAATAAACGAAGCGGCTGTAGACACCCCATTTTTGACCGTCCTTAAGACTTGGACGTCACCGTTGGAACACCGGTGATCATCCATGTTCGTGTTCGTTTTGAGTTCCCGGAGGCCTCGGCTGCGCGCCTTGCCTCAGGATCTCTCAACTTGTTTATTTTGTGTTTGGTTTTGCACCAAATGCTTGTGCTTTTGCTTTGAGGGGTAGGGAATGGCTTGTTGGCCATCCCCACACCCCACCGGCCTCCCCTTTTCCTCACCGGCCATTCATTGTTGCCACCAGCCATGGTTTCTTGATACCAATGGCCGATCGGCACTTTATGTGGCCGGCCGGCACTTTGTTTGGCCAGTGACCTCTTTTGCTGGCTGGTATGCACCTTTTGCACCCTTCAGGCATGGTGCATGCCAGCTGGAATGCAACAACACTCTTCCCCGTGCACAGTGTGGTTGTTATGCACCTTTTGCACCCTTTTGGTCTAGCTTCTTGAGGAAGCTTGACCCTTTGTCAAAGCTTCCTCAAGAAGCTTGGCCAGCTGTCCTAACTTCCTCAGGACGCCTTGACCTTCTTGCCCCCTTTGCCCCTTTCTTATTTAGCTTCTTTGAGAAGCTTTAAGCTTCTACATTGCCTATATAAGACCTCCTCCTTCTCCATTGTTAGGGTTAGAACAAAAACCAGAGCTTATACATATATACATCTGTCATATACTCTCTCTCTATATATATATATATCTCTCTCTCATCATTTGTGTGTGTTTGGAAGCCCAAAAGGTGTGTTCTAACCTTGGTTTTGCATTAATACACACACCATTACACCATACTTCAACCTTGAGAGGCTTTGAGGGTTTGTTTTTGAGTTTTTGGACTGATTTTGACCAAAGGAAGGTGGCTGGACTTGCTGTTCATCAAGAGTTCTTCAAGGGTAATCTTTTCACTTTAGATTCCCCAATTTTGCACTAGTTTTTTACCTGTCTTGCATACTGATTTAGGCTTTGTGTATAACTAAAAAAAGTCTTTTATTTTCATGCTTAAGATTCTTCATTAAGGTTGTTTTGGTGTTGGGGGTCGACCTCTTCCTCTTAGGCCTCTTTTGGTCTCTTTTTGTGCTATTTTGGCAAGCTTTGGTTATTCTTGTGTATTGGTCTTCTCACCACTGAAATCCAGTGGATTTTCAGTGGTGAAGAAGGAGGTTTGAGGTCTTCTATAGGGGAGGGACACCCCTCTCCCCTTTGTGACTCATTTATCCATGTTTTTGGCTCTTAAAGGTAGCATGAGTGATCAGTTGTTCTTGGCTTCATTTCAGAGGTTTTTGAGTGTTTTTGGGTCATATTATGCTTCTATTTTTGGTCAGATTCACAACCCCTTGCATGCTTAATATACTTGCTTTGTATTCCCTTATTTGGCCTAGAAATGCATCATGCATGTAGCCTATCATGCCCTCATGTATTGACCTTGCTTTGTGAAGTTTTTGGTCGTATCTTGCCATGCTTAAGGACTGTTAGGTGCTGGTTTGATCATATTCGCCATGTTTAGGGTAGCCTCTTTGCATTTTGGCTTGTGAGCCTTGAAGGTGTGAGTCATGAGCATGTTTTAATTGGGTCATTTCAGTGCTTTGGAATCCTTTCTCATGATATTTCAGTCCCTAATTCATGCTTGTATGCCTACCTTTATCATCTCTTTCATGCCTTGAAGAGTTGGCCTTTCATGCCTAGGAATAGGTCATTGAGCATGCCTTGTGTTTAAGTCTTTGGGGCTGCCATATCAGTGGGTTTTGGGGCTCATTTTGCATGTTGAAACCCTGTTTTGTATTGAGAAGTCTATGCCATGAGTGGTTGGGTAGTTGTAATGGAATGCCTTCTCTTTTGTGCCTTAGTCTTGGGCCCATTGGCATGTATGTTTGCATGAGTACTAGTTCATCATTTTGGACACTTTTGGCCACTGTTTATGGCGAGGCTGAGGTCTGCCCTTTATGGTTTAAGTCCACCATTACATGTTTGTTATATGTTTATTACGTATTTGGCTCATTATGTGTTACCACATGTTAGTCCCATTGAGTATTCGTTCATGTTTACTACATTGCATGTTGCACGCTTTAGTACATTATACATTAGCATGTTTAGTTTGCATTGCATTTGGCATGCCTTGCTTACTTAGCTTCATGTTGCATCTTTGAGCCAAGTTGGCATATAGGCATTGCATTTGTTTGGTTTGGGGTGTCAAGCCAAACTTGAGGGGCGAGGAGTGTTTGTACTCCAAGTGACAAAACACGTCTCGATGATCCCAATATGATAAGGCGTTAGCTTTCATTTGATTGTTGCATGCATTTACATTGAATGGCAAACTTGGCCTCTTAGGCCATCATGCATGATTGATGGCCCGAGAGTCGAGGGCCATGCTCTCTTGAGTCCATTGCATGATAGGGAGTGTGACCATGCTTACATTTGCTTGAAATTCCATGCCATACACTGCTTGCTCTCTGTTGCTGTCAAAACTGATTTCTGCAGGAAGTTTTGGCCGGCCGGCCATCTCTAGTGCCGACCGGCCATCAATGAATGGCCGATAGCTTTATCAGTGGCCGGTGGCAATTTCCCATGGCCGGTGGCCATTCCTCCCAGCCGGTGGTGTTCCACAGTGTGCATAGAACCTGTCCTGAGACTTGTGTAGTTTTCAAAGGAGCTAGGCAGCGAAAACAGAGGCAGCAATGTTATGGCAGCGAGCTTCCGGGCAGTACGAGTCGAGCATGCATCATCCAAACATTTTGAAGGCGGGGTTGTGGCCATTTTAATTTTGCATTTAATTTGTTAATTAATTAGGAGTTTTGTAATAATTAATTTAGTATTATTTATTCGGACTGTATTATTCTTTCGGTCCCTCCGTGTGAGGGCGTATTGTAATAAGTGTGTGTGGGTGTGTGTATGTCTTCCAATCCCGCGTCTTTCTTCCCTTTTATTTATCTGCTTATGATGGTTAGACTAGGGCATATCTAAATTAGCATACCTTATGCTATGCATGCGTGCATCCATACATTTGTCTTACACGCACCGGGCTCAGTACATCATGCTAACTGCATTTGTATTTCAATTACAAGTTGAGTACTTGTTAATTGCAACATTTCACATGCCATCTCTAGGATAGCCGAGCCTATTGTAGTTGTATCTTGCATGTGTTGCATTAGCCATCTTAACATGAACTAGGATCATGCATATGATTGCTAACTGGTTTCTGTTTTGGCTTGCAGTACTAGGTGAGCTTTTTATGCATTGGCATACCGTATGCGTGCGAATGTTAACATGACAGCATGCTTACCATGTGGCTAGATGCTTATGTGATATAAACTGCTTGAATGCCTGTGGATGGAGGTTGAGTTACTTAAATTGGAATAATGCATTGAATGCGAGTTTTTAAGCCTACTTGAAAGTGGCAAAACCATATTTTCTAAGCCCGCTTGAGGTGGCAAAACTCATGTCTTAGCCTACCTGCGGGTAGCACCATCAAACCATTTTTAAATAGACAAACATGAAATGCTTTGTTCCAATTTAGGCGACTCAGGCTATACTTGTTTGTTGTGCGCGTCACGTAGTAAATCTAGGCTAATAACCGGAATAAGAACACATAATGTTTTCAAAACTCGATGTCATGGTTAGTAGAGGCCGATCTTCGGATCGGGCGAGAGGGGGTGGTCATAGCTGACCATCCCCAATCGTACCTAAGCTCCCGAGCCGAGGCAACTTTGGTGATGACGGACACGTGGCCTTTGGCACCGAGTCAGGGTTTCCTAAATTCCCCCATTAAAAAAATATTTAGGTGGCAACTCTGTATCTGGCAAAGCAGTCCATGTTTGGCACTTCTTTCAAAAATCTGTTTTCTCAAAACGATTTGCCAGATTTGGACTCTTTGGTTCAGATTAAGAACCGTGACATTTGAGTCCTGAACTGTAGTGAGCCCAAATGAACAGAACGGGATTCATCCTCCCGGGGCATTCGGGGACGTCTACAGCGGCGCTTTAGAAAGCACCTCATGGGGTGAGTGGCGGTGAACCGCTCTACTCTGACGGGGATCTCCCTTCGTGTGTTCTTCGAACTCTTACCTTCAAGTCACAGTATAAAGGTTCTGATATGCTGACAAGGATTCTTCACGTAGAACACTTTGGATGCCACCTTTCTTCCTGACCATATTCATAACTTTCCCTATTCTCCAACGGGGTGGCAGACTAGGTTGGCTCAGTATCCAGAATTGAGGTGCACACGTGCTATCTTAATCTATGGGGCTACCATACATATTTCAAACCGGGGATACACCCGTCGGTATTTAAACCAGGCTTTAGTCTCGGAAATTCCAAACCTTTGCGTTCTAGGCATCAGTCATTCGAACTCTAGTTTCCACCGTCGCAGTTGGTCTCCTAGGAACTCATTGCGAACACAACCAAGATTCCTCTGGTAGGGACTGGTTTTCAGGGAGAGCATTTTGATTGCCATTCTGGCTTGAAGCAGACTTGAGCTTGGGATTGAAGTAGAGGCACACTCATACTTCGGAGCATTGACAAGGCCTGAAGAGGTACATCCGGAGTACAATCACGGAATTTTCTGAAGTTGAAACAAACTTAGATGCCCGACATTTTCCCTCTTTTCTTTTGCTTTGTAGTCTGGAACCTATATAGCTTCAGATAGGTCCTGATTTTACTGTTCTCACATGACCTGGGTTGAACCCCGCAGTTTTACGAAAGAACAAATCCTATTTTGCACATTTGTGGAGAACGGCGCAGCACTCTGAGCACAAAACAATTCATTTTGAAATTGAGTTTGAGAAACAAGTTCTTAACCGGGTATTGAGTCTATGACTGACCACAGCCAAAACGACTCAACAACGAAAAACAAAGGTAAAACAAGCTAAACACATCTATTGATATCTGAAATAACTCAAAACAAGAATCGAGACAAACAACAAAGCACAAGACTCAAAATGTGCACAGGGAGCCTGTTTCTCCGGGTATGGTTTCCCATCCTTTCTCACTTCTGATTCTAACATTACTTGGCACTTAATTTCTAGTTTTCTAAAAAAGCCCTTTTCTCACTTTTCCCTCAGCGCACATCTCTCTATTCTTCAATCTCTCTTCTTTTTTATCCCTCCCCTGGGTGGTTGATGGATAAGCAGGAAGTTGTGGGCTCTTGCCCCTGGTATTCTACCAGATTTTTATTCTTTTGCTCACAACAATGAACTTTCCCACAGACGGGTTGCGCTAAGATTGGGTGTGCAGTAGATTTGCAATTGACATCGGTTGACGATGCCCTTGGCCAGTTCAGATGTGACCAGACCTTCTCGAATAAGGGAGTGGAATATCCTGCTCCATTTCCAGTTTGTGCTTCGCACCTGGCTTGATACCTCGTTGCTTGGAGGATGAGATAGCTTTCAGCCCTTTGCTGTTAGCTTTAGTTATGCCCTTTTCTAGCGAATATGGTGCCCTTTCTGGCAAGTAGAGTGCCCTTTTCTGGCAAGTATGTTGACAATGGAGAAAAGACAGGAAGCCTGACTCAATTGTGCCCCTAGTTCATCATTTTGACCATTTTTTGTTTTGGCTTTCTACTAAAACAATTTTGACCAAGATGAGAGTTAGATTAACATACTTGTTCAACTTTTTTATTTGAAATCATGCAAGTTAGGTAATAAGCACTGAAAATTTTCCTTTTTTGGGTCCAAGAAATGGTCCAGTTTTAATTTTCGAGAAAATTAGTCAACCCCATTAAAAATTCTCAAAACTATTTTTACAAATGGCCACTGCTCGACCAGCGCAGAATCTACTTTTGAGATGCACAACCTCAGATCCAAAACAATGGAAAATTGCCCCTTATCTAAATGGCACTGCATGGCAATGGAAAGTTGCCCCTTGTTTGAATAGCACCGCAGCACACTGTATGGCAACGGAAAGTTGCCCCTTGTTTGAATAGCACCACAGCACACTGTAACCAGTTCTCATAGTGACAATCACCACTGAACACTCAGATACAGCGAAGACAAAGATGACCCGTTCAATCTCATAGATAGGACAGTTGAATTTGAAGTTTTTTACTGCTGGACTTCAGAATGAAGTTGCCTACGTATCCCAAAGATGGGAATCAAGCCTTACGTAGTTCGGGGTTAAGGTACACTCGGGTATTAAACCTCTCCTTTTGCGCTCTAACTTTTGCCAAGGCCGCCCTTTCTGGGTTTTCAACCTTGTGAGCTATGTTTTTCTTTTCTTTTCATTTCTTCTCTTTTTTCCTTTTCATTCTTTTCTTTTCTTTTTTCTTCATTTCTTTTCTTTTCTTTTCATTTTTTCTCTTTTTTTCTTCTTTTTTTTCTTTTCTGCTCTAACTTTTGCCTGGGTCGCCCTTCCGAGTTTTCAACCCAGCGAGCCTCTCAAGGGTAAAAGTTGTAACAAATCCATGTTGAATGGTCGTAGGATCTCGAATTCATCTGAATCCAAGAGAATGGCTGATGTTTACTGACGATGTAGGAGTCCATCCAACCGGGTCTGAATTGCCCCTAGTGTTGTGGTAAGGAACTCGGCTGTCCTTCAACAATACTTTCTTCTTTCCTCCCTTCTAGGATTTGGCATTCTTGCCGATCTTCATTAGCTTGAGAAATGTCCCAATTTTTTACTCTTCGAGCACATTTGGCATTTTTTGCCCCTAGTTCAAGGCTGCTTCTTATCCAGCTTTTGCAAGCTTTCTTTTGATCATGTCTGACCTTCTTGCCCCTAGTCCAAGGGTTGCTTCTGATCTGGCCATACAAGCTTTACATCGTGGTTGATCGTTGAACATTCTGAATCCAAGTTCAAGGTTTGAAAGCAACAGGGGTTGAGTCTCGAGGCTGAGAGCGATCCTATGCTGCACAATCTCAAGAGCAATTCCACACAGGTCTTCACAGGATGGCGCAAAACATTTTTGAAATCTTTTAAGAAAGCGACTAGTCGCTTGCACTGAAGACAATGTAGAACCAATCTGGATCAAGCCAGGATCCTTCTCAGTACTCACATTAACAAACATGATCTCATTCATTAAGGGCATAGCATGCCTCTCTTTCTCTCAATTGATCAAATTTTTGCAAATCCAGAGGAATTCCTCCCTCTTTGTTTTCATTACAGTGTTCAAAAAGTTTTGAAAAACTTAGGTCAATGCAATGATTTCAAGCCACAGAAAAGTAGGCGAAAAGCACTGCCATTTCTTTCAAATCTTCTGGCACAACTGGCTTAAGGCAGAAACAAACTCAAGAGTGTGAAAATCACTGTTGTTTCATTCAAATCTTCTGGTGTAACTGGCCCCATGACAGAAACAGACTCAAAGGAAAGCGAAAAGACAACATAAAACAAGCAAGTGAATATCTGAGGTAACACCCCCGAAATCACCTGACTACAACGCAACAGGACTGACTCAATACAACAAGACAGACCCCAAACAAAAAGACTAACTCAAAACAACGAGACAGACTGAAAACAAGACAACAGAACTGACTCAATACCTAAGTCAGAAAGTAAAATAACCAGCATTCGCAAAATGCTCAAAACAGTGCGTGCCGTCCCCATATCTGGAGTAAACTGAGTGCCATCCGTAGGTGGTTCATCCCTCGATCACATAATCACATTATCCCCCAAGTTCACTGGCCCGGTACTGATAGACTTTGCAGGACTTGGCGCAACAATGACCTCGTTGTCAATCAGATTTTGTATTTTGTGGCAAAGACGAAAACACATGTCAGTGTCATGGCCGGCTTGTTGATGGAAGGCACAGTACTTGGCCGGATCATGGGAGAGAGGAAGTTTATTTGGCAGTGGCTACGGCTCCAGGGGTTTCAAATCCCCATTTCTAATTTGGACCCTCAAGGCCGCTGATAGAGACATGTACAGTGGGGTGAACACCCTCTGGCCCCGAGGTGGGTGTTTTGAGGTTTGTGGAGTTTTGCTGTATGCACCAGCAAAGGGATTGACAGGCGTTGACTGGGTTTGCTGATCTCTCCCGAGCACGGGATTAGAGTTGAAAGGAACATTGCTGGTATGATGGCCCTTCTCTCGGCTTGCCCCTTGATTCAAACTGCCCCCGACTTGAGTGGCGAAAGTGTCATCCACAGTTTTTGCAACAACTGCGAGTACTTGCTGTTTGTCCAGCCCTTCGGCTTTCAAAGCCTCGATAGCCCACAAAAGATGTTCATGAGGATCAATGTCTACCCCTACCTTGTTCTTTCCACTCGCCTTCACTTTTCCAAGGGATTGGCCTTCCTCAAATGCAGCCCGTCCCAAGGTTGGGGAACCTTTTGGCATGAAATTTTTGGCATGTGATGTGGTCGATGACAGAGCCAATATCCCAAAGGCCAAATCTACCACAGTTCTCTGAAGATCTTTGATCATCCTCATCAGCTCAGAAGTAGTGGGCTCACGAGTTTGAGATGATTGGGGTTCAGGTGCATCCATCATGCACAAGTCCGTGCTTTCTAGAATGAAACCCTCAGGCTTGGGTAGATGGGCTGGGGTAATGTATATGCTGGGGTTGTAGTCAGATGGCAATATATGGATTTGATTGAGATGCAGAGATGACGGGTCAATATTGGCCCGAGGTCCTTTAGGTGTAGGTATGGTCTCTTCGTCAATAAGATCCTGAATCTTATGATAGAGGCGGGTGCAACGGTTCGTATCATGACCGTGTTGTTAATGATAGGCACAATATTTAGTTGGATCATATGTTGGTGGAAGAGGATTTGGAAGGGGTTGAGGTTCTAGGAGCTCTAGGTGCCCTTCCTCTCGTAGCCTTTTCAAAGCTTGGGAGAGACTCATGTAAAGAGGATGAAAGTTTCGGGCTTGGGGCCGATTTGAGGTGGTTGGTTTTTGGCCATTGAGGGAAGTGGTGATAGTGTCTACTTCTGAGCATTTCACTGCTGTGCTACCTTCAGTAGTAGCATTGGAACTGTGAGCAACATTCCTCTTCAGAGGCTCATTATCTTCTGCAAAGATCCCTTGTCGGATGGCATCCTCGATTTGAAACCCCATTCCATGAAGTTCTGGAAAGATAAACAGTGGTAGAACGATCATCTTCTGCAGTAACTTGTCATGTAGATTCCGAACAATCATCCTGATTTGATCTTTGTCGGAAGGCCTTGTAGTCATCATCGAGGCCTTTGCTCTCCATCTTGTCACGAACTCTAAGAAACTCTCCTTTGGCTCTTGGCAGGTGATTTCGAGATCACGAGTTGTGACCTCGATCTGTGTGTTGTAGGAGTATTGAGCAATAAAGGCATCAGCCAGCTCTTCCCAATTCTGTTTCACCGAGTCCTCCAATTTCTCATACCAGATTGAGGCTATCCCAGACATGGTTCGGCCGAAGAGAGACAACTTCTGGGCTGTGGTCAAACCCATTGGCCTCAAGATATCAGAAAACAGGTGGAGATGCACCATTGGGTCTCCAGAGCCATCGAAGCAGTCGATACGCAGCATTTTAAACCGCTCCGGTAAGGTAACTGCAGATTCAGTATACCCGTCCTCTAAATCTGGGATGGAGTTCACTCCTTGTGCTCGTTTGAGTAACTTCTCCAGTTTATTGACCTTTAGTGCAGTTGAGTCAATCTCAAACTCAAACAGAGCTTCGTTTTGATGGAAAGGAGCTTTAGAGACCTGCTTTGGGATTGGCTCCGCTGGATTACCCTGAGTCTCTTGGAGATTTGCAATATGGGCAATGGCTCCGAGTGTCGGGTTACCCATGGGAGGTGCATGAGATGTAGAAGCCACAGCCTGCTGTGGTTGTTGTTGTTGTAGCTGGGTTATCACTTCGGCCTGACGAGCCATGACTTCAGCCTGATGAGCCACGACTTCAGCCTGACGGACTGCGTCCTGCTGCAGTGCCTCGATTGTTTGTTGCAGGTACCGCATCTATTCCTTCATACTGGCTGGGGGATACTAAGCCACAGGAATGGGTGATTGATCTCGTGCTGAGCTGAATGCAAACAACTGTTCCCAGACCAGACTAGACCCGGGTGAACTGAGGTCTGACTGATATAGAAACTATACTGGTGAATTCTGCCCAAGCCTCCTTCGTCTTGTAATCGGTGGGGGTGAGGCAAAAACAGGTTGCTTTTGAACCAATTCTGACCTGACAAAGTCTATCGATACAAGTCCGGTGTACTCGGGGGATATTGGAGCCTTCTGAAGCTATGGTTCCAAGACTACCTTGCAAAAGAGAAAACAGATAGCATCTCAGCCTGATTTACCAGAACAAATATGAGCACAGCTGAATGACTGCACTCTCTACTGAATTCTACCCAAATTTTTGCCTATAAACTGATACCCTCAGGTAAAACTGATTCCCCCAAATACTGATGCCCGCGGGCCTGATACCCAGACTTGCAAACTGATACATGCATTCCTGTAGAGACACACCCGAACAGCACATATCAAGCAAGTAAGAGCCAAAACACCCCTATGGAGGGGTAGGGTTTCCGATCCTATCTTGTCAGGAGCTAGGGTTTCACTACGCACACAGCGGTTTCAAACAACCTATAATCGGGTTAGCAACCTGTCCTAGCTTGGAATGGTCACTACAGTTTCCGATATGCACTAGGTCGAATGGTCAAAAAGGGTGCCCCGGTAAAAACCAGGGTTTGTGTTTCCGTCATGGCAGAGCCCGCAACTGGTCAGCCTTATGGCACGCTTCTCAAAGCAAGCCTCAGGCAAACCGTTCAGGAATAGCATCTGGCAAACACGGTGTGCTAGGCGCACCAATGCAAATGCAATGCAAAAAGACACATAAGTGTAATCAAAACAAGATATCATGAGTTTGAGTCAAGTTCTCTAAATCCCCAGCAGAGTCGCCAGAAACTGTAGACGTGCCCGAATGTCCTGGATCCGCGCGCGAAATGGCGTGAAATCCATTTTCTTCATTAGCTACTACAGTTTGGACTCAATGTCACGGTTCTGAATCTAATCTTGCAAAGTGCAATGCAAGACCGATAAATCACCAAAGAGTCCAAATCCGACAAATCGTTTTCGAAAACTGATTTTAATAAAGAAGTGCCAAACATGGACTGCTTTGCCAGATACAAAGTCGCCACCGAAATGTTCTTGTTTTGGGAAATTTAGGAAACCCTGACTCGTGCCTAAGGCCATGTGTCCGTCATCACCAAAGTTGTCTCAGCTCGGGAACTTGGGTACGAGAGGGGAAGGTCATGCAATGAGCACCCCCGCTCGCCCGATCAAAGATCGGCCTTTACTAACATCATATTTTGTTTTCAAAAACACATGCGTTCTTATTCTGATTATTAGCCTAGAATTACTACGTGATGCACACAACACCCAAGTATAGACTAGATCGCCTAAGTTGGAACAAAACATCTCATGTTTGTTTGTTTGAAAATGGCTTGAAGGTGCTACTTGCAAGTAGGCTAAGACATGGATTTTGCCACCCTTAAGTGGGCTTAAGGAAACATGATTTTGCCACTTCAAGTGGGCTTAAAACTCATATTTCAATGAATTGTTCCAATTCAAGTAATCCAACCTTCACCCACAAGCATTCATGCAATTATATCAGTTAGGCAAATAGCCTCATGGCAAGCATGCTATCATAGCAACACTCACACTCATGCAAGATGCTAAAGCATAAACACTTACAGTGTACTCCGAGCCAAAACAAAAGCTATGTTAGAAATCAATGTATGACCTGAGCTATGTCAAGAATGCCTAATGCAATACATGCAAAATGCAACTAAGATAGGCTCGGCTATTCTAAGATGTCATATGAATGCAACTAGATAACATGTATTCAAATTGGTATTGAAATACAATGCAGTTTGTATGATGCGCCGAGCCTGGTGCATGCAAGATAGATGAATGATGCACGCATGCAAGCATAAGGATGCTAATCAAAACATGACCTAAAACTAACCATCAAAAGTTGATAAGTAAAAGGGAGAAAGACGTGGGGTTGGAAGATATTCACACACTCACGCACACTTATTACAAAATTCACCCTCTCGACGGAGGGTCCGAATGAATAAAACAATGTAGCTACGCTAAGCTATTTTAACTAATCTAATAATCTAATTACACTAATTATTACATAACCAAATTGGAAATTAGCTAACACTAAGCTAATTAAGAATTTACAGCAATGAATTAAATTAGCTAACACATTAACTAATTAATTACAAATAAACTAACTATACAAAGCGGTTAAAACGGCCTCAAGAAGAGGGGCATATACATGCTCAGTCGGCTTCGCTCAGAAATCCGTTGCCATGTCTCATGTTGCCTCTGTTTGCACACTTCTGCACCTCTAAAAATTATGCCAACTTCTGTGATGCTTCTGAACCACCTCATGGACACTCTGAGAGGTCATCGGCCAAGAGGGGTGGCCATCGGCTAGTGGATAATGGTCATCGACCAAATATGAGGCTATCAGCCAAACACTGTTAGCCGATTGGCACACTAGATAGCCGATCGGCCATCTCTTCCTGCAAACTTCCCCTTTTTGCTGCAACAAAGCACAAACAGAGGTATGGCAATGTATTTGCAAGAAAATGTGCGTGCAACCACACCCCTTATCATGTTTGAAACTCAAAGGAGTGTAGTGCTCGACTCTCAAGCCATCGATCACGCATTCCAATGCATGATGGCCAAAGAGGCCAAGTTACACAAATCAATGTCACATGAATGCACAAAAACACATAAATGCCTTGACCTCTATCATGCATGATCAAGAGGGTCAGTGACCGAGAATTGAGGCACGTTTCATCACTTCAAGTATGAAACGTCCCTCGTTCCTCGTGTTCGGCTTAACACCCTAAACCAAACACAATGCAATGCATGCACAACTTAACAAAATTAATGGCACACGAACTCAATGCAATGCAACCTAAGCATGCAAACCTGCAATGTACAAAGCATGCAAAATGCAATGCAACCTAAAACATGCAAACATGCAATGTACCAAGCATGCAACAACATGCAAAATGGACTTAAACTAAAATGGATAGACCACAATTATGCCCAAATCAATGGCCAAAGTACGCTAAAAATGAAGTCCAAAAGTATATGCAACCATGCGTGCCAATTGGTCCACAAACAAGGCATGAAGGCACCAACTCTTAAGCACATTGAAGGAGTATAAAATGTGAGAGTGTGGTAGTGAAGTAGGCTCTAAAATCACATTCCAAATGAGGCTAAACCATGCACATATGACAAACAAAGCATGCTAGTGGGCTTAAAGCTTAAAGCTAGCCAAGGGACTTACACCATGGCCATATCGACCAAGCCCCAAAGGGCCAAGGAGACTCAAAATAGTCCCAAGGCAGGCCAAAACAAGGCTAGAAACATGCTTGAACAGGGCTAACTTATGCTAGGAAGGAAGGCACAAAACATGACGCATACAAGGCCAATGAGGAGGATTACACTACACCTACCAAAACCGAGCATGAGATGATTTTGCCAATAAAAATTAGAGTTATGGCATGTCAAAATAACACCAAAAATGCACTGATATGGCAGCCCACAAGCTTAGGCAATAAGGCATGCAAATAGACTCATACATGAGGCATAAAGCATGACTCATCAAAAGCATTGAAATAGTGAACCATGAGAGAGTATGGCCACACCATATGCACTGAAATCATATACCAAGTGATGCCAAATCATGCAAATAGCCCAAGCAATGCATGCTAGTGGACTCAATGTACAAAGCTAGTAAGCAAGAATGCATTATGGCTATACAAAGCAATGCATGCATGCTCAAAGAAACTTCAAACAGAGCTTAAGCATGCTGAAATATGCGTAAAAGCTTCTTTGATTTGAGCCAAAAGCATGCTAGAATGATGGCCAAAAACATGATGCATGTTAGGTTAGTGAATGGAATTGCACTACAAGTGCATGGAGCATGCAAGAGGTTATCAAACCAACTTTAGATAGAGTTATTACATGCTAAATAATGACCAAAAACATGCTGAAATGGAGCCCATACATTCTTAACAAACATGCTACTTCATGAGGCATATAAGGCTAGTTTGCAAGAATTACACTACAAGTGTATAAAGCATGCATGAGGTGATCAAACCAAGCCAAAACAGTGATATGCCAGGTCTAATAAGTCACAAAAATGAGCCTAAACAAAGCCATAAAGAAGTAAAAACGCATGCTCATTTGGTTGGCCATCAACACTAGCAAGCAAGACAAGAGGAGAGGGGACCACCCTCTCCTATTTGGGCCCTCAAAATAGGGTTTTTACCACTGAAAATCCTCTAGATTTCAGTGGTTAAAAGGCCACGAAAAGTTGTTTTGAAAGGCCTTAGAAGATGGCTCAAAAGCTATGCAAGTTGAGGAACAAATGGGAGAGACAACCCCTAACACAAAATAGGCCTAAACCATCATTTTTAGGACTGAAAAACAGAGTGTTCTTTAGTTCAAAACCAAGCCAACAACAGTTTACAAAGTTGGTAAAACAAGCATGCAAAGCAAAGGTTTAAAGGAACAAGAGCTTAACCTTGAAGCACCTTGAAGGACAACAGCAAAACCAGCCAAAATCTGAGCCAAAATCAGCCTTTTGGAGCTCCAAATGATCCTCAAAGAACCTCAACCCAATGGTGGTTAAGTTTGGTTAAGGGTCTCTTCGCAAAAGTGTAGAGGATTCTTAGCTTAAGGCTTAAAACAAGAAGAGAAAGAGCTTCTAGGGAGACAGGCTCAGATTTTGCTCACAAAATCTTGTAGAGAGAGAGGAATTTTTTAGAGAGAGAGAGTCCCACAATTTCCCACCCTTCAATCTATGAGATATGGCTCAATATATAGCTATCTATGAGCATTTGGTCGAAATATCTCATTTGGAAATATCTGATGCAGTGCACAACAGCTGGAGAGAAAAATATCTGCCAATTCTGGGCTTTCTGGACACTTCTAGCCGACCGGCCATCTTTGGTGCCGACCGGCCATCATTTTTGGCCGATAAGGTTCACTTTTGGCGGACCTATGGCTGATGAGGTCCAATTGTGGCCGATGGACTCCCATAGAGGCTGATGGAAAAAATCAGCCATGGTCCCTAACTTGAAGCAAGCCTAATTCCTTCATCTGGACTCCTTTTCAAGTCATTCTTGAGCCCAAACTGTAGCCCTAGAACTCTTATTTCCAATTATAAAGCCTCACCTCAAAATTCCATGTGTTCTAAGAGATATATCTCTTTTAGTGAAGGTTGCTCAGTTTCTGTCCAACCGGAATGATGCCCAACTTCAACCAATCATATCTCCCCATCCGGACTCGGCTTTAGGAGATTCTTGAGTGTAAAATGAAGCCCTGGAATTCTTCTTTCCAACAGTGGTGGCCTCATATCTTAAATCCAAGTGCATAGACAGATAATCCTGATTTAGCGAGGACCGCTCGACTCTTTCTTAATGATTCATACCCAACTTCTTCCTCAACTAGGTTTCTTCCCTCTTCTCCTCTTTTCTTCAACTCCACACCCCTAAACAAGGTGTTTTGAAAGATTTTTTTCAAGATTTCATCTCTCTTTCATTCATTTCCCCTAGCGAAATGCGAGCCTCGGAACATCGTAGGAACTTTATTTCAAAAATATTTTGAAATAGAGGGTTTTAAGGTCTAAAAACCATTCAAAATAGCTTTGGTCCAAAATAGGGTGTGAGGTTAGGATTTGACTCTCCTCTTGCCGAAGAAATTGAACCTTTGCCCTGCACATCTTTCACCACCAAGTAAACCATCAGTAGTGCCCAAGTCTGAAGGTCGGTCAAAAATGGGGTGTCTACAGTTTCGAGAGGGCATCCATGGAGCAGTGAAAGGGCTGTATACCGCCCATGAAGTCGGCAAGCGTCTACGTGCCGCGCGGCGGGAGATAGAGCAGAAGAACGAACGAATTTGAAACTTGGAGGCTCGCGCGGAGAAGGCTGAGCGTGAGCTAAGGAAGGCCAAAACCGTCGAGCCACGTGCGGCCGGCCAATCTAACCCGGTCGTGGAGGAAAGAGTGACACAACGGCTGATAAGTCATGCAATTGCCGACCGAGATACGGCAAGCATGTTTGCAGTAGAGACTGCAAGGTCCAGGGGTTATGAGAAAGGCTCCCACGATGGCCGGAAGGTCAGGATAGACAAGACCAAGGAGAAGCTCGCCGAGGAAGTATGCCGATATGAAAATCGGGTTTCAGGCACGGGTGGATTAAGGCTCTCCAAGCCGCAGAGGCTCTCCGAGAAGCAGGCATTGAATCGGCATCGTCGTTATACCAACGTCATCACTGTCCTTTTGGTGCTTTCGAAATCGAGAAGAGCGACGATGAGCGTGATGCCGAATAGAATTGAACATACTGTAAATGCTCCAACATAGATTGGGCGCAAACTATGTATTTATTGGATAATTTAATAAAATACTCTGTTTTAAATGTTTGCATGCTTCAACTTATGTTTATACACCCTGTGCCAGTTGACCAATTTAAAGAAACATTTCATCTTGAATGCTTACATACTTCAACGTTCGTCGTGTACTGTGATAGCAACGCAGGGTGCTCCGAATCCGAAGGCTTATTCTGTCCACACGTGACCTACACGGATGGGGCTCCAAATTCAGAGGCTTCTTGATCTTGGCCAATCGTGATATGCATGAATGGCGCTCTGAATCCTTAGTCTTTATTTGGCCCAACCGTGGCCTGCACGGATGGGGCTACGAATTCGGAGGCTTTTTTATCTTGGCCAATCGTGATATCCACGAAGGGCGCTCCGAATCCGGAGACTTATTCGACCCAACCGTGACCTGCACAGATAGGACTCCGAATACGGAGGCTTTTTCTTCTTGGCCAATCGTGATATCCATGAAGGGCGCTCCGAATCCGGAGTCTTTATTTAGCCCAACCATGACCTGCACGGATGGGGCTCCAAATACAGAGGCTTTTTGATCTTGGCCAATCGTGATATCCACGAAGGGCACTCCAAATCCGGAGTCTTTATTCAGCCTAAACGTGGCCTGCACGGATAGGGCTCCGAATTCGGAGGTTTTTTTTATCTTGGCCAATAGTGATATCCACGAAGGGCGCTCTGAATCCGGAGACTTATTCGGCCCAAATGTGGCCTGCACGGATGGGGCTCCAAATTCGGAGGCTTTTTTATCTTGGCCAACCGTGATATCCACGAAGGGCGCTTCGAATCTGGAGACTTACTCGGCCCAACCGTGACCTGCACAGATGGTGCTCCAAATATAGAGGCTTTTTTATCTTGGCCAATCGTGATATCCACGAAGGGCGCTCCCAATCCGGAGTCTTTATTTGGCCCAAATGTGACCTGCACGGATGGGGCTCCGAATTCAGAGGCTTTTTTATCTTGGCCAATCGTGATATCCATGAAGGGCGCTCTGAATCCAGAGGCTTATTCTGCCCGAACATGACCTGCACGGATGGGGCTCCGAATTCCGAGGCCTTTTGATCTTGGCCAATTGTGATATCTACGAAGGGCGCTCTGAATCCGAAGGCTTATTCAGCCCATGCGTGACCTGCACGGATGGGGCTCCGAATTCGGAGGCTTTCTGATCTTGGCCAATCGTGATATCCACGAAGGGCACTCTGAATCCGAAGGCTTAAACCGAAAGACTTCTGAACTGAATTTCACACTGAGAAAATATAAAACTTTGCATTGCAGAAGTAAAATCTGTACATGGTGAAATCTGTATCATGCCCCACAGGTCGGGCTTAATGATAGAATTTGTGCAAATGTGAGGAATTCCAAGGGCATGGCAGAGTCCTACCAGACATGTGTTTGAGCCGATATGCCCTTGTTCCTACGAATGAGTCGATCTGATAGGGGCTGTCCCAGTTAGGACCCAATTTTCCATCAGCCGGATTCCTGGCTGCTGGAAGCACTTTCTTCAGGACCAATTCACCTAGTAAATAGCGACGTAGCTGAACATGTTGATTCTACGACTTAGCAAGCTGCTGCTGGTGCCGTGCCATGGATGCAAGGGCACGGTCTCTTCGTTCTTCAATCAGAGTTAAATCCAAGGTCAGCATCATGTCATTTCGGCCCATATCAAAAACTTTTGACTTCAAAATTGGGAGGCCGATCTCTAGGGGGTTGATTGCCTGCGTTCCAAAGCAAAAAGCGAACGGCGTTTCCCTAGTGGACCGCCTCAGAGCAGTGCGATGAGCCCACAACACACTCGGCAATTCTTCGACCTATCTGCCTTTAGGTTTCTCCAGCCTCTTCTTGATGCCGTCCAAAATGGCTTTGTTGAAGGCTTCAGCTTGGCCATTACTCTGTGGATAAGCCGGGGTGGAAAAATAGGGTCGAATACCATACTTGCTGCATAGTTCTCGGTAGACACCGTAATCAAACTGGGTGCCGTTGTCTGATATAAGTGCTCCTGGAATGCCGAATCGTGTTATGATATTTCTCCACACAAAATGCTTCACATCAGTATCTCAGATGCGCGTTAGTGCCTCCGCTTCTACCCATTTCGTGAAATAATCTGTTGCGATAATCAAAAATCGCTTGTTGCCCGGAGCACGAGGTAATGGTCCGACGACGTCAAGTCCCCATTGGGCGAATGACCAAGGACTGGTTATAGAGCTTAACTCTTCAGTAGGGAGATGGGTTAAAGGAGAAAACCGCTGGCACTGTTCACATTTCTTCACGTAACACTCGGCATCAACTCTCATTGTCGGCCATAATACCCCTGTGTCACAGCTCGATCAGCCAAAGAGTGCCCACCAGAATGGGCACCACAGCTACCTTCATGTATTTCAGTCTGGAGTTCTCGACTTTATCCGGATGAACACATTCTAGGTATGGACCAGAAAGGGATTTTCTGTAAAGCTTTCCTTGCGGGTCCAAGTAGTATCGCAGGGCTTTGTTGCGCAACTTGTGCGCTTCTTTCTTATCCGACGGGAGCTATTCGGAAGATAGGAATGTAGCAATGGAGTCCAACAAACTCGGTCCTGACTCAATGACATTGACCTGGACTTCCTCTGTAGGGCCAATGCTCGGCTTAGGGACGAAACCAACTTCAATTTTCCATTTAATATCTGAATTAATGGCGGAGACTAGGCAAGCCAGCGCGTCTGCGTGTGTGTTCTGATCACAGGTTATTTGGTTCAGTTCATGATGGTCGAATTTTTCCAACAAGTAATTTGTCGTTCTCATGTAGGCTGCCATACGGTCATTTTTGGCCACGTACTCCCCTTTTAGCTGATTGATCACCAGTTTTGAATCGTAAAATACAAGCAAACGCCGAGCACCCAAAAGATGTGCATTCCGTAAGCCAGTTAGCAGGGCATCGTATTCGACTTCATTGTTGGATGCTTCGAAGCCGAGTTTGACAACCTGCTCGATTATTGCTCTGTTTGGAGCCATGATCACTACTCCGGCCCCACTGCCCTTTTGGTTAGATGATCCAGCAAAATACAACTACCAAATGTCCCTGACATAAATTCTCTAGTTCGGCTTAGGTTGAATTTCGTCAGACTTGAAATCGGCAAGACCCCCAGTGAATTCGGCCACAAAATTAGCAAGCACTTGCCCCTTGATTGAGGTTCTAGGAAGAAACTGAATATCGTACTGGCCGAGTTCGAGAGCCCAGTTTGAAACGCGCCCTGATGCTTCTGCACTACGGAGTACTGACCGAAGGAGGTAATCCGTTAGTACCCCAATGGTATGCCCCTGGAAGTAATGCATCAGTTTTTTTGCTACTATGACGAGGGCTAGGATGAGTTTTTCCAACGGAAGGTAGCATGATTCGGCGTCAACCATTGCCTTGCTCACATAATACACTGGTCGCTGCTCCTCCAGCGCTTCCTTTAACCGTACGGCGCTAATGGCTCGGTCGGAAACAAGTAGATATAAAATGAGCGGGTCACCTGTCGATGGTGTTGTCAATAGTGGAACTGATCGGAGGTAAGTCTTCAGACCATTGAAAGCAGCTTCGCACTCAGGTGTCCATTCAAAAGCTTTACCCTGCCGTAGGGTATGAAAGAATTGTTGGCAGTGATCTGTGGAATGACTAATGAACCTGTTGAGTGCGGCGGCCATCCCCATCAGCTTTTGAACCTCCTTGACCGATCGAGGGGAGCCGAGTTCCAAGATTGCTGTGATTTGCCTCGGGTTGGCTTCAATTCCTCGGTGGTTGACAATGTAGCCAAGGAATTTTCCGAATTCGATCCCAAATGCACACTTGGAAGCGCTCAGCTTCATTCTATACTTGTGTAAAATGCCGAATGTCTCTTCCAGATTGGCTAGATGAGTTTGCTCTTCTTTGAACTTCACCACCATATTGTCAATGTACACTTCCATAGTACGGCCGAGTTGCTCCTTGAACATGGCAGTGACCAGCCTTTGGTAAGTTGCCCGGCATTCTTCAGCCCAAAAGGGATAAACTTATAGCAATAGGTTCCTCTTGGGGTAAGGAATGCAGTTTGTCTTGGTCCTCGGGATGCACGACAATTTGATGGTAGCCTCTGTAGGCACCCAGGAAACTCATACGTTGATGATGTGTGGTGGCATCTACGAGTTGGTCTATTCTGGAAAGCGGAAAGCAGTCCTTGGGACAAGCTTTGTTTAATTCGGTGAAGTCCACACAAACACACCAAGTCCCATTTTTCTTCTTGACAACTACGGTATTCGAGAGCCATGTAGGGTAGGTCACTTCTCGGATTGCCCTGGCATCCAGCAGCCGATCAACTTCCTCAACAATGGCAACAGTGTGTTCTAAGATGGAGCGCTGACTTTTCTGAATAATTGGCTTACACTTGGGGTCAATATTTAAACGGTGTTGAGAAACAGATGGATCCACCCCCAGCATCTCATATGGTGTCCACGCAAATATATCAAGGTTGCTGAGTAAGAAGGAAACGAACTGCTGCTTGTCAACTTTATTCAGGGAGGCGTCGACCATGAAGAACCTGTCCGGATTCCCGTCAATTTCCACTCGATCTTGGGCTTCTGTGGCCTTTTCACTTGGGAGCCGTCCAACATCGTCGAGGCTCTCTTGATCCGACACCTCAATAGAATTTACTTCCAGCTCCCTTGGTGTCTTTGCGGCAAGAAGATAACATGCTTGTGCCAATTTCTGTGAACCACAGATTTGTTCAATACCGCATTCAGTCGGGAAGCGGAGGAATTGATGATAGGTACTTGGCACGGCCTGCATGGTGTGCAGCCAAGTTTCATCCCATGATAAGATTATATGGGAAGGTAGCTTGACGACCAAGAATTCCATACCCACTGTTCGGGAGCCCGCTCGAACTGGTAGTGTGATTTTGCCCAACGGGTATTTGGGAAGCCGAATAACGGATAAGGAGCCGGAGACAGGTCCGACTCTGTGAACCTAAGTTTGGTGAAGGTCTTGTAGTACATAACTTCCGAAGTACTCCCTTGGTCAATGAGAATGCGTTCAACGATAAATCGATTTACGCGTAGTTCGATGACCAATGGATCAATGTGCGAGAGCGTTACGCAGATCAAATCAGAATCATCAAAGGCAATACTCAAAGCTTCATGGGGCCATTTTGCTAGTGTGATTTGCTTTTGGGGGTCAAGATGCGACTGAATGGTATGTACCGCGGATGACGTCGGTAGGCTGCATATCATATGGATTACATCGAGTGGAGGTGAATCCTGCCGCAAAGCTACTACCTTTGTTGAGTTGTCTCTTCGGACGTACTGCTTAAGCTGACCATCTTGTACCAATTCCTCAAGGTGATCCTTCAATGCATAACAATTCTCGGTATCATGGCCGTGATCTTTGTGATAATCGCACCACCTGTCCCGTCTCCTCGTGTCGGGAGGTCCCACAATTTTGGATGGCCATTTGAAGAATGGAAGGTGTTGGACTTTCGACATAATTGTGCTGATCGGCTCTGACAACTCCGTATGTTTCTTATCTCTGCGCCTCGTGCACTGTAGACACCCCATTTTTGACCGTCCTCAAGACTTGGACGTCATCGTTTGAACACTCGACGATCATCCATGTTCGTGTTCGTTTTGAGTTCTCGGAGGTCTCGGCCATGCGCCTTTCCTCAAGATCTCTCAACTTGTCTGTTTTGTGCTTGGTTGTGGACCAAGGACTTGTGTTTTTGCTTCTGCGGGAAGAGGGTGGCTTGTTGGCCATCCGCTCAACTCATCGGCCAAGGCATGAACCATCGGCCTTGTTTTCTTGCTATCGGCCAAAAGTGTTGGCTGATCAGCACTTATGTTGGTCGATCGGCTATATTTTCTGGCCGAGCCCTGTTCATCTGTTTTATGCAGATATTTTATGCCAGTTGTCATAACTGGCATGCACAATTTACATCCTCCATACACGTGTATGAAGGGATTTGTTTCAATTGCTTAGCTTGCTTAACAAGCTTAGGAATTGAACTTCTATAAAGAGGGAGCTCCTTCCCCCTTCCTAGAGGTTCATAAAAATTAGGGTTAGAGTGATAGATATAGTTTTGTATCTATCTTGCCTTGATTCTTCATTTTGTGCTTCAAAAGTGTCATTTTGTCTTACTATTGTACACAAACACATACTAGAACACCATCCTCTTGGAGCTGAGGTCCTTGAGGTTGATTTTAGTGTTCTTGGGCTGGTTTTGATCAGAGAAGGCTGCTGGAGCAGTGTTCTTGAAGGTGGTCTTCAAGGGTGAGTTCCTTGCTTTTAAACCCCCATTCTTGTTTTAGCTTTTAGACCTACTTGCTTATTGTTTTAAGCTTAACTCTTAACTGATAAAAGTTCTATTTTTACATGCTTTAAATCTTTGGTTAAGGTCACTTTTTGGTTGGGGGTCATCTCCTCCCTCCAAGGCCTTGTTAGGCCTTGTTTTAGGCCATCCCTTTTGGCCCTTGTTTTAGGTTTTGCATGACCTTTCTACCACTGAAATCTAGAGGATTTTCAGTGGTGGAAAGGTGGTTTTGGAGTCCTAAATAGGAGAGGGTCATCCCCTCTCCTTGTTGTTTTGTATGCTTGCATAAGTGGCTTATATTGGTAGCATGTTGGCTTAGCTTGTTTTAGCTTCATTTCAGTATGTATTAGGCTTTGTTTTGCCATGATACAACATTGTTTTTGCTTGGTTTTGTCACTCCATGCATGCCTAATACACTTGTAGTGTAAATCACACAAACTAGTCTTATATGCTTCATGTTTGAGCATGTCTTTCTAGCTTATGTTGACTCCATTTCAGTGGGTTTTTGGTGTTGTCTTACCATATCATACCTCTGTTTAGGTTTGGTTTGGTTAGCCTTTGCATGCCTCATGCACTTGTAGTGCATTTCCATGAAATTGCCTTAACATGCTTTGTGCTTTAAGCCATGTTTTTAGCATGATTTTGGCTCAACTCAAAGAAGCTTTTAGCCTTGTTTTACCATGCTTGAGCTCTGTTTTGTGTTGTTTTGATCATATATGCCACGCTTTGTATAGCCATAAGGCATTCTAGCTTGTTAGCTTTGAGTGTCCAAGTCACTAGCATGCTTTATTTGGACTATTATCATGATTTGGCATCATTTGAAATGTTATTTCAGTTCATGTTTCATGCTCATATACTTGCACTTATCACTCCTTTAATGCTTTAAAGAGTTGATGTCTTATGCCTCATGAATGGACCATTGTGTATGCCTCCATGCTTAGGTCTTTGGGATGCCATCTAAGTGGGTTTTTGGGCTTATTTTGATATGCCATAACTCTGTTTTTCATTGGTTAATTCATGCCATGTTTGGTTTTGATAGGTGTAGTGTAACACCCCTTTGTAGCCTTGTATGCCTCATGCCTTTTGGAGTTGTATTCTAGCTTGTGTTGGCTAGTTTCGAGCGTATTTTTGATCTTGTCTTGACCTGCCGTGGGACTGTTTTGGATGCCCTTGGCCCTTTGGGGCTTGATTCTTGTGGCCATGGTTTGAGTCCCGTGGCTAGCCTTAAGCTTTGGGCTTTCTTGTATGCTTTGTGTGCTTTGTTTAGTTGGTTTGCCACCTTTCCATGCATGATTTCAGAGCTTACAATGTTTGTCACATGTCCATATTTGTCCCCTTTTAAGTGCTCTTGAAAGTTGTGTCTCCTATGCCTAGGTGTTGGACCATTTACATGTGCATGTTTGTTTTGCATTTTCACACTTCCAATTCATAACTTTGGCCACTGATTTTGGGCATGGCTGAGGTCTGTCCATCTTTAGTTTAAGTCCATTTACCATGTTGTTCAAAGTTGCTACTTTACATCATGCTTACATGCTTGTTGCATGCTTGTCCTATTGCATGTTGTCACATGCTTGCTAATTGACATGTTGTTGCATGCTCATCCATGCTTGCCTTATATGTTGTCGCATGCTTGTTACATATTTAGTACATTATATGTTGTTGCATATTAGTTCCATTGCATGTTGTTGTATGCTTAGGTTGCATTGCATTGTGTGTGCATTGCTTTGCCTCTTGATCGAACATGATAGAGGTTAAGGTCCCTTATGTGTTTTGTTCATTTCATTTGATATTGAATTGCACACTTGACACTTTTGGCCATCATGCATTGAAATGCCGATTGATGGTCCGAGGGTCGAGAACTACACACCTTTGAGCCTTAAACATGATAAGGGGTGTAGTTGCAAACATTGTCTTGCAAATGTATTGCCATGCCTCTGTTTGTCCTCTGCTGCAGCAAAAGAGCATTTTACAGGAAGGGATGGCTGATCGGCCATCTTCAGTGCCGGTCGGCTACAAGTGTTTGGCCGATGGCTTCATATTTGGTCGATGACCTGTTTATCTTAGCCGATGACCATGATTTTTGGCCGATGGCCTCCCACAGTGCCCATGGGGTGAATCAGAAGTGTGTTGGGAATTTTCACACTTTGCAGAGGTACAAAGCAGTGCAAACAGAGGCAGCATGAGGCATGGCAACGGATTTCTGAGCGAAGCCGGCCGAGTGTGCATTTGTCCCTCTTCTCGAGGCCTCTTTACTGTTTTTCGTAGCTTAATTAATTTGTTAATTATTTAAGTGTTGTAATAATTAGTTGTAGCTAGTTATTTGTTTGATTGTGTAATAATTAATTAGCTTGTTAGTTAGTTAATTAGATGGTTTGTATTATTCTTTCGGTCTCTCCCTCAGAGAGCCAATTGGTGTAATAAGCGTGCGTGCGTGTGTGTGATGCATGTCTTCCAACCCCCATTTCTGTCTCCCTTTTACTTAACCGCTTACGATGGTTAGTTTTAGGGCATCTTTCATTTAGCATCCTTATGTTCGCATGTTTGCATCCATTCATTTGTATTGCATGCACCAGGCTCGACGCATCATACTAACTTCATTGTATTTCAATCCCTACTTGAATACATGTATCGAATTGTCACATCTCATATGCCATCTTAGAATAGCCGAGCCTATTCTAGTTGCATTTTGCCTGTGTTGCATTACCCATCTTGACATGAATTAGGATCATGCATTGATTACTAACTAGTTCTTTGTTTTGGCGCGGAGTATGCTGTGAGTGTTTATGCTTTAGCATCTTGCATGCGTGTGAGTGTTAACATGACAGCATGCTTGCCATGAGGCTAATTGCTTATGTGATATAACTACCTGAATGCCTGTGGGTGAAGGTTGGATTACTTGAATTGGAACGATTCATTGAAATCCGTGTTTTAGCCTACTTGCGAGTAGCAAACTTAAAACCATTTCCAAACAAACGGATATGCGATGCTTTGTTCCCAATTAGGCGATCTAGTCTATACTTGTGTGTTGTGCGCATCACATAGTAATTCTAGCTAATTAACCGGAATAAGAACGCATGTGTTTTCAAAAACAAGATATCATGCTTAGTACAGGCCGATCTTTGATCGGGTGAGTGGGGGTGCTCATTGCATGACCTTCCCCTCTCGTACCCAAGTTCTCGAGCCGAGGCAACTTTGGTGATGACGGACACGTCACCTTCGGCACGAGTCAGGGTTTCCTAAATTCCCCCAAAATAAAATATTTAAGTGGCGACTCTGTATCTGGCAAAGCAGTCCATTTTTGGCACTTCTTTCTTAAAAATCAGTTTTCCAAAACGATTTGCCGGATTTGGACTCTTTGGTGATTTATCAGTCTTGTATCACACTTTGCGAGATTAGATTTAGAACCATGACATTGAGTCCGAACTGTAGTAGCAAGAGTACAAAATGAGATTTTCTTGGGAGTTCTCCGGGCACGTCTGCATGCGCATGCTATCTACTTGAAGTTGTTCGCTAGCTTGGTGGGAACATTGGTCATTTGCACGGCGCGAATCGCATCTCTTGTCTCGTTTTGCTCGATTCTGTGGTTCAGGGCTCCGTGATGGTACAAAATTTATCGGTTGAACAATCTCAGAAGGGGCCGTCTTGTTGGCCTTGTTCCCGGCTTTAACCCGCAGAGCGTCATCTTCCACTTTGCAGTATTGCTTGACTTTCTTCATCAATGACCAAACTGTTTTGGGAGGCCTTCTAGTCAAGGAACTGCGGAGGGCACCATTAGGATGCAACCCCATTTTAAAGGCGGCGATGACCATGGAGTCATTGCAGGCGTCATCCACAAGGTTAAAGCACTCCTAATAGCGCGCCGAATATGCTCGTAAGGTCTCCCCTGGTTGGAGTTGCATTGCCCAGAGAGAGTCGGCTTGCTTCGGCTGGACCTTATTGGTGATGAATCTCAGCCTAAAGGATTTCTGTAGTTAATGGAAGCTTTTAATCGATGCTGGTTCCAACTTGTAATACCATCTGACGGCCAATGGTCCTAGACTGCTTGGAAATATTTGGCACATGAGAGCCTCGTCGTCTGCATGCAGCGTCATGGCTTGCTATAATGACGGATGTGGTCAGTGGGATCTGATTTTCTGTCATATAGAGTGAACGATGGAGCCTTGAACTTTTTGGGTAGTACTGCCTTTGCGATCCGTCGCACAAAAGGGTCATGTTGGTCCTCTTCGTCTGAACCATTTCGTCTTCGCTTGTGGCGTGCACATGGACTCTCTTCGGAGGAACTGGTGGTTTCGACTCGTCTCTTCTTTTTGGGCTCTGGGGACAATGAGTCACAATCACTGTCACTATCTTGTCTTCGGGCTCGAAGTCATTGGCCATCTTCTCTTAGAGGTCGTCTCGGATCTTGGCGTGCAGCTTGTTTCGACTTTGCCACGTCCAAGGCCAAATCCTGTCGGAGGCGCTCGTTCTTAGTGATCATGTTTTCCAACCTCTGTTTGTTTTACTTTGCCTGTTCCATGATCGCTTGCATTGTCTCATGTGCTGAAGTCAAGGGTGAGGTATGGGCAACTGAGTCGAAGTTCAAGGCACGTCTTGCGGTGATGTTCTCCGGTCCTAGCATGTTTGTTGGAGTGAGGTCATCTCTCGGTGTGGTTTCGTCAGCGACTATCGAAGGATCTTCCGTTACGCCCGCTATGGATGTATTTGAGTATTCCCACAAACGGCGCTAATTGTGGGGGAGTGGTTTGGAAATACTCTTCCGATCCAATGGAACGCTCGAGATCCTTAGCTAGCTACCTAAAAAGGAATGAACACTCCGGTCGGGGGTGCCGGAATTAGCACTCCGACGGACAAGTCAGTGTATACTCTCTTGGTTTCTTGTATCTTAAGTTAAGTGCACTAGTTCTCACATACCTCTCTTCAGTTGATGTTCATCTATTTATATCTCCTCTTGGGCCTCAGAGTTGGACCCACCTATAATCCACCGTGTAACTATTTACTCGGCTCCTTTTGTTGCAAACCGCTCTTCACTCGGCTTCTCGCTCAGCTGGTCATGCGGCCGATGAGAATACTTCTAGACTTGTATAAGATGGGGCCGAATACAATGTATATACCTCGGCTCTCCACGTTTACTTACTCGGCTCTCCACGTATAAGATGGGGCTTGTCGTCTTCCGAAAGGAGCACGAAAAGTTGAGCTACAGTTTCTTTGCATTGCATTTGCATTGGTGCACTTAAGTCACTGTGTTTGCCGACTGTTATTCCTGGACGGTTTGCTAGAGCCTTGCCTAAAAGCTTGCCAAAAGGCCGACCAGTCGTGGGCTCTACCATGTTGGGAACACAACCCTCAGATCTGGATCACCGCTCTACCGTTTGATCCTCCTTTCACTTCTTGGTGTTAGGTATGAGAGGTATATTAGGTAGCCTTGCTAAGGTACCCATTTGACCATTCGGCTTAGTTGCATATAATGAAGCCATAGAGACTGTTCCAAACTAGGACAGGATGCTCACCCGAATACAGGATTGTGTGAAACCACATATTTGAAATAGTGAACCCTAGTTCCTGACGAAACTAGGACAGGGTAACCCTACCCCAGCATAGGGGTGTTTTGTTTCTCTTTAACTGGTATGTGCTTTACAGTGAAACTGTACAGGAATGTGCATATCAGTTGCATAGTGTATCTGATTTGGGGCAAAATTCAGTGTGGAGTGCAGTCCTACAGCTTTAATCATGTCTGTGTTGATAACATCTTAGCTAAAGGTGTTGTGCAGTTTTTGATTGGTGTATTTTACTTTATTTCTTTTTCTAGGTAGTTTAAAACCATAGCTTCAGAAAGTTCGGATATCCCCCAAGCACTTTGGACCTGGGTCTGAAGACTTTGCAAAGTCGGGGATCTTGTTCAGGGACAGCCCATGTTTGCTTCGCTCTCACCGGTTACAAGATAGAGGAGGGTTGGGCAGATTTCACCAGTCCAGTTTTAACAGCAATCCCCACTTAACTCATCTGTGTCTAGTCTAGTTCAAGAACAATCATCTACTTCTTGTTCAATTCAAGACCGGTCACCTAATATGTAGGAGCTAATATTTCAGTTGTAACAAACAATTCAAACACTGCAGCAAGATGCGGCCCGCCAGGCCGAAGTTACAGCTTGTGCCGAAGTCACAGCTCGTCAAGCCGAGGTCATAACCCAACTACAACAACAACAACCACAACCGACTGCGGCATCTTCATCCCATGCATCTACCACAGCCATCCCAGTACTTGGTGCCATTGCTCAAACTACCAATGTTTAAGAAAATTAGGGCAATCCGGTAGAGCCAATCTCAGTACAAGCATCTAAAGCCCCGGTTTATCAGACCGAGGCTCCATTCGAGTTTGAGGTTGACTTGACTGCGCTTAAGATCAATATGCTAGACAAACTATTCAGTAGAGCGTAAGGGTTTAACTCCATCCCAGACATAGAAGATAGGTACACTGATTCTGTGGTTACATTGCCGGATCAGTTTAAAATGCCACACATAGAGCATTTCGACAGCTCTGGAGATCCAATGGTTCATCTGCACTTGTTTTCAGATATTTTGAGGTCAATGGGCTTAACAAGACTACAAAAGTTGTCTCTCTTTGGTCACACCATGTCCTGTATAGCGGCCATTTGGTATGCCAAGTTGGAAGATTCGGTTAAACAGAATTGAGAGGAGATAGTAGAGGCCTTCATTGCCCAATACTCCTACAATACGTAAATCGAGGTCACAACCTATGATCTTAAGGTGACACACCAAGAGCCAAAGAAGGGTTTCTCTAAATTTGTGACACGATGGAGGGCTAAAGCTTCGATGATGACCATGAGGCCTTCCGAGAAAGATCAAATAAGGATGGTAGTTCGCAATCTGCATGGTAAGTTGTTACAGAAGATGATTGTCTTACCTCTGTTTATGTTCACTGTGCTCCATGAAATGGGAGTGCAAATCAAGGATGCTATGAAGCAGGGCCTTGTCACTAAAGAGAAGGCGCCAGTCAAGAGGCTATTTGTCCGCAGTTCCAATGCTGCCAGTGGTAGCATAGCTGCAAGGCCATCGGATGTAAGCGTTGTCACCACCACAACCAAGACTGTCGATCCCTTTACCAACACAAATCCACAAACCTCAGCCAACCCTACTCGATCCCAGAGGACTTTTACCCAAATTTACATGACTTTGTCTAAAGCCATACAGGTGCTAGTCAAAAAAGGACACCTCAAACCCTTAGAACCTCGTCTATTGCCATATCATCTCCTAGCTAAACACAACCCTACAAAGTACTGTGCGTTTCACCAGCAGCATGATCAGGATACCGATCAGTGCTTCCAACTGCGTCATAAGATTCAAGATCTCATTGACAACAAGGTGATTGCACCACCCCAGAAACCAAATGTAACCACAAACCCACTCCTGGCCCACAATCAAGTCCTTCCACCTGTAGACACCCCATTTTTGACCGACCTTAAGACTCAGACGTCTTCAATTGAGTGCTTGGTGATTGTGCATGTTGTGCTTGTTTCGAGGTTCCAGAGTTTTCGGCTGAGTGCCTTGCCTCCGGGCCTCTGAACTCTTTGTGTTTCGACTCGGTTTGTGGACCGAGCCTTGTTTTCCTTGCTTGAGGGAAGTTGAGGTCTTGTAAACCCCTTCTTGTGGTCGTAGGCCACTTTTACCGTTTGGAGACTAGTTTTCGATTTTCGGAGCCTTCGGTCGCGCGCCTTGTCTCGAGACCTCTTAACGTTCTCCGTTTGGCGTGGTTTTTGAACCACACCTTCTTTCCCTGGCCTAGAGGGCCACTGTGGTTTGGGAGACCACTTTTGTGGCCGTTAACCACTTTTGGTGCTTGTCAGCTAGTTTTCGAGGCTCTCGGCTGCGCGCTTTGCCTCTTGAACTTTCGTCTTGCATCCGTTTTAGTTTTTTTTTGGTACAAACCTTGTTTTCCTTATTTGGAAGGTGGTACAAGGGTGGGAGACTAGTTTCTCTCCCCGCAAAGCACTTTTCTTCCTGCCAGCCAGTTTTCTGGTCTGGCAACTGGTCTCCCTGATCTTTGAACCATCAAAAGTGGTCGGCCACCACACCATTTGCTTGTTTTCATGCTGTTGACCTTCTCCAACCATGGCCGACCACTTTTATTTTTGGGAGACCACCTGTAGTGGTCGGCCGACCACTTAAAGTAACTGGCCGACCACTTCAAGTGGTCGGCTACTTTTTATCACCTTTTTGAGAATATTTTCTTCCTGTTGGCACAGTTGGAAGGCACTGAAACCATCCTCGATACACGTGTATAGAGGAATGGCCTTGAACCCTTAGCTTCTTCAAGAAGCTTGAGCCTTGCTTCTCTATAAGAGGGAGGCTCCCCTCCCTCCTCCAGGTTCAGATTTTGTGCATTGAGATATACATACACATATATCTCTATATCTCTCTCTTGGTCTCATATTTGTGCCTTAAAGTATAATTTCTTCATACTTTAACACACAAACACACACTGAAACACTGTCCTTTTGTTGTTGAGGTGCTTAGGAGCTGGTTTTGAAGTTTTTGGTTTGGTTTGAGCTTGAAAAATCGGCTGGAGTTGTGATTTTGAAGTTGGTCTACAAGGGTGAGCCTTTAACCCTTTAAACCCTTTGTTTTGATTAAGCTTTTGGACCCACTTGCATATTGTTTTAAGCTTAACTCTAAACTACAAAAAGTTCTAACTTTGCATGCTTAATATGTTTGTTTAAGGTCACTTTTGTGTTGGGGGTTGTCTACCCCCTTCTTAGGCCTTGTTTGGCCTTACTTTTGTGCCTTCTTTTTAAGCTTTGGGACCATCTTGTTTTGACCTTTCAACCACTGAAATCCAAAGGATTTTCAGTGGTGGAAAGGTGGTTTTGGGGTCCTAAATAGGAGAGGGTCATCCCCTCTCCTTGTGTCTTGTTTACTTGCTTTGAATGCCTCATGTGTGAGCATGTTTGTTAAGCTTATGTTGGCCATATCTTAGCTTTTATTTGGGCTTATTTTTTTGTGGCATACCACTGTTTTTACTTGGTTTTGTCACTCCATGCATGCCTTATACACTTGTAGTGTAAATCACACAAACTAGTCTTGTATGCTTCATGAAGTAGCATGTCATTCTAGCTTCATTTGAGTCTATCTCAGCATGTTTTTGGTGTTGTTTTACCATGTCATACCTCTGTTAAGGTTTGGTTTGGTTGGCCTTTGCATGCTCCATGCACTTGTAGTGTAATTCCTTGAATTAGCCTAACATGCATCATGCTTTAACATGTCATTCTAGCATGCTTTTTGGCTTAACCTTGAGAGGCATTTGTCCATGTTTTAGCATGCTTTAGCTCTGATTTGTGTTGTTTTGGTCATGCATGCCATGCTTTGTATAGCTATAGTGCATTCTAGCTTGTTAGCTTTGTGTGTCAAGTCCACTAGCATGCTTTACTTGACCTATTTGAATGATTTGGAATCATTTGTAATGTGATTCCAGTCCATGTTTCATGTCCATGCACTTGGATTTTTCACTCATTCAATGCGTTGGAGGGTTTGCCCCTTTATGCCTTAACATGAACCATTGCGTATGTCTTCATGCCTAAGCTTGCGAGCTATCATTTCAGTGCTTATTTGGGGTTATTTTGCCATGATATAACTCTGATTGTTGTTGGTTAAGTTATCCCATGCTTGGTCTTAATAGGTGTAGTGTAATCCACCTTATTTGCCTTGTATGCATCATGCCTTATGCCCTTCATGCTAGCTTGTTTTGGCTTCCTTCCATACATGTTTTAGTATCATTTTGACATGTTCTAGGATTGTTTTGGGTTGCCTTTGCCATATGCTTCATGCTTTGTATAGCTGTAGTGCAATTGACCTTGCTAGCTTTGTGTTTTGGTGACTCATGCATGCTATCTTTGAGCTATTTAGATGATTTGGCATCACTTAATACTTCATTTCAGAGCATGTAGCATGACTATGTTCCCACTTCTTTCATGATTTAAGTGCTTAAAAGGGTTGTGCATTATTGCCTTGCTTATGGCCTAGCTTGTATGCTTGCATGCATCAACCTTTGAGCCCTTAACTTAGCATGTTTTGGTCATTGTCTTGACCTATTTCAGCTCTGTCCATGTTTGGTTCATGCATTTGTGCCATGTATTACATGCCTCCTTTGTAGTCCTCCTTATTAGCTTTCATGCTTTAGGACCTTTGCATGCTATGCTTGCTTTGTTTGAATGATTTGGCATCATTTCTTACTTAATTTCAGTGCATTTAGTGTTGTTACAATTCTACATTTTTCACTCCTTGAGCCTTCTCGAGGGTTGTGCTCTTAGGCCTACTTTGTTGGCCAATGCATTGTGCATGCATGCCTTGCCTTTTGTGCCTTTATTTTCGTGTTATGGCCACTGATTTGGGCATGGCTGAGGTCTGTCCATTTTGGTTTAAGTCCATTGAGCATTGTGTATGCCACGTTACATCGCGTCATGCATGTTATGTTATTCTTTGCATTGTGCATGCCATGCTATTGATTCACATTGTGTATGCCATGATCATATTGCATTGAGTATGCCATGATAGTCATTGCATTGAGTATGCCATATTTTTCATTGCATTTGTGTATGCTATGTTCATTTGCACTGTGCATGCTAGTTGTTGTTCATATTGTTGCATGCTTATGTTGTCTTGCATCGAATATGCATGCAGTAGCATTGTGCATTGTGCATGCCATTAGCCTTGTTAGGTTGTTCATGTTGCATTGCATGTTTGCATGCTTGTCCCTCCCATGTTGTTCGCATGCTTGTTTTGTTGCATTGCATGTTTGCATGCTTGAGTCGCATTGTGTATGCCATGTTATGTGTTGCATTGTGTTTGGAATAGGTGTTAGTCCAAACACGAGAAACGAGGGACGTTTCATACTTGAAGTGATGAAACGTGCCTTAATTCTCGGTCGCTGATGCTCTTGATCATACATGATAGAGTTTTAGGCCTTACGTGTTTACTTGTGCATTCATTTTACATTGAATTGTGCAACTTCGCCTCTCGGCCATCACGCATTGGAATGCGTGATTGGTGGCCCGAGGGTCGAGAACTACACTCCCTTGAGCTTATGAAATGATAGGGAGGGTGGTTGTGCACACATATCTTGCAAATACATTGCCATGCCCTTTCTTGCCCTCTATTGCAGCAAATTGGAAGAATGCAGCAACAACTGGTCGGCCAGCCAGAAAAACTAGCTGGCCGACCACTTTTTCTGCCCTGCAACAACAAAAAAGTGGTCGGCAGGTGGTCTCCCACACCAACAACTGGTCGGCCACCCTCCCACAGGTCCCCAAGGTGAGTTAGAAGCTATCTGGAACTTGGTGCAAGTTTCTGAGAGCAGTTGCAAACAGAGGCAAATCGGGGCATCGCGACGAATTTCCGAACGAGGCGACCGGGCATGCATCCAGTCTTCTCCCTCTGAGGGCCTTGTTTTATTGCTTTACTTAGCTAATGTGATTAGCTAGTTTATGCTTTGGTTTGTATTTAAGTAGTTAATGCGTTTAGCTGCTTAACTGTTTTGTAATAGTTAGTTAACTAGGATTAGTTAATTAGCTTCGTTGTGATGTAATAATTAGTTTAATTAGCTTAGATTGGCTAGTTAGCTTCTTATTCGGTCCCTCCGTCGAGAGGGCCAGCTGTTGTAATAAGTGTGCGTGTGTGTGAAGCATGTAACCCCCATTTCTTTCTCCCTTTTACTTAACCGCTTATGGTGGTTAGTTTTAGGGCATATTTTGATTAGCATACCTTATGCTTGCATGTGTGCATTCATTCATCTGTCTTGCATGCACCAGGCTCGGCGCATCATACTAACTGCATTGTATTTCAATTCCTATTTGAATACAAGTACCAAGTTGCATTTCATATGCTATCTTAGAATAGCCGAGCCTGTTTTAATTGCATTCTCGCATGTGTTGCATTAGCCATCTTAACATGAACTACGATCACGCATGATTTCTAACTAGTTCTCTGTTTTGGCTTGGAGTACACTGTGAGTGTTTACGCTTTAGCATACTGCATGTGTGTTAGCGTTGCCATGAGGCTAACTGCTTATTTGACATAACTACCTGAATGCCTGTGGGTGAAGGTTGGATTACTTGAATTGGAACAATTCATTCAATCCCGAATTTAGTCTACTTGCGAGTAGCAAACTTCAAACCATTTTTACAAAACGAATATGCAATGTTTTGTTCCAAATTAGGCAATCTAGTCTATACTTGTATGCTGTGCGCATCACGTAGTAAGATTAGCTAGTTAACCGGAATAAGGGTACATGTGTTTTCAAAAACAAAATATCATGCATAGTATAGGCCGATCTTTCATCGGGCGAGCGGGGGTGCTCATTGCATGACCTTCCCCTCTCATACCCAAGTTCCCGAGCCGAGGCAACTTTGGTGATGACAGACACGTGGCCTTAGGCACAAGTCAGGGTTTCCTAAATTCCCCCAAAATAAAATATTTAGGTGGCGACTCTGTATCTGGAAAAGCAGTCCATGTTTGGCACTTCTTTATAAAAATCAGTTTTCCAAAACGATTTGCCAGATTTTGACTCTTTGATGATTTATCAGTCTTACATTGCACTTTGTGAGATCAGATTAAGAACCGTGACATTGAGTCCAAACTGTAGTAGCTAGAGAACAAGACGGGATTTCACGCCATCGCAAGCGCGGAGCCCGGGGAGTTCTCGGGGCGTATCTAAACCACCTCAAAATCTAAACCCGATCCATACACTAGCCACACCCTATGACCCTAGCGTATATATTACCCCTTCCCACCTACCAAGATCGACGTTGTTCATTCTCGAAAGCACAGATTTGTGCATGATGGAGACATCCACACCTCAACCTAAACTTGTGGTGATGACACTTGCATTAGAAGGGAGGTCGATCTCGGAGGAGGGTGCTAGTCTATTGCAAAGTGTTCTGAGGACTTATCTGAAGAGATGTATCATCCGAGTTGTTACATTGTGCTAGCCAATCATGTCAAGCTTGAAGTGGTGCCACCAATCTCAGTAGGCGTCAATGTGGTTAGAGAAGACGGCCTGAGTCAAGGGCTGGATGATTTGGTAGATCTCAAAGAGGACTTAAACAACCTACAGTTCTTCAATGAGCATGACCAGGGAGACGTGCAGATTGGGTGGTTCAACCTGGATGGGTCAACAGATAATGCCGAATGGCTGAGTGATGAGCCAGACAAAGAAGAAGAAACTAAGATCAGGCTAGAGCAAAAGGAACTAGAGTTAACGAAAGTAACCGGAAAGGCTGATGAAAAGGGAAAATTGCCAAAGAGTACAACCCAGGAAGTGGGTATTGTGAACATTGTAAATGCTGAACAGGAAGCTGCACTGATGCAGTTTGAAAGAGAAAGAGTCAATGACTTGAAAACCGCAACCGCATATCGCCCTAAGGGGGATGTTTGTGCCTATAAAGATGCTTCAGATAGAGCCAGATAACTGTTTGTCAACAGTTGAGGGTGAGTGGTAAGATGATGATGACCTGCATCTAGCCCATACTGACGAAGACTGGGGCGACTGCGATCCAGATAACACTTGGAATGCCGTAGAGATAGACCATTTGAGAAGAAGTGGACGGTATTTTAAACCGCCACACTTAGATCAAGCAAAGACGTTTGGAAAAGACAAAGAGGCCAAGAAACAGAAGGAGAAACAACTAGAAGAGGAGTTGGTGTTGAAGCAACTTAAAAAAATCCAAGCTGATATTTCTATCTGGGGTCTTCTCATGGCCTCCCGAGTACGCCGACAGGTAGTGCTGTTGGCAATGGACAAGGCTAAATTGTCCATTGACAGTACTCCCAAGGAACTTGTTGGGTTGGTCTTTTCGGGTGGCAACAAACCAATGCTCACTTTCTTTGATAAAGAGTTGCAACTGGAAGGGTCGGCCCACAACAAATCGTTGTACATTTTCGTGGAATGTAGGCAGAAGTGGGTGCCAGTATTGTTGGTAGACACTGGTTCGGCCATTAATGTATGTCCTTCCCGTAGTGCTTATGCGGTTGGCCTCAAACCTGCAGACTTTGTTCCTACAACCTAGGTGATAAGGGCGTATAACAATACAAGTAGAGAGGTCATGGGCAGAGCGAAGATGCGAGTTCAAGTGGGTCCGTCAGAGCAGGAGGTTGAGTTTCACATTTTGGATGTATTAGCTACCTTTAACCTGCTGTTGGGAAGGCTATGATTACACCATGTAAAGGCTGTCTCCTCCACCCTCCATCAAATGTTGAAATATCCCCATGAGGGAGGAGTGGCTACTATTTTTGGGAATACATCCATCCACCCGCCTCCAAAAGTGACCACACTAGTACTAGAGATCGACCATGGGGATGAAGATGTGTTCTTTTCAAGATTTACTCTGGCTGAGCCCCAAGTTGTGCAGACCATTCTGGCTGCAGACGAAGGCATGTATGTTAGCGCCCAGTCCATTTATTTCATGAACAAATTGTGGCATGTTCGAGGACTGGGATTTGGAAAAAGTAGGCGAAAAGGCATTACAATGTCAGCTGAGGTGCCACATAACCCACATGCCTTTGGATTGGGCAATGTGCCCACCAAAGAGGATTGGATTAGAAAAGGAAAAGAGATGAAGGGCAGAGCTGAAGCCAAGAGAGCCGAGAAGCAGTATGAGCTCGGTCACAGGCCAATTCGGGGCTCGCTCAACGGTCGTTTTGTTCGAGAGGGAGATGATTTCCCTTTTTATGGCTTTCCCGAGCCTTGGTAAATTCCTCTAAACAACACGTCCCTAGGTTTGAGATCTTCTTTGATCTGCAGTTGGAGGATAGTGATGAGGAAAGGGCTGAACCAAACAGCAAGGCTAACCAAAGCATCGAGGATGACTCAGATGGCAGCGAGCCTGGAGTAGGGGCAGCACTGGCCAATCTCCTGACAGATCCCGCGACTGACCTAGAGAACTTTGAGGATAACTTTACTGTCTCTATGATCAGGGAAGAACCGAGGGTTGATCCAACTAGTGACAATGTGAATGCATCAGAGACACCACATCTTACTTGGCAGCTGGAAAAATGCTTTCTTTCCAGTTCTGAATCGAGTGATGAGACAGAATCTGATTCCACTGCGTCTGTGGAGTCAGAATCAGATTCAAGTTAGTTTGGGGAGTCTGAGTCTGGCATTTCCGGGGGTGGTAACCTAGATGCCAAAGTCTTGTCGAGGTCTTCATTTTCTTTTGCTTTTGAGTCAGTTGTAACTGAGGAGCCGGAACTTTTGAATGAGAATGCTACCGATTTCGAATACTTCTCTGTGCCGCTTATTTATTGCATTGACCAAGATTTTCAGAATTTTAACAAAAACGAAGAGGAAAAAATGCCTCTGGCTTTGAAAACTAATCGAGAGGAGGAGAGGTATGTGTAGCTCGGTTTTTTCGCGCCCCCTTTCGGAAGTTCGAAAGAAAGCCCTACAGTTCGGACACCCGTGGTTCTGAATCTAATCTCACAAGTGCAATGTGAAATTGATAAACACCAAATAGTCCAAATCTGGCTAATTTTTTGGAAAATCAATTTTGAATCAAAATGCCAAAAATGGACTACTTTGTTAGATACAAAGTCGCCACCTAAATATTTTGTTTTTTAGGGAAATTTAGGAAACCCATAAAGGCCATGTGTCCGTCATCACCAAAGTTGCTTCGGCTCGGGAACTTAGGTACGAGTGGGGAAGGTCATGAATTGAGCACCCCCGCTCACCTGATCAAAGATCGGCCACTACTAATCATGATATAATTTTTATTGACATTATATGCTCTTGTTTCGGTTATTAGGCTAGCATTACTATGTGATGTGCACAAGCAAGTATAGACTAGTTTGCCCGAATTGGAACAATTCAATTTCATATTTGTTTTTTGAAAAAGGTTTGGTTTGCCACCTCAAGTGGGTTTAAAGTTTGCGAATTTGCCACTCAACAAAGTGGGCTTAAAACGTACATTCATTGAATTATTCCAATTCAAGCAATAAGCCTTTATCCATAGGCACTCAAACAATTTAACAAGTAAGCACTTAGCCTCATGGCAAACATACTAGTCATGGCAGTCACTCACACTCATGCAAGTATGCTAAAGCACTAAAAACTCACCTAGTACTCCAAGCCAAGCTAAGACAAAAGAGTTAGAAAAACATGCATGTTCCTAACTATGCCAGATGTCTAATGCAACACATGGAATAATGCAACTAATAGGCTCGGCAACTAACATGGCATATGAGTGTAGACGCGCCCGAACGTCCCAGGAAAATCCTGTTTTGTTCATTGGGCTCACTACAGTTCGGACTGAATGTCACGGTTCTTAATCTAATCTTGCAAAGTGCAATGCAAAATTGATAAATCACCAAAGAGTCCAAATCCGGCAAATCGTTTTGAAAAACTGATTTTTAGAAAGAAGTGCCAAACATGGACTGCTTTGCCAGATATAGAGTCGCCACCTAAATATTTTATTTTTGGGAAATTTAGGAAACCCTGACTCGGCTCGGGAACTTGGGTACGAGTGGGGAAGGTCATGCAATGATCACCCCCGACTCGCCCGATCAAAGATCGGCCACTACTAAACATGATATCTTATTTTTGAAAACACATGTGTTCTTATTCCGGTTAATTAGCTAGAATTACTATGTGATGCGCACAACACACAAGTATAGACTAGATCGCCTAATTTGGAACAAAACATCGCATATCCATTTGTTTGGAAATGGCTTGAAGTTTGCTACTCACAAGTAGGCTAAAACACGGATTTCAATGAATCGTCCCAATTCAATTAATCCAACCTTCACCCACAGGCATTCAGGCAGTTATATCACATAAGCAGTTAGCCTCATGGCAAGCATGCTATCATGGCAGTCACTCACACGCATGCAAGGATGCTAAAGCATAAACACTTACCGAGTACTCCGAGCCAAAACAAAAGCTATGCTAGAAATCAATGCATGATCCTAGCTATATCAAGAATGCTTAATGCAACACAAACAAAATGCAACTAAGATGGGCTCGGCTATTCTAAAATGTCATGTGAATTGTAATTTGATACATGTATTCAAACAAGAATTGAAATACAATGCAGTTAGTATGATGCGCCGAGCCCTGTGCATGCAAGACAGATGAATGGATGCAAACATACGAGCATAAGGATGCTAATTGAAACATGCCCTAAAACTAACCATCGTAAGCTAGTAAATAAAAGAGAGAAAGAAATGGGGGTTGGAAGACATGCATCACACACATGCACACTTATTTACAACATTGCCCTCTCGGAGGAGGGTCTGAATAACAAGCTAACTAGTTAATCTAAGCTAATCTAATTAAACTAGTTATTACACAACAAAATGAATAACGAACTACAGCCAATTATTACACAACTCTAACTAATTAACAAATTAGCTAAGTTAGCAATTAAATAAGCATATAAACTATATGATGTAGGCTGCCTCAGCTCTGCTTTGGATGACAAAGGATGTATGCATGCTCGAGTCGCCTTGTTCGGAAATCCCTCGCGACGCCCCGATTTGCCTCTGTTTGCAATTGATCTCAGAAACTTGCACCAAGCTCCAGAGAGATGAAACTCCACCTTGGGAATCTGTAGGGATGCTGCCGACCCGATATTGGCCTTGGAGACCACCTGCCGACCACTTTTTAGGGTGAAAACCATAAAAAGTGGCCGGCCAGCCACTTTATCTGGTCGGCCGACTAGTTTTTGCTGCTGGTTTCTGGTTTTTTGCAACAGAGGGCAAGAAAGGGGCATGGCAAAGTATTTGCAACACATGTATGCGCGACCACCCTCCCTATCATTACATAAGCTCAAGGGAGTGTGGGTCTCGACCCTCGAGCCACCAATCACGCATCTCGATGCATGATGGCCGAGGGGCCGAATTGCACAACTCAGTATGGAATGAATGCACATACAAACACCTAAAGCCCAGAACTCCGTTATGTATAGTCAAGAGTGTCGGCGACCGAGAATCAAGGTACGTTTCATCACTTCGAGTATGAAACGTGCCTCGTTTCCCGTGTTTGGACTAACGCCTATTCCAAACACAATGCAACAAACATGGCATGCACAATGCGACTCAATCACGCAACTTAATGCAACACAACTAGGACATGTAAGCATGCAAGGGATGGACATTCAAACATGCGACTAGCATACACAATGCTATGAATTACATGGCATACACAAATGCAATGTTTGATCATGCAACCACATGACATACTCAATGCTATGGACTACATGGCATACTCAATGCACAATGGACTTATACCAAAATGGATAGGCCTCGGTCATGTCCAAATCAACGGCCATTGATGATGATATCAAGGCACCAAAACACACACAAACATGCATAATACAATGGCCCAAGTCTAAGGCACAAAACACAACTTTCCATAAGCATTGAGAAGATGAAACATGGATTACAATGGCATATGTTCCAGCACTGAAATGGCATGCAAGATGACTTAGAATCATGCAAACAACTCATATTACGCATGTTGAAGGGCTCAAGCATCAAAAGCTAGTGAGGCATATTACACTAGAGGCATGCAAGGCGATGCTCAAATGATCAAACCAACCCCAAACAGACCCTATGCAGGCCAAAATAGTAGCAAAATGAGTTGGGATGATGGCTTTGAAAGGCACAAAAATGGGGCTCATGCAATGGCTCACAAATAGGGCATAAAAGCATAACTCTAAAGAGCACTTAAAGAGTGGAAAATATGGAAGTATAGCAGCCCTACATGCTCTGAAATAACATTCCCAATGATGCCAAAACATGCAAATATCTCAAGTTAAGCATGCAAGAGACCTCAAAACTCAAAGCTAGTGAAGGTTATTACACAACAAGCATGCATGGCGAGCATCATTTGACCAAGAGGCCTCAAAACAGAGCTAAGGAAGCCCAAAATATGAACAAAACCATGTTGGAGCAAAGCCAAAATGTGCTAGAATAAAGAGCCAAGACATCATGCAAACCAAGCTAGTAAACAAGATTTACACTACAAGCATATGGAGCATGTGAGAGGTTACCAAACCAGCCAAAAAAAGAGCCATGACATGTCAAATGATGACCAAAAACCCACTGAAATGGAGCTAAAACATGCTAGATGACATGTTACTTTGATGAGCCATGAATGGGAATACACTACACATGCAAGAAGCAAACACAAGGTGACCAAAACAGCCATAGACAGAGTTAAGGCAGGCCCTAAAAGTCACTAAAAAGTGCCTAAACCAAGCCTTGAAAGTATGAAGATGCATGCTACTTTGATAGGCCAAAAATGCAAGTAAACAAGACAAAAAGAGAGAGGGTCACCCCTCTCTGATTTAGGACCTCAAAACCACATGCCAACCACTAAAAATCCATTGGATTTCAGCGGCTAAAAGGCCAAGCAAGGATTAGCTCAAAGGCCCTAAGGCATGGCACAAAACAAGACCAAACAAGGCATGCAAGAGGGTAGGAGACCCTCAGCACCCAAGAGGCCTTAAACAAACATGTTAAGTGCTCAAAAATGAAGCTTTTTTTAGTTGAAAACAAAGCTCAAATAAGCATGCAAGTATGGCTAAGAGAGTGATCAAGACAAAGCTTAAAAGGGGAGAAAATAGGTAACCCTTGAAGCACTGCAATACCAGCAAGTTTCTCAGCCAAAAACTAGCTTTTCAACCTCCAAAAACCTCAGTTCAATGGTGGGGTGTATGGTTAAGAGTTGGGGTGTAAAGGTGAAGAACAACATACACTTTAGGCACCAAATATAGAGATATAGAGGGAGATATACACTTGTGCCTTAGGCAAAATTCAGAACCTCTGGAATGGAGAGGGAGAGCCTCTCTTATAGAAAAACAAAGGGTTCAAAGCTTCTTGGAGAAGCTAAAACTTGGATGCAATCCCTCCATACATGTGTATGGAGGATACAATCTATGCCCTCCAGCAAGCACAGCTGGCATCCATCCAGTCTGACAAAATAGAAGGAAAGCTGCAGACCAGAAAGGTGGTCGGCCTGCTACTTTTAGTGGTCAGCCAACCACCCAAAGTGGTCTCCCAGGTAAAAAAGTGGTCGGCAGGGGGAATTGGTGGTCTCCACACCGAAAGGAAGCCAATGGTGGGGTGGGAAACCAGAAAATGTGGCCCAAAGACCAAGAAAACCAGTTTCCCGACCAGAAAACCGGCTGGCGGCGAGAAAAGTGGTCCCCAAGGATAAAACCTGGTCTCCCACCCTTGTACCACTTCCCAAACATGGAAAGTAAGGTTTGTACCCAAGACAAACCAAAACGGATGCAAGACGAGGGTTCAAGAGGCAAGACGCGCGGCCGGGAGCCCCAAAAACCAGCTGCCGAGCATCAAAAGTGGCATACGACCACAAAAGTGGTCTCCCGAACCACAGTGTCCCTCTAGATAGAGGAAACAAGGTGTGTTCCAAAAACCGTGCCGAAAGGAGAATGTTAAGCGGTCCCGAGCCGAGGCACACGGCTGACGGCTCCGAAAACTGGAAACTAGTCTCCAAATGGGAACAGTGGCCTACGACCACGAAAAGTAGCCTACGACCACTGAGAGATGGTCTACAAGACCTCTCCCTCCCTCTGGGAAGAGAAAACAAGACTTGGTCCGCGGACCGAGTCAAAGTACAAAGGGTCCCGAGGTCCGGAGGCGAGGCTCTCAGCCAAGAACTCCGAAACCTCGAAACAAGCACAACATGCGCAATCACTGAGCGCTCAATTGATGACGTCTGAGTCTTAAGGTCGGTCAAAAATGGGGTGTCTACAATGAGACATTTTGATAACATGCGATTTAAACACATATTCAAAGGATATATTTAAACAACAATGCAGTTAGAATGATGTGTCGAGCCTCGGTGCATACAATACAAGATGAATGGATACAAGCATAAGGTATGCTAAACAAAACGCGATGCTCCTAATCTAACCATCGTAAGCTTGTAAATAAAAGGGAGAAAGACGTCGAGTTGGAAGACGTACACATTATTACATTTACGATCTCACGAAGGAGAGTCCGAATGAATGAACTAGCTAAGCTAAACTGATTAACTAATTATTGCAACACTTGAATGAATAATTAACTAACTACCTAAGCTAATTAACTAAGAATTTAACTAGGCTAAGCTATTTAAATGTTACAACACAAACTAATTAGCTACAACTAATTAAGCAAATTAAATATTACAACACAAACTAATTAGCTACAACTAATTAAGCTAATTAAATATTACAACACAAACTAATTAGCTACAACTAATTAATTACAACAAATAAATGTTTAAATAGTCCTGGGAAGTGAGGGAGGCCCATGCATGCTTGGTTTCCACCCAAAGAATATCCACTGTTTGCTCTCAAATGTCTCTATTGCACAACCCTTGCATTGATTTCCTTCTCCAGATCAACTGTGCCATGCTTCACAAGCACACTGAACAAAATTCATTAGTGGCCGACAGGCCAGAAATGGTGGCCGGCCGGCCACTATTAAAGGGTTGCCGTCCAACACTGATGGCCGGCAGGCCAATAACAGTGGCCAACTGGCCACTGATGACACACCATTCCTTGCTACAACAGAGAGCAAACAGGGCAAAGAGATGGTACTCTCACAGGTTGTTTGTACTGTGTATCCCTCCTTATCATCAAAACATCTCAAAGGAGTGATACGCTTGGTCCTCAAACCATCAATCAAGCAATTTCATTGCATGATGGCCGAAGAACCAAGGTGTACAAGTTTAATGAACACACAAATAAGACTTGCAAACCATCCCCATATCATACATGATCAAGGGCAATGGAGACCTAGGAAAGTTATCACTTTAAGTATGAAATGCCCCAATTTTCCTTGTGTTCAATTAACGTCCGATTGAACACATGAAAACACAACCGAATTCTTGTCTTGCACAATTTTAGTTTCCATTTTGTTTACCCATTTTAACTTACCAACCATTCTTTAACCAATTAAGTCCATTGGTGAGAAATCCTCTAAAGAGAAGGAAGTGTCAAGCAAGGGGTAGTTTAAGGCAAGAGAGAGGCATCATGTCGTTGATAATGAACCCTCAAAAGAGGATTAAACCATGAAGCAATGAACCTCAACCTCAAGCTCAAACTATCCTATGGTTTAAACAAACCTCAAAGCAAATGAAAAAGTCAAGAAATGAGGGAGGTTGCAGAAATTAATAGTGCTGAAATTAAGTGAGAAAAGCACTAAAACATGGTGATCAACTTAAACAAGTGGTGTCTAAAGACGTAAAACACCAAGCTTGTGAGGACACTTACACTAGAAGCATGCAAAACAAGACTCAAATGACTTAAGAAATGCAAAACATAGTTAAAACAATTTTAAATAGGGCCTAAAACCTGCTGGAATTAAGCTACAATTGGCTAGAAAAATAATCTAACACATAGAGCTAACTAGGCTAGCAAACAAGACACAAGGAGGGGAGGCTAACCCCTTCAATGTTGGACTTTAAAATCTGATTTGTATCACTGAAAATACTCTGAAATTCAGTGTTGAAAATCCCAAAAAAAAGATAGTTTGAAGGTGGGAAACAAAGGTGGAAAAAAGCCTTACAAGCAAGAAATAAAGAAGGAAGAACCACCCCCCTAACCTTAAATGGCCTAAAACACCAATTTCAGCCCCACAAAAACAGAGTTGTTTATGGCCCAAAAATAACCCAAAAGCTGTTGGAAGAACCCAAAATAACCCACAAGTGATGGCATCCAAGTCTTGAGGACAGTCAAAAATGGGGTGTCTATAGTTTCCCCTCTTTGACTGAACTCGGAAGTCATGAAATGATGCAAGTGAATGTCAAAGCCCGGGGACGACCGATTTTGACAAGGCCGAAAGACTTAGACAAGCAAACAAGACAGAAAATAAATGGTTGCGCCTGCAGGCTTCCCACGTATCCCTTTGCAAGGAATCAAACTAGTGTAGTTCTGGGGCAATGCAAGTGATATGCATGCAAAGCAATTTTGAAGGTTAGACTTACACGCTTCGCACAACCAGCTATTTTGAAAACTCATGATCATGCGAGAAGATACAAAAAGTGACAACAAAATATGATGAGCCAGAATGAATACAATAAGCAAGATAACAAGATATGAATGAACAATTTCAAGCTTAAAGAAGATCAAACCACACTCCAACCAAGCCACAGCAAGAGACGAGGAAAGAAAACACCGCTCAGGGTTACGTTTCACGCACTCTGAGAAAATGAGAAAAATCGCCCGGGGACGTCCCGAGAAACTGAAAACTGCTCAAGATTGCGCTTCATGCATCTTCAGAAACAAGGAAGAATGTTTGGGTTTGTGTTTCAAGCGTCCCAAGATACAACACAAAAATCGCTCAGGCTCATGCCTCGCACGTCCTGAGGAACAACTACTTGGGCACGCACTTCGTACGTCCCGAGGTAAAACTCGTCCAAGGTCGCATTTCACACATCTTGAGAAACAACCACTCGGACGCATACTTCGTATGTCCCGAGGTAAAACCCGCCCAGGGCCACGTGTTAGGCATCCTGAGAAAAAACCACTCGAGCGCGTACTTCATACGTCTCGAGGTAAAACCCGCCCAGGGCCGCGTTTCACGCGGCCTGAGAAACAACCACTTGGGCGCGTACTTCGTACGTCCTGAGGTAAAACTCGCCCAGGGCCGCGTGCCACGCGTCTTGAGAAACAACCACTCAGACACATACTTCGTACTTCTCGAGGCAAAAGAGAGGGGTGTGAGATAAATGCACAAAGTGAACAAGTGCGATAGATGCACAAGATTGAAGGAGTGCGATAGCTGTGCGATAGATGCACTAAGCAAGTGAATGTGTGCGATAGATGCACTCATGATGCTAGCTATAAAGCTACGCAGGTTCTCCTACCGAGACACAAATGACTTATCTGGAACTCCTCTGAATGAACCGTACAGATAATATCGTGCATTCCTAAAACAAGTACGATATAGTAAAAATGCATGTTCTATGCAAGATAAACAACCAAGATATGATGTCAGTGCAAGGCATGTTCTATGCATAAGACGAGAGCATTTTTTATGCATGAAGTCAGAATGAAAGCATATTCTATGCATGAATCATAACTTATGCAAGACACACGCAGTGTATATGTAAAATGCATATTCTATGCAACAATATGAAATGCATGTTCTACGCAAGGTACAAAAGCATAATTTCACAAAAAAAAATTCAATAGCAACTTCCGATTTACCTCTCGGAAGAGTTACAATATGTTTAAAGGATACACCCCGTTCATGTTGACAAGTGACGAACATCGCGCACTGAAAACATAGTTTTGAGCTTCGACAGACACAATCTAAACCCAATCAGTGAACCATCCCTACACTTCTTGGAAACCAAGGACACAAAACAGTATCAGGACTTAGAGAGAGGCCATGGGACACCTACCGGACACTGGAGAGGGTTGTCGGCCACTTGCCAACCTCGAAGAAGCCTTGCCGGCCACAAAAGTGGCCTGCCGGCCACCAATGGCAGCCTACCAACCACCCGTGACAGATTAAGGGTTTTTTGGTCTTTTGTGCATGAGTCTTTAAGTATAGGGCATAGGGCTTGGGCCTTCATTTTCTCATTACCCCATACCCGAAATTCTTCCCCCTCTCTCTCTAGGCACTCCTTCTCTCTAGATTTGCGCCTTCTACGCGTTTTCCAAAACCCTACATGAAGTTTATTTATTTCCTTCATTTTGAACCGATTGAAATTTGATTTCGGTGTTTTTTCTTGGAGTTTCATCACTTGAGGCTTGTTCCTCCCGAGTTTCTCTAGACTTCTGTGCCTTTTTCCGAGCTTTGACTTTTCCTTCCACTTTCTCTCTTCTAGGGTTGACTTTTTCAAAGTTTGCCCTTGTTTCCTCCATTTTTCTTCATTTCTCGACCATTTTATTATCTTCTTTCCAGATGGCAGATGATCTCCCCCATGACGGAGCTCCGTTCGAGATTCCACCTCCAGTAGAGATAGAGGTCAAGCCTGAGCCCGAGATACTACTGCTGGAAGTACGCCCCTTCGATCCGGTGACATACCATCCTCAGACACATGTGCTGTTACCCAGGGGTATCAGCCACTTCAGAGAGTTCGTGCGACGTGCGCCAGAGGATCTCTTGCTGTGGGAGCTGGACTCCCATTTGTCCCATAGCGCCACCGAGGTATACACTGTATTCTCATGCTTTCTTCCCTTTACCTTGCAATTCTTGCTTTAATTGTATCCTTTGCTTCAACAGCATAGTTACACTGCATTTCTTGCCTCTTACTGCGTTTCTTGCCTTAATCACACTCTTATACTGTATTTCTCACTCTACATTTGATCTACATGTTCTCATATCACTGTATATCATTGTTCTGACCACAGGAGGACTCTCGCTCTGTCAGAGGCTATGGAGCCACATCAGCGAGAGACTGGTATATGGAGCTCCCTGTTGGCGTACGCCACATCATCAACGAGGCCAGCTTCAGCTTATTCTACACTGGGCTATCGTGCCATATCGCGAGTTGAACACTTCTTGGCGCAATAGTGGAGCAGTGGTGGGATACCACTAACTTCTTCCATTTCTCCACCGCCGGGGAGATGACGATGACTCCCTACGACTTCTCCATGCTTACGGGCATAAGAGTATGGGGTAATCTGATCCCTTACGATATGGACATGGGCGAGTGGGAAGCCACTTGGTTATACTTGTTGGGAGCACGCCTACCTCTCTTTAGACTGGCCATGGTCCGATATAGCTAGTTTGTCGAGCACTTTCGAGGGAGAGAGCCAGAGACACCAGACGAGACTGAGCACTACACCCGGTACTTTTTGACGTTCCTCTTCGGTACCACCTTGTTTGCGAACAGGTGGAACACCGTAGGGCTGTATATCCTGAGCGCTTTGGTGGACTTACCTCAGGTCTAGCTGTATGACTGGGGAGGAGCTGGCCTTGCCACACTAGATGGCTATATGAGCTCGACATCCCGCAGGAGGAGAGACAGGGTCGGAGGCTATTGGAGAGCCTAGGAGGTATGCTTAACATCACTACTTTACACTTTCTATCTTCCATTTCTATGCTTTCTGCTTTGCACTTTCTGTACACTACATATTATATTCTTTAAATTTGTACTCTGTGCTTTCCGCATCACACATTCTTCATTCTCTTCATTTGTACTTTCTGTACACTGTACTACACATTCTACTTTTTGCATTCTATACTCTACATTCTCTGCATCTATACTCTCTATACAACGTACTGTTGCTTTTTCCTTGCAGCTTTGAGTATATGTATATTTCTCGACTTTTGCTCCAGAGCCGGAGGTGAAGATGCCCCCCGTTGTGCCATACTCTCATCGGTACGACAACAGATGTCTGTGAAGGACTGGGGAGACCATGTCATTCTTCCGCCGGTACTTTGACACAGTGGCTGCATGGGACGTAACCCAAAACTCACAGTTATTTTTGCTTTACTTCGGCTCTGATTCATACTTCGATATCTGATGGCAACTAACAATCTGTGCATTCTCTATTGGCAAATCACTTGGCAACCTTGGGCAACGATGTCGACTGGAGTTGGAGACCAGTACGCCGGAGCCTGAGGGGGCCTCCCGTTTTCGACTACTACTTGAGGGCCTGGTTTGCCGAGCCTAGTTTCTAGGCGAGTGGTTTGTGCACTAGACCATGGGCTTACCTGAGCCGGTAGTTCCCATGACGCCTCCAGCATTTATGAGGAGCACAAAGAGCCTCTCCTTCCAAGAGATGATCCAATTCATAGAGGGCTTGGATGCCGACTGCTTCTGCAGGGAAGGGGATTATTCTACATTCATTCAGACACATCTCATGCCTCCCTTGATAGGCGCTCATGCCGGCACAGCAGCAGATGCCCCTGCAGCAGGTAAGACTCCGGCATACTGGTCCAGGACTGGACGGGCCCTCCCACTAGGCAGGTCACCGGTTGGCCAGAGCTTCCGATTGCATTGACATGCTGGCAGCATACTGGGGATCCTTACCAGGTCCCGATTGAGCCCACAGCGGTCGGGCATGAGCTTGTCGAGGTTCGAGGCCTGACTCAGGTATGGACCATTCTTTACATTTGCATCCCACATTTCATGTCAGATATTTTCATTACAGATATTGATCACCCAAATACATTTGCAAGCCTCCACAGAGTACACGAGGAGGGCTCTTGAGCTAATAGCCTCCCTGATGGGCATGGTGTAGAGAAGAGAGGCGCTGCTCAATCTCTACGATATTCAGGTAATTTTCCCTATTCTCTGCCAGCATTTCAGTATTTTCCACACTGTTGTACATATCATTCTTACTGAAGCACTGATACTCATACCTTTTGCCCCTCATCACATCATACTAATGCGTAGCACTGACACACTATACTGTATTTGTACTATATCTGGCTCATTGCATTCCACCACTTTCATCATACTACATTTGCAACTATATATTACATCTGATATGTCAATACTGTCTCTTTTCAGGTTCCAGCCGTACCGAGAGCAGAGAGGAGAGAGAGACAGGCCCCAGCACACAGCCGAAAGGAGCATCGTGGTCGAGGAGGAGCCCTTCGGAGCCAGTGCTGAGCAACGACGATGGTGAGACTATTGGCTCCAGGGAGGCAGTGAGTCCGCAGTCTGAGTCCTCCGAGAGCGGAGATGATGCTGGCTTGAGTTCTGAGAGCGGAGGTGATACTGAGTCAGGCTCTGGAGCAGAGAGCGGTTATGATACCAGCTCAGGTTTTGGTTTAGGTTCTTTGTCAGATAGCAACGTTGATGGCGACAATGCCCCAGAGTCCTCTCCTCCAAGGAAGAGGACGAAGAGGGCCTTTAGAGCATGAGGCTACCGGCACTGATTTATTTGTATTTTTGCTTAGTTTCTTTTTGTAGTAGCATTAGCACATGTATAGCTTTAGGAAGTTCTATTTTGCTTTAAAACTTGTATTTCCTCTTTTGGAAAAACATGGTCGGAGTAAAAACCAGCAGTTTTTATGAAAAATATTATCATTTTTACATCATTTTTACATCAAAAGCACCATATTAAATGGACACGAAATTGAATTGCATTGGCCAAGAGCACTCTTGATTGCAACAAAATGCTTAATTGGGTAATGAACCGACCAACAACCAAAATACAAAATGCAATATACAACTCGATAAACAAAATAACTCAAATTCAATTCAACAAACTTGCTAAAAAGAAGGACTCAAAACAAGACCTTAAAACACATAAAGAGTGGAACAAGACACATGCCTTCAGCATTTCAGCACACAGGTGGGTGGAAGAACAGAAAAAAAGGCTGCCGGCCCCATAAAGGGTTGCCGGCCATAGATGAACCTTGTCGGCCGCCAACAGTGGTCTGCCGGCCATAAAAGTGGCCTACCGGCCACAGTAGTGGCCCGCCAACCACCAATGTGCAGAACCTCCAGATTGTTGACAGCTGGCTTCCACTCACTGCCTTATCTTCTACAAAAGCTTCAACTTTGTCATTTCTTCTCCAGAACTCATTCTAGCTATTGTTTTTGCCATAAATGGAGCCATTTCTTGCCCAAAACCTCGCGGATTGGATTGCGACTTTGGACGGCTCAGAAAAGGTAAATTTTTGAGGTTTTGGTTTGAATGCACATTTTACGTTGAGTCGGACTCCACTTTGTTTTTTGTTCCTTCGTGTCATGGCTAGATGCTGGAACCCGATTAGACACGTCTTTAGCTTCGGGGGGCAAGAAATGTGCCCAACAATTGAAGAATTTCAGGCACTAATGGAATCCCAGCACGATGAGGAAATCATGCCTCAATCCCGTTTTGGCCATGCCCAAGCCCTAGGACGGATGTGTGGACTCACTATGCATGAGGCTTGATCTCTGGTCCACAATGGAGAGCTAGGCATTCCTAGTTTGATTCGTCAATTTTTCGTCTTTGGCAGGGTTTTCGACAGCAAGCCCTCTGCTTATGTATGCTAGCTCCTTTCATTCTTGCCCCTAGTTTTGGCAGATCTAGCATCCGCTTGATTGAAGTGGCCCAAGGTTTGAAAAAAGGCAAGAGTTGCATTGGCTTGGTGCTGGCTGAGGCTTTGGCGGGCTTAGACGCCTTCCATCGATGGGAGGCTACCAGATTTGCAGGGAGTCCACTACTTCTTCAGGTAACGTTTCCCACCCTTTCTAATATGTGTTTCTCACTTCCCTCGGCACTCATGCTCTGTTTTTCTCTCAAAGCCCTTTTCTCACTTTTCTCTCAACACACACCTCTATATTCTTTAATCTCTCTTTTCTTTCATCCTTTCCGCGGTGTGGTTTATAGACAAGCTGAAGGTAGTGGACTCTTGCCCTGCATACTCAACTCGAGGCTACTTCTTTCGTCACCAACTAGTGGATGTGCAATAGGTCTACTGCTGACATAGTGTGGCGTTGCCCCTGGCTTAATCTAACTGAGATGAGCTACAGCATGGCTCAGCAGCCCGGCATTCAGCTCATCGAGCTGACTCACTGTGTATTCTCCTTCCGTTCCGATTCAGACATCAGTTTGGGCATGATCAGACCTGCCCAGGGGAGGGGGCAGAGTACCTGGTTTCATTCCCTATCCGAGGTTCATACTTGGCTAGATACCTCACTGCTTAGAGGGCGAGAGAGCTTCTGGCCCCTGCCCCTAGTTTCAGTTGCACCTTTTTTAGCGAATGCTTGGCTTGGCCTGAGGAAGACGCACAGACCGGGCCTACTTTGGCATCAGAAGCTTCCACAAGCATGAGTGGGGGACGTAGGAGCACCTGATTCATCTATGCCCTTAGTTTATTGCTTCGATCTTCACTTTTCAAGTTTTTTCAATGTAATAAAAAACTACTTTAATTTGTATCGAGAGTTGAACTTTGTATTGAAATCATTGAAATTAAAATTGTGAGCACTTAAAGTTTTCCTTTTGGTCCAAAAATGGCCTAAGATGTACAAGGTAAAATTTGAGCAAAATCAACTTTTATTAAAACTTTCCAAAACCATTTTCGAAAAGGATCTCCACTTGACACGCACGGAATCAATCCTCAAGATGTATAACCTCGAATCCAAAGATCATGAATTGCCCCTTAACTGAATAACATTGCTCAGTACTGGAACCTGTTCTCAGAATAAAGATCACAACCGAACTTTCAGATAAAGAACAGACAAGGATGACCTGATCAAGCACATGGACAGGACAGTTGATTTGGAGGTGTGTACGGCCGGACTTCAGGATAAAGTTGCCTATGTATCCTAAAGATGGGAATCAGGCCTTACGTAGTTCGGTTCGGGTTCACTCGAGTATTAACACTCTCCTTTTGCGCTCTAACTTTTGCCAAGGTCGCCCTTTAGGGTTTTCAACCTTGCGAGCTCAGTTTTTCTTTATTTCTAATTTTTTATGCTCTAACTTTTGCCTAGGTCGCCCTTCCGAGTTTTCGACCTAGCGAGCCTCTCAGGGACAATATTCCTTCAACTTGTCCATGTTGATCGGTTGGAAAAATTCTAGGCCATCTAGGTCCATGAGAATAACCGCTCCACTCCACCAGATAGTTTTGATGACGTAAGGACCAGTCCAATTGGGTCTGAACTTGCCCCTAGGGTCGTGGATGAGAGCTCGGTTGTCTTTCAACACCAAATCCCCCTCTTTGAGATTCCGGGACTTAACCTTTTTGTTAAAAGCCCTAGTAATCCTACGTTGATAATCCTAAATATAGTACAATACTTTCAGCCTTCTCTCATCAAACAACATCAGTTCTTCGAACCTGCTCTGTTGCCAGTCCGCCTCTACTATCTGACACTCAGCCATAACTCACAATGACGGGACTTCTATTTCGATTGGCAGAACAGCTTCCATCCCATAGACAAGAGAGTAAGGAGTTGCTCGTGTAGACGTCTGGATTGAAGTTCTATAGCCCCAGAGTGCGAATGGCAATTTGTCTGACCAATCCCTATAGGTCTCAACCATCTTCTACAAAATATGCTTGATGTTCTTTTTGGCGGCCTCAACAGCTCTGTTGGTTTGTGGTCGGTATGTAGAGGACTTATGAAAAGCCACATTGTATTTCTCTAACAAGTCGATCACTTCTTTCTTGAAGTGGGAGCCATTATCTGAAATGATCTCATTCGGGACTCCATATCAGCAAATGATCTTGTTTCGGATGAACTTAGCCACATGCGCTGCTTTTAACACTGTCTAGGACTGAGCTTCGACCCACTTTGTAAACTAATCAATTGCGACCAGAATGTATTCATGCCCATTCGACCCTTTCGGTGTAACTGCGCCGATGACGTCAATTCCCCATATTGAACAAGGCCATGGTGAAGTCATGTTGTACAGCTTTGACGGCGGGATATTCATGCGATTTGCATGAATTTGGCATTTGTGGCATCGCCGAACAAAACCAATACAATCCTCCTCCATGGTAGACCAATAGTAACCTTGCTTGAGAATCTTCCGGGCTAACATTACTCTGTTCGTATGCGCTCCGCACTCTTCTCCATGGATGGCCTCCATCAGGCGCCTTGATTCCTCTTCTTCGACACACAACTTGTGCATTCCCAGATGACCTCTCTTATACAGTTTACCTCCGTAGATGATAAATTGAACGGCCATCTGCCGTATTGCCCTTTTGTCTTTGGAATTTGCCCCTGGTAGATAAGCCTCCTTTTCCAAGAAGTTCCAAATATCATAGTACCATGGGTTTTGATCTTGCGTTTCACCTATTGAGCCGATAGTCTCATAGGCCGGTGTATATCTCTACTCAATGATGATCGGACGCATCCGGACTCCAAGCGGGATGTCTATCATAGAAGAGAGAGTTGATAAGGCTCAGCGAACCTATTGTTCTCTTTTAGTAGATGCGTAGAAGTCGGCTTTTCAAACCTAGGAATCAGAACGTCCAGGGTCTGGTGATAGATCTTCATCTTTTCTTTTTTGACCTTCTAGTCTCCATTTGCTTGAGACACAACTAGGTTCGAATCCCCAATGACGTCCAACCATTTTTCCCCTAGTTCTAGGGTGACTTCCAAACTAGCGATACACGCCTCATACTCTACTTCATTGCTGGATACCTTGAACCGGAGTTTGAAGGCTAAAGGTATATGGGAATTGTTGGGTGCTATCAGCAACACACCTATTCCATAACCATATTGATTAGATGCTTTGTCAAAGTACATTGTCCAAGTCTCCTCCTCGACTTGCAGAATGGCTTCATCTGGGAATAGGTATTCTACCGCTTCATCCCCTTCCACTAGGTGATCTGCCAGGAACTCCACTATAGCTCTCCTCTTGACAGACTTGCGAGTGACATACTTCAGATCAAATTCGGAGAGAAGAAGCAACCAACGGGCTAGCCTACCTGTAAGTGCTGGTTTCTCGAAGAGATATTTGATGGGATCTAATCTCAAAACCAAAATTACGGAGTGAGCTAATAAGTAGTGTCTCTACTTCCTCGTAGCCGATACCAAAGCTAAGCAAGCCTTCTCCAGCGAAGTGTAGTGAGTCTCATAATCCATCATTTTCTTACTCAAGTAGTAGATGACTTTCTCCACTTTATCCTCATATTCTTGAGCAAGCATGCATCCCGTCGTTGTGTCTATTACTGACAAATACAATATCAAAGGCTTCCCCGGCTCTGGCGGCGACAACACAGGTTGATTCTAAAGATACTGCTTAATTTACTCAAAAGCGAATTGGAATCAATCATCCCATTGGAATCTCTTTCCTTTCTTCAGGAGACCCAAAAGTGGTTCATAAGTCAAGGTTAATTTTGAAATAAACCGTCTTATGAATTGCACTTTACCCCAGAAAGCCTCGCACCCCCTTTTCAGTCCTTGGTGGTGGCAATTCTAAGATGGCATTGATTTTGGAAGGATCCACCTTGATGCCTCTCTGTGTAATCAAGAAACCCAACATTTTCCCTGCTGTTGTGCTGAAAGTGCACTTCTATGGATTCAACCTCAATCTATATTCTCTAATCCATTGAAGGAATTTCTTCAAGGCAGTGTAGTGGCCCTCTCTTTCTTTGGACTTGACAATCATGTCGTCCACGTACACCTCGACCTCTTTATGGATCTTATCATGCAGAATTGTGGTTGTAGCCCTTTTATAGGTAGCGTCGACAGTCTTCAGCCCAAACAGCATCACCCCCTAGTAGTAGGTTCCCCACGGTGTAGTGAAGGCGGTTTTCTCTCTGTTCTCAAGCGCCATCAGAATCTGGTTATACCTAGAAAATCCATCCATAAAGGAGAGCAATGCATGACCGACGGTGAAGTCCACCAATTCATCGATGTGTGGCAAGGGAAAATCATCCTTCAGACTAGCCTTATTCAGATCCCTGAAGTCGACACAGACTCTGATTCTGCCATCCTTTTTCGGGACTGAAATAATATTGGCCAACTACGTCGGATATTCAGAAACAAGCGAGAACCCTGCCTCAATCTGTTCGGTAACTTCTTTCTTATTCTTCAAAGCCCAATCTAGGCGTATTCTCCGCAACTTCTACTTGACGGGTCGGGCTTGGTGTCAAGAGGGATCCAATGCTGTACAATCTCAAGATCGATTCCAGGCATGTCTTTGTAGGACCACGCGAAAACATCTTTGAAATCTTTTAATAAAGCGACTAAGCACTCGCGCTCCTCCGAAGACACTGTGGACTTGATCTGGAGCAGACGCGGATCCTTCTCAGTACCCATATTAAAAGCAATGATTTCATCAGCAAGGGGTTTTGCAAACCTCTCCTCCTCCTGATTAATCACATTTTTCAAAACCAGAGGAATTCCTTCTTCTTCGTTTTCATTAAAATTTTGAAAATCCTGATCAACGCAATAAACAAGCGGCACAGAGAAATACTCAGAATCTACAGTGGCATTCTCATTCATAAAGTCCAGCTCATCTAGCTCTTTGGTTATAACTGACTTAAAAGCAAAAGAAAAGAACGACCTGGACAAGACCTTGGCATCCGGGTTATCACTCCCAGGAATACCAGACTCAGACTCAAACGAACCGGAATCTGATTTCGACTCCACAGACTCTGTGGAATCAAATTCTAGTACACTACCTGACTCAGAACTACTAGACAGGTAGCCCTCCTCCAGCTGCCAAACAAGAGATAGTGCTTCAGATGCATCCAAAATGATGCTAGAATGGTTCGCACCCGGTTGGTCCCCGATCATGGAGATGGTCAAGTTATCCCCCAAGCTCTCTGAGTCGACTGGAGGATCTGATAGGAGACATGCCAGTGCTGCCCCTATTTCGAGCTCGCCGTTGTCCAAGTCACTGTCCATGCTCTTTCCAACTTCAGCAGTAATTGGCTCAGCCTTTTTCTCTACATCACTGTCTTGCAACTGCAAGTTGAAGAAAATTTCGAAGCCGGGAACACGCTGCTTCTCAAAATTCATCCAGGGCTCGGGAAAGCCACAAAATGGGAAGTTTTCTCCCTCCTAAACAAAATGACCATTCAGTATTCCCCAGATTGGTCTCTGAACAAGTTCATAGCGCTTTGCAGCCTGCTTGGCTCTGGCTCTGCCTACCATTTCTTCTCTTTTCCTAGCCTAACCATCTTTGGTGGGCATATAGCCAAGTCCAAAGGCATGCGAATTATGTGGCACATCGGCCAATGTTGTGACGCCCTTCCGGTCACTTCTTCCCAACCCCATTCCTGGCACGTGTTGGAGCTTGTTCATGAAGTAGATTGATTAGGCGCTAATAAACAAGCCCTCATCAACTGCCAAGATGTTTTGCACTGCTCGAGCCTCGGCCATAGTAAACCCTAAAAGGAATACATCCTCTTCACCATGGACAATTTCCTGCACAGGTATAGTTACCTCTGGGGGGGGATGGATGGATGAATTCCCGAACACAATAGCTACCCACTTCCCATGGGGGTTTTTCAGCATTTGGTGGAGGGTAGAGGAGACAGCTTTTACTTGGTGTAGCCATGGCCTTCCTAGTACTCGATTGAAAGTGGCCGGCACATCCAGGGCATGGAATTCAATATCTTGTTTTGCTGGGCCCACTTGGACTCTAATCTATACCATACCCATAACCTCTCTGCTGGTATTGTCATATGCCTGAATCACCTGGGCTGTAGGCTTGAAATCGGTTTGTTTCAGACCAATGGCATAAGTTGTGCGCGATGGACAGACGTTGATAGCTGACCCGGTGTCGATCAATACCACTAGCACCCACTTTTCTCTGCACTCCACTGATATATACAGAGGTTTGTTGTGTGTTAAGCCTTCTGGAGGCAGTTCTCTCTTGGAAAGGTTAGGGTCGAGCTGGCACCACCTGGGAAAACTAACCCACCAAGCTGTTCAGGGGTGGTGTCAATGGACAGTTTGGCTTTGTCCACTGCTGATAGTATAGCTTGTCGATGCACCTAAGAGGCCATGAGCAGACCCCAGATTGAAATATCGGTTTGAATTTTCTTTAGCTATTTAAGCACCGCCTCTTCTTCCAACTATTTTTCCTTCTGTTTCTCAATCTCCTTATCTTTCCCGGAGGCTTCAGCTTGGTCCAAATGTGGGGGTTTGAAATACCACCCACTCCTTGTCATGTGATCCATCTCTTCAAAGTACCAAGTGTTGTCTGGCAGATCTTCACCCCAATCCTCGTCAGTGTGGGCCAGACGTAGATCATCATCTTCCCACCGTACACCTCCGACAACCGACAAGCAAATTTTCGGTTCCGTTCTAATCACTCTTACATCGAAAACATCCCCCGCAGGGTGTTAGGCTTTTCCTGCTTCCTGTTTGTCTTGATCCCTTTCTTGTTCAAACCACTTCAACGTGGCTTCCTATTTGTATCTGCGGTACACACGACACCCAGTTCTTGAGCTAAATTCTTGATACCAGTGCTCTCTGGCAGTTTCCCCTTTTCCTCAGCCATTCTGGCCACTGCAGCTATTCTTTCTTCAGGTTTTGGTTCAATTCCTTCCTCTTTATCAGGCTCATCACTAAGCCACCCGGAGTTGTCCATCGACCCATTTAGATCAAACCAGTCAATCTGCACGTCTGCCTGATCTTGTTCGTCATAGAACCGCAGATTGTCTAAGTCCTCCTCTAGCTCCGCTAGATCATCTAGTCCTCGAATTGGACCGGTCTTGAATTGAACGAGAAGTAGATGACTCGTTCCCCGAACGTCCCAGGAGGGAATCCCGTTTTGTTCATTTGGGCTCACTACAGTTCGGACTCAAAATGTCACGGTTCTGAATCTAATCCCGCAAGGTGCATTGCAAGACCGATAAATAACCAAAGAGTCCAAATCCGGCAAATCGTTTTGAAAAACAGATTTTTAGAAAGAAGTTCCAAACATGGACTGCTTTGCCAGATACAGAGTTGCCACCTAAATATTTTGTTTTGGGGAAATTTAGGAAACCCTGACTCGTTGCCTAAGGCCACGTGTCCGTCATCACCAAAGTTGCCTCGGCTCGGGAACTTGGGTACGATTGGGGAATGTCAGCTATGAGCACCCCCGCTCGCCTGATCAAAGATCGACCTCTACTAACCATGATATCTAGTTTTGAAAACATTATGTGCTCTTATTCCGGTTATTAGCCTAGAATTACTATGTGATGCACACAACATACAAGTATAGACTAGATCGCCAAACTTGGAACAAAGCATCGCATATCCATTTGTTTGGAAATGATTTTGAATTTTGCTACTCGCAAGTAGGCTAAAACATGGATTTTGATGAATTATTCCAATTCAAGCAATCCAACCTTCACCCACAGGCAACCAGGCAATCATATCACATAAGCAATTAGCCTCATGGCAAGCATGCTATCATATTAACACTCACACAAATGCAAGATGCTAAAGTATAAACACTCACAGTGTACTCCAAGCCAAAACGAAGAACTAGTTAGTAATCATGCATGATCCTAGTTCATGTTAAAATGGCTAATACATCGCAAGCAAAATGCAACTAGAATAGGCTCGGCTAACCTACGAATGGCATATGAAATGCAACAACTCAATACACGTATTCAAGTTGGAATTGAAGTACTATGCAATTAGTATGATGCGCCGAGCCCGGTGCATGTAATACAAATGAATGAATGCAAACATGCATAGCATAAGGTATGCTAAATCAAATATGCCCTAAAACTAACCACCATAAGCAGGTAAGTAAAAGGGAGAAAGACGTGGGGTTGGAAAACATGCATCACACACACGCATGCTTATTACACAATTGCACCCTCTCGAGGGAGGGGCCGAAAGAATAGTACAAATTAACTAACTAACAAGCTAACTAATTATTACAAGGCCACTTAACTAATTAAACAGATTAATTAAGCTACTGAAAACAGTAAAGCAGCTTCGGGAAGAGGGAGGAATGAACGCATGCTCGACTCCGCTCGGAAATCCATCACCATACTCATGCTGCCTCTGTTTACACTGTTCTGCACCTCTGAACACTTTGCAAGTCTCAAGGATGCTTCTGAGCCACTCCCTGAGAGTTGTGGGAGGTCACCGACTAAGAGGTGAGGCCACTGGCCATGGAAATATAGTCATCGGCCACAAATTTGGCTCTCAGCCATGAATGTGTGGCCAGCCGGCACTGAAGATGGCCGACCGACCATCTCTTCCTGCAGAATCCTATTTTGTTGCAGCAGAGGACAGACAAGGTATGGCAATGTATTTTCAAAGCGATGTTTGCACGACCACCCTCCCTATCATGTTATGAACTCAAGGGAGTGTAATCCTCGACCCTCGGATCATCGATCACGCATTCTAATGCCTGATGATCAAAGAGGTCAAGTGTGCAATTTCAATGTCAAATGAAATGCACACAAACACACAATAGATCCTAACCTCTATCATGATTGATCAAGAGGCATGGGATGCAAATATGCAAGTTAAACATGCAAGCTAGACATGCAAGTAAACTAATGCAATGTGAGCATGTGAACAAGCATGCAAACATGCAAGCATGTGACAACATATCAAACACATGACAAAATGCAAGCTAACAAGCATGCTAAATGCAACTTAAGCATACAACAATAGGCAATGGGCCAAGTATGCGACAACATACAAGGAGAGCATGCAACAACATGCAAAGGATGGACTTACACCAAGATGGACAGCTCTCTCATAGGTCCAAAACAGTGGCCAAAGTGTTATGGAAATGAGGACAGATGCACATACAAACATGCATGCTAAATGGTCCAATACTTAAGCATGAAAGGGCAACTTTTAAGAACACTTAAAAGGAAAGGAAAGCATGCAAATTTGACAACATTACATGCCCTGAAATGAGGCTAGGAGTGATGCCAAATCACATAAACAAGTCAAGCGTAGCATGCTCAAGATTGAAGCCTAAGACTAGTCGAGGGACTTCAACCAAAGCTACACAAAACAAAGAGCATATGGCAAGCATGACCCAAAACAGTCCTAAATCATGGTAAAGTGAGCCTAAAACATGCAATGACCAAGGCCAAACAAGCCAAAACAAAGGGGCAAAAACATGAAGCATGCAAGGCCATCAAAGAGGTGTTACACTACACCTAATACAACCAAACATGGCATGACTCAAGCAACAAAAATCAGAGATATGACATGTTAAAATGAGCCCAAAAACCCACTTAGATGGCACCTAAATGGTCTAAGCATGATGACATACATAATGACACATTCATGAGGCATACAACACAAACTCTTTAAAGCATTAAAGGAGTCAAAAGTGCAAGCATACAAGCATGTCATATGGATTGACATAACATTCTAAGTGATGCCAAACCACTGAAATGATCCAAATAAAGCATGCTCATGACTTGGACACTCAAAGCTAACAAGCTAGATTACATGGTAGCTATACAAAGCAAGTCATGGACGACCAAAACAACCAAAAATAGACCTCTAGCATGCTAAAACAAAGCTAGAAGCTTCATGGAGTTGAGCCAAATTCATGCTAAAAACACATGTTACAACATGATGCATGTTAAGGCCAAATCATGGGATTACAAGGCAAGTGTATGAAGCATACATGGCATGTCTAAACCAACTTAAAACAGAGGTATACCACGGCAAAACAACCACAAATACCAGCTAAGACATGGCCAACATGAACTCAAAAAGGTGCTCACATATGAGGCAAATATGACAAGTATTGAAGACAACAAGGAGAGGGGATGACCCTCTCCTTCTTAGGACCTCAAAACACCATCCCCACCACTGAAATCCCTCTAGATTTCAGTGGTGAGAAGGCCAATATAAGGTGGTCCTGGAGCTTACAAAGAAGGGCACAAAAAGAGGCCAAACAAGGCCTAAGAGGGGGTAAACAACCCCAAACACCAAAGAGATCTTAAACAACTATTTTAAGCACTTAAAAACACAAATTTTATCAGTTATAAGTTAATCTTAAAAACAGATGCAAGATAGACTAAAAGCTTGTGCAAAAATGGGGAATAAAGAGGGTAGTTTCTTACCCTTGAAGAACCTCTTCAAGAACACCACTCCAGCACCTTCCTTGGATCAAAACCAGGCCAAGAACTCTGAAAACAACTCCTTAGAGCCTCAGCAACCAAGGATGGTGTAACACTAGGTGTTTGTGTGCAATAGTGTGAACAAAAGTCACTTTAGGCCACAAATATACACACAAATGAGTGAAGAGAGATATAGAGATAGATAGATACAACTCTCTAACCCTAATTTTCAGAACCCTGGAGGAGGGAACAGAAGCTCTCCTCTTATAGAGGTTCAATTCTAAAGCTTCTAAGAGAAGCTAACATAAGAGGCAAATCTCTCCATACACGTGTATGGAGGGGGTGTATTGTGGATGCCAACTGTGACATCTAGCATTAAATATCTACCAAAAGCAGATGGAAAGGGGTCGGCTAGAAAATATGGCCGATTGACCGACAAAAATGGCCGGCCGACCAAAACCATTGCCGACCGGCTAACACCTTTGGCCGGTAGCAAGAAAACAGGGCCGATGGCCTCAAGCCAAGGCCGGTGAGGTGTGGGGATGGCCAACAAGCCATTCCCTGCCCTCAGAAGCAAAACACAAGTGTTTGGTGCATAACCAAGCGCAAAGCAAACAAGTCGAGAGGTCTTGAGGCAAGGCGCGCGACCGAAACCTCCGAGAACTCAAGACGAACACGACCATGGATGATCACCAAGTGTTCAAACGGTGACGTCCAAGTCTTGAGGACGGTCAAAAATGGGGTGTCTACAATCCTGTGCCCACTTGAAAAGTTTCTCCAGCTTGTTGACATTCAGTACAATCAGATCAACTTTGAATTCAAACAAAGGCTCAGTTTGGTACACTGGTGCCTTAGAGGCTTGAGGTGGGATCGGGTCTACCGGATTGCCCAAATTCTCTTGGACATTAGCAGTGATTCCGGGTGCTGGGATACCTGCAAGAGCTGCATGCAAAGCTAAAGTCGCTGCTTGCTGTGGTTGCTGTTGCTGCAACCTGTTTATCACTTCAACTTGGTGGGCTGTAACTTCAGCTTGGCGAGTAGCATCCTGCTGCATGGTTTCCACTGTTTGTTGGAGATGACGAATCAAGTCTTCCATACCTGAAGGGTACTGAGTCATCTTAATAGGTGAGCGGTCTCTTGCTGGCCTAGATGTAGAAGATTGAGCCTGACTGGATGCAGGTGATTGCTGAACTGGTGAATTATGCCTAACTCTCCTCTGTCTAGTAACCGGTAGACGTGAAGCAAACATAGGTTGTTCCCTAACAAGATCCCTGGATCTATAAAGTCTCCTTCCACGGGTCCAGAGTGCTTAGGAGGTAACCGAATTGTCCGAAGTAATTGTGATAAACTACCTTGTAAAAAGAAATAAAGTAAAAGGAAAACAAAAATCAAAAACTGCACAGCACCTCAGCTCAGATGTTAACCATACACAGTTGTAATCAAAAGCTGCAAAACTGTACTCAACACTAATTTTTGCCCCAAATCTAATACCCAAACTTGCAACTGATATGCACGTTCCTATAGAGTTTCACTCTAAAAGCACATACTAGTTAAGTAAGGACCAAAACACCCCTATGAGGGGATAGGGTTACCTTATCCTAGTTTCATCAGGAACTAGGGTTTATTATTCATGCAAAGTGGTTTCACACAATCCTGAATTCAGGTAAGCAACCTATCCTAGTTTGGAACAGTCTCTATGGCTTTCGATATGCAACTAGGCCGATTGGTCAAAAAGGGTGCCTCAGCAAGACTACCTAATATACCTCTTGCATCCAACACCGAAAATTCAAAGGTGGATCAAACGGTACAGCGACAATCCCGATCCAAGGGTTGTGTTCCTATCATGGTAGAGCTCGTGACCGATTAGCCTTTTGGCAAGCTTTTCCAAGCAAGCCTCTGGCAGACCGTCTAGGAATAACAGATAACAAACACAGTGACTTAGGCACACCAATGCAGTTACAAATGCAAAGAAACACATAAGTGTAAATAAAATGTCATATCACGAGTTCGAGTCAAGTTCTCTAATTCCCTAGCAGAGTCGCCAGAAACTGTAGCTCGGCTTTTTCGCACCCCCTTTCGGAAGTTTGAAAGAAAGCCCTACAATTCAAACTCTCGCGGTTCTAAATCTAATTTCACAAGTGCAATGTGAAATTGATAAACACCAAAGAGTTCAAAACTGGAAAATCTTTTGGAAAATCAATTTTGAATCAAAAAACCAAAAATGGACTGCTTTGCCAGATACAGAGTCGCCACCTAAATATTTTTTTTTTTTGGGAGAAATTTAGGAAACCCATGACTCGTGCAAAAGGCAACGTGTCTGTCATCACCAAAGTTGCCTCGGCTCGGGAACTTAGGTATGAGAGGGGAAGGTGATGAATTGAGCACCCCCACTCACACAATCAAAGATCGGCCTCTACTAATCATGATATGATTTTTATCGACATTATATTCTCTTGTTCCGATTATTACGCTAGCATTACTATGTAATGCGCACAAGCAAGTATAGACTAGTTTGCCCGAATTTGGACAATTCAATTTCATGTTTATTTTTTGAAAAATGTTTGATTTGCCACCTCAAGTGGGTTTAAAGTTTGCGAATTTGCCACTCAACAAAGTGGGCTTAAAACGTACATTGATTGAATTATTCCAATTCAAGCAATAAGCCTTCATCCACAGGCACTCAAACAGTTTAACAAGTAAACATTTAGCCTCATGGCAAACATACTAGTCATGGCAATTACTCACACTCATGCAAGTATGCTAAAGCACTAAAAACCCGCCTAGTACTCCAAGCCAAGATAAAACAAAAGAGTTAGAAAAACATACACGTTCCTAACTATGCCAAATGTCTAATGCAACACATGCAATAATTCAACTAATAGTCTCAGCTACTAACATGGCATATGAGACAATTTGATAACATGCGGTTTAAACACATATTCAAAGGATATATTTAAACAACAATGCAATTGAAATGATGCGCCGAGCCTCGGTGCATACAATACAAGATAATTGATGCAAGCATACGGTATGCTAAACAAAATGTTATGCTCCTAATCTAACCATCGTAAGGTAGTAAATAAAATGGAGAAAGGCATGGGGTTGGAAGACATACACATAATTACATTTCCGCTCTCATGAAGGAGCGTTCGAATGAATAAACTAGCTAAGCTAAACTACTTAACTAATTATTGCAAAACTTGAATGAATAATTAACTAACTACCTAAGCTAATTAATTAAGAATTTAACTAGGCTAAGCTATTTAAATGTTTCAACACAAACTAATTAGCTACAACTAATTAAACGAATTAAATATTACAACACAAACTAATTAGCTACAACTAATTAAGCTAATTAAATATTACAGTACAAACTAATTAGCTACAACTAATTAATTATAACAAATAAATGATTAACTAGTCCCGAGAAGCGAGGCAGGCCCATGCATGCTCGGTTTCCACCCAAATAACATCCACTATTTGGTCCTGAAAGTCTCTGTTGCACAACTCTTGCAGTAATTTCCTTCTCCAGATCAACTGTGCGATGCTTCACAAGCACGCTGCTCAAAATTCATTGGTGGCCAGCAGGCCAGAAGTGGTGGCCAGCTGGCCACCATTAAGGGGTTACCGTCCAACACCGATGGCCTGCTAGCTAGTAACAGTGGCCAGTCGACCACTGATGACACATCGTTCCTTGCTGCAACACAGAGCAAACAGGGCAAAAAGACGGTATTCTCACAGGTTGTTTGCACTGTGTATCCCTCCTTATCATCAAAACATCTCAAAGGAGTGATACACTTCGTCCTCAAACCATCAATCAAATAAATTTCATTGCATGATGGCCACAGAACCAAGGTGTACAAGTTTAATGAATGCACAAATAAGACTCACAAACCGTCACCCTACCATACGTGATCAAGGCCAATACAGACCTAGGAAAGTTGGTATATTTCATTACTTTAAGTATGAAATGCCCTGATTTTCCTTATGTTCAATTAACGTCTGGTTGAACACATGAAAACAAAGCCAAATTCTTGTCTTGCACAATTTTAGTTTCCATTTTGTTTACCCATTTTAACTTACCAGCCATTATTTAACCAATTAAGTCCATTGGTGAGAAATCCTCGAAAGAGAATGAAGTGTCAAGAAAGGGGTAGTTTAAGGCAAGAGAGAGGTGTCATGCCATTGTTAATGAACCCTCAAAAGGATTAAACCATTAAGCAATGAATCCCAACCTCAAGCTTAAACTATCCTAAGGTTGAAACAACCCTCAAAGCAAATGAAAAAGTCAAGAAATGAAGGAGGTTCAGAGATTAATAGTGCTGAAGTTAAGTGAGAAAAACACTAAAACATGGCAATCAACTCAAACAAGTGGTGTCTAAAGACCTAAAACACCAAGCTTGTAAGGACACTTACACTAGAAGCATGCAAAAAAGACTCAACTGACTTAAGCAACCCAAAATAGAGTTAAAACTATCTTAAATAGGGCCTAAAACATGCTGGAATTAAGCTGCAAATGGCTAGAAAAATAAGCTAACACAGAGAGCTAACTAGGCCAGCAAACAAGACATAAGGAGGGGAGGCTAACCCCTCCAATTTTGGACTTCAAAATCTAATTTTTACCACTAAAAATACTCTGAAATTCAGTGTTGAAAAGCCCAAAAGAAGATAGTTTGAAGGTGGGAAACAAATGTGGAAACAGCCTTACAAGCAAGGAATAAAGAAGGGTGAACCACCCCCTAACCTCAAATGACCTAAAACACCAATTTTAGCCCACAAAAACAGAGTTTTTTATGGCCGAAACATGACCCAAAAATAGTGGGAAGAGAAAGAAAAACAAGTATACAAAAACAAGTTTAAAAGGCAAGTGTTATACCTCTTGAAGTAAAGATCAACTTTAGATAATAATTGAAGCCAAAACCACCTTCAAGAGCTCCAAGAAGGCTTTAAGGAACCTCAACTCAAAGATGATGAACTTTTGTTAAGGAGGTATAGGCATCAGTGTAGTATGTCTAAGCTAATGTGCACAAATTTGCAAGAGAGGAAGAGATTTTTGTTCCAAATCCTCTAACCCTCAAAAATGGGGGAGGAAACCCCCTATATATAGAAAAACATGCATTTGGCTAAGATATATCCATTGATACACGTGTATGAAGATGAAGGCAGTTGTGGTAACAACTGGCAGAGCTGTCACCAAAATATCTAGGGAAAAAAACAAAAAAAAACATTGGTGGCCGGCAGGCCACTCCATTGGCTGGTAAGGCATAAAGGTGGCCAACAGCCTCAAAAAGTGGCCGGCTGGTGTAGACCACCCCAAACTCTCTCCGCGCACCCCCCTTTCGGAGAGGGCACAAATTGGGTTCTAGCTACTACAGTTCAGACTCCTGTCATGGTTCTGAATCTAATCTCACAAAATGCAATGTAAGACTGATAAATCACAAAAGAGTCCAAATATGGCAATTGGTTTTGAAAATTCATTTTTGAATCAAAAAGCGCCAAACATGGACTGCTTTGCCAGAATACAGAGTCGCCACCTAAATATTTTGTTTTGGGAAATTTAGGAAACCCTGACTCGTGCCAAAGGCCACGTGTCCGTCATCACCAAAGTTGCCTCGGCTCGGGAACTTGGGTACGAGAGGGGAAGGTCCTGAAATGAGCACCCCCGCTCGCCCAATCAAAGATCGACCTCTACTAACATGATATGATGTTTTTATAAACACATGCGTTCTTATTCCGGTTTATTAGCTAACTTACTACGTGATGCGCACAACACACAAGTATAGACTAAATCACCTAAATTTGAACAAAACAATTCAATGTTTGTTTTTGAAAATGGTTTGAATTTACCACCCTCAAGTGGGCTTAGAAATGCAAATTTGCCACCAAACAAGGTGGGCTTAAAACATGATGATTTTGCCACTCCAAGTGGGCTTAAAACTCACATTTTGATGAATTGTTCCAATTCGTGTAATGAAGCCTTTATCCACAGGCATTCATGCAGTTTAGCAAGTAAGCAAATAGCCTCATGGCAAGCATGCTATCATGGCAACACTCACACTCATGCAAGGATGCTAAAGCATAAACACTTATAGTGTACTCCGAGCCAAAACAAAAGCTAGTTAGAAATCATGCATGATACTAGTTATGTTAAAATGCCTAATGCAACACATGCAAGAATGCAATTAAATAGGCTCGGCTACTTAAGATGGCATATGAATGCAACACTTGATAACATGCTTTGAAACACGTATTCAAGTAAGCGTATTGAAATACAATGCAGTTTGAATGATGTGCCGAGCCCGGTGCATGCAAGACAGATGGATGATGCACGCATGCAAGCATAAGGTATGCTAATCGAAATATGCCCTAATCTAACCACCGAAAGCGGATAAAATAAAAGGAAGGAAGAAATGGGGGTTGGAAGACATGCACACACGCACGCACCCTTATTACAACATTATACCCTCTCGACGAAGGGTCCGAATGAAACCTAAGCTAATCTAAGCTAAACTAATCTACTAATCTAATCAAGCTAATTAGACTAATTATTAACCAACAAATTGAATAACTAGCAAACTAATCACTAATTATTACAACACTTTAATTAATTAACAAATTAACTAATTTAAAAATTTAAGCTAACTAACAAGTAAAGCTTTAAAAACTATGCTGCTCCAGCTCTGTTTGAAGAAGATGAAGATGCATGCCTCAGTTTCCACCCCGAAAAGCTCTCCAGTTTGCTCTCTTAAGGCTCTGTCTGCAAGGTGTCTTCAAAAACTAGCTGTTGAAACTTACCAAACCAAAGCTGGGGAGTGCACCAGTGGCCTGCCGGCCATGAAAGGTGGCTGCCGACCACCTGCCGGCCAAGAGTGGGCCTCTTCCAGCCAAGGATGGAAGGGTGCCTGCCATAAATGTGGCACTACTAGCCACTGGTATGGTGTGACACCATTCTGCAATAGAGCACAAAAACAGAGGAAATGAAGGGTCTCCTTAGGGCATGTGTGTACTAGACCACTCCTTATCACCTCAAAACATCAAAGGAATTGCATAATTGAATCCAAGACCATCAACCAAGCATTTTGAATGCATGATGGTCTAAGACCCAACTTGTACACATTCAATAAATGCACAACTAACAGGAAACTAAGACCACGGCCTTATCATGAGTGATCAAAGGCAATGGAGACAAAGAGAATTGGCTCATTTTCATCACTTCAAGTATGAAATAAACCAATTCATCTTGTGTTCAATATAACGTCCGATTGAACACAATGCAATGCAAATGCAACATGCTTATCTTGACATGTTTTACTTGTCCAATTCTTGTTTACACATTTTACATTACCAAGCCATTCATTAACCGGTTTAGTTCAATGTGAAAGTTCTCTAATGGGAAAGATGGCCTCAGCCACAAGCACCTTGAGCATGAAAGAAGTTTCATGCTTTTGATTAGTAGAAACCCTCAAGAGACGGCTAAAACCATTAGGCATGAGAGCCTCAATTTCATGCTCAAGCCAACAAGGGGCTCCAGACCACTTTCAAAGCAAAGCAACAAGTGAAGAATGAAGTGATATGGCAAACATTTCAATGCTGAAATAAGATGCTAAAGACACTAAACCATGCAAGCAACACATGCACAACATGTTAGGAGACTTAAACATCAAAACTAGTGAAGTGCAGTACACTAGAACCATGCAATATCAATCACAAAGGACCAAACCAACTCTAAACAAACCTCATGCATGCCAAAACAGTGGCCAAAATGAGCTTAAATAATAGCATGAAAAGCAAGAAAAAGCATGCTCAAATGATGGCTCGCAAGCAAGGCACAAAGCTCAACTCTCAAAAACAATTAAAGAGTGATATATGTGAGAGTATGACAATGATATATGCTCTGAAATCACATGAGAAATGATGCTATATCATGGAAACATCACAAGCAAACCATGCTAGAGGCCCTAAAACTCAAAGCTAGTTAAGGCACTTGCGCTATAGCTATACAAAGCAAGCCTCAAAAGGCCAAGACCACCCAAAACAGTCCTAAAGCATGCTAAATCAGAGCCAAAAACATGCTGGAGTTGAGCATACACATGCTAGATTAATATGCTAAACCATCAAGTACACTAGGCTAGTGAGCAAGTTTACACTACAAGTGCAAGATGCAAGCAACCAATGACTAAACCAGCCTAAAACAGAGTTAAGGTAGGTCTAAAAAGTAACAGAAAAATGCTTGAACAAAGCCACAAAGAAGTAGAAACACATGCTCATTTGGTGGGCCATCAACACATGCAAACAAGACAAGAAGAGAGGGGACCACCCCCTCCTATTTGGGACCTCAAAACCACCTTTCCACCACTGAAATTCCTCTGGAATTCAGTGGTTAAAGGACCAAACAGAGATGGTTTGAAAGTCTTGAAAGATGGCACAAAAAGATATACAAGCTAAGTAACAAAAGGGAGAGACAACCCCCTAACACAAAATAGGCCTAAATCACCATTTTTAGGACTGAAAAATAGAGTTTTTCTCAGTTCAAAACCACCCCAAAAATAGTGTAGAAAGATGGTAAAACAAAAGTGCACAAAGAGCTTAAAAGGGATAAGAGGTTACCTTTGAATCACAGCACAAGAACAACCACTTTTCTTGAGCTAAAACTACCTTTTAGAGCTCAAACAAAGTCCCAAGCTACCTCAGCCCAAAGATGATCCACTCTTGTTAAGGGTTGATAGGTTGAAGATGGATGTATGCAAGGCTTCAAGCACAAATGCTCAGGAGAGAGAGAAATATAAAGAGAGGTTTTAGAGAGAGAGGCTCGCAAACCTTTTGCCAAAATTTTCTAACCCTTGAATATGAGATATAAGGCTTCAATATATATCAAAATACAAGCTTTTGGTCAAAAATATCTCAAGAGAGATAGCTGTAACCAGCTGGAGCAAAATATCTGCCAAAAATTGTTTTCTGCCATCAATGGCCGGCACATGACCATTGATGGCTGACACTTGACCATTGTTGGCTGGCATGGGACACCGTCAGATGGTAGGGGGCCGGCCTTGGCCATTCATGGCCACCACATGGCCCAAAAATCCCATTTATGGCCCACATTCCCCACCTCTGGTTGGACAGAAAAATCTATTTTTTGGGCCCGACTTCAACCGAACATAAATCCTTCATCTGGACTCCTTTCCAGGTCATTCTTAAGCCTAAATTATATCCCTGGAAGTCTTCTTTCCAATGGTGGCAGCCTCACATCAAAATTCTAACTGTGCAAAAAGTTATGCCTATTTGAGTGAAGACTGCTCAGTTTCAATCCTACCCAGATTCATGCCGAACTGCTTCTCCAACTTATTTTCTTCTCTCCTCTCCTCTTTTCTTCAAATCCAAACCCCTAAACAAGGTGTTTTGAAATATTTTTAAAAATATTTCATCTCTCCTTCATTCATTTCCACTTTGTCCTTGCTCGATTTACCGAAAAGCGCGACATTTAACAAAATGCGAGTGTTGGAACATCGTAGGAACTTTTTCAAAAGCTATTTTGAAAGAGAGGGTTTCAAGGTCTAAAATATTTTCATCAAGATCATTTTGGTCCAAAAAGGAGTATAAAGTTGGGATTTGACTCTCTCCTTGCAGAAGAAATCAACCCTTGCACTGCACATCTTTCACCACCAAGTAAACGATCAGTAGCGCCCAAGTCTTAAGGGCGGTCAAAAATGGGGTGTCTACAGCTGGCCACCAGGGGTTGCAGGCTTGAAGGTTTTGGTCCAAAACAGAGCGCAGAATGGATAGGGTTTGAAGGCTCAAAGACAGGGCATTCAACTGAGGACTTCGGGCACTAATAGTTACAATCATCGAGTGCACAAGTGATGGCATCCAAGTCTTGAAGATGGTCAAAAATGGGGTGTCTACAGTATGTTAAACAATGCGCTGATGAAATCATTACCATTAATGTGAGTACTAAGAAGGATCCACGCTTGGTCCAAATCGAGTCCACGTTCTCTTCGGAGGAACACGAGCATTTAATCGCTTTATTAAAAGATTTCAAAGATATTTTTGCAGGGTCCTACGAAGACATGCCTGGAATCGATCCTGAGATTGTATGACAGCCGATCCCTCTTGACCCTGAGGCCTAACCAGCCAAGCAGAAGTTACGTAGAATTCGCCTGGATTGGGCACTGAAAATCAAGAAAGAGGTTACCAAGCAGATCGAGGCTGGTTTCTTGTTAGTATCTGAGTACACAACTTGGTTGGCCTACATCATCCCAGTGTCAAAGAAGGATGGCAGAATCTGGGTGTGTGTAGATGTTAAGGATTTGAATAAAGCCAGTCTGAAGAATGACTTCCCTCTTCCGCACATAGATGAGTTGGTAGACTTCACTGCAAGCCATGCCTTGTTATCATTCATGGATGGGTTTTCTAGGTATAACCAGATTCTGATGGCACCTGAGGATAGAGAGAAGACTACATTCACCACTCTGTGGTGTACCTACTGCTACCGGGTTATGCCGTTTGGGATAAAAATGCTGGGGCTACCTATCAGAGGGTTGCGACCACCATTCTGCATGACATGATCCATAAAGAGGTCGAGGTGTACGTGGACGACATAATTGTCAAGTCCAAAGAACGAGAAGGCCACTGCACCACCCTGGAAAAATTCTTTCAACGGATCAGAGAGTACAGATTGAGGTTGAATCTGCAAAAGTGCACCTTCGCGTATGACAGTAGGGAAAATGTTGGGATTTCTGATCACATAGAGGGGCATTGAAGTAGATCCGTCCAAGAACAAGGCCATCTTAGAATTGCCACCACCAAGGACAGAAAAGGAGGTGCGTGGCTTTCTGGGAAAAGTGCAATTCATAAGACGATTTATTTCCAAATTAACCTTGACTTGTGAAGCACTATTTAGTCTCCTAAAGAAAGGAATGAAATTCCGATGGGACAATCGATGTCAGTTTGCATTTGAACAAGTTAAGCAGTACCTCCAAAATCCACCTGTGTTGTTGCCACAGGAGCCAAGGAAGCCTTTGATTCTGTATCTGTCAGTAACAGATTCGACTATGGGATGCATGCTCGCTCAGGAGTCTGAAGATAGGGTGGAGAAAGAAATCTATTACTTAAGCAAGAAGATGATGGATTATGAGACCCGCTACACTCCTTTGGAGAAAGCTTGCCTGGCCTTGGTATGGGCTACCAAGAAGTTGAGGCACTACTTGTTAGCTCACTCTGTAATGATGGTTTCAAGATTAGATCCCATCAAATATCTCTTTGAGAAACCAATGCTTACAGGTAGGCTAGCTCGTTGGTTGCTTCTTCTCTCCGAATTTGATCTCAAATATGTCACCCACAAGTCGGTCAAAGGAAGAGCTGTGGCAGAATTTCTGGAAGACCACTCAGTAGAAGGGGATGAGGCCGTAGAATACTTGTTCTCAGATGAAGACATTCTGCATGTAGAAAAGGAAACATGGACGATGTCTTTTGACAAAGCATCTAATATATGGTTATGGGATAGGCGTGTTGTTGATAGCCCCCGATGATTCCCATATACCCTTAGCCTTCAAACTCCGGTTCAAAGTGTCCAACAACGAAGCAGAATATGAAGCGTGTATTGCTGGTTTAGAAGCTGCCTTAGAGCTAGGGGCAATAAGGTTGGACGTCATTGGGGACTCAAACTTGGTCATTTCTCAAGCGAGTAGAGATCGGCAAGTTAAAAAATAGAAGATGAAAGTTTACCATCAGACCCTAGATATGCTGATTCCGAGGTCTGAAAAACTAACATTTACGCACCTCCTAAGGGAGAACAACCGGTTCGCTGATGCTTTAGCAACTCTCTCTTCTATCATAGACATCCCACTTGGAGTCCGGATGCGTTCGATCATCATTGAACAGAAGTACACACCGGCCTATGAGACTATTGTCACGATAGATGAAGTTGAGGATAAAAACCCTTGGTATTATGATATTTAAAACTTCCTGGAAAATGAAACATACCCACCAGGGGCAAATGCCAAAGACAAAAGGGGTATACAGCGTTTGGCCATCCAGTTCATCATTGGCGGGGGAAAATTATACAAAAGAGGTTATCTGGGAATGCACAAGTTATGCATTGAACAAGGGGAATCAAATCTCCTTGTAGAGGCTATCCACGGAGGAGAGTGCGGGGTGCATATGAATGATGTGATCCTGGCCCAGAAGATTCTCAGACAAGGCTATTACTGGTTTACTACGGAGGAGGATTGTATTGGTTTTGTACGCCGATGCCACAAATGTCAGATCCATGCCAATCGCATGAATATCCCGCTATCAAAGCTATACAACGTGACTTCGCCGTGGCCTTTTTTAGTCTGGGGAATTGATGTTATTGGTGCAGTCTTGCCGAAAGGGTCGAATGGGCATAAGTATATCCTGGTGGCGATAGACTATTTTACGAAATGGGTGGAAGCTCAATCTTATGCAGTGCTGAAGCTGTTGCATGTGGCCAAGTTTAACAGAAACAACATCATCTGCAGGTACGGAGTTCTGAACGAGATCATCTCAGATAACGGCTCGTATTTCAAGAAAGAAGTGGTGGATCTACTTGAGAAATATAATGTGGTTTTTCACAAGTCATCCACATACAGACCACAAGCTAATGGAGTTGTTGAAGCCGTCAACAAGAATATCAAGAACATCTTGCGAAAAACGGTGGAAGCGTACAAGGACTGGGCGAATAAATAGCCATTTGCACTCTGGGCTACAGAACGTCAATTCGAACATCTACTCGAGCAACCCCCTATTCGTTAGTATATGAGATAGAGGCTATTCTACCAATTGAACTTGAAGTCCCATCGCTGTGGATTATAGCTGAGTGTCAGATAGTAGAAGTGGATTGGCGATAGATCACATTCGAAGAATTGATGTTATTTGATGAAAGAATACTGTGGGTGTTGTATCATGTTCAGGGCTACCAACGCAGAATTGTCAGGGCTTTTAATAAAAAGGTTTAGTCCAGGAATCTCAAGGAAAGAGACATGGTGCTGAAAGACAAACAAGCTCCCATTCATGACCCTAGGGGCAAGTTCAGACCCAATTGGACTGGTCCTTACATCATCAAGTCAATCTGGTCAGGATGAGAAATTATTCCCATGGACCTAGATGGCCTAGAGTTCTCACAACCGATCAACATGGACAAGTTGAAGAAATATTATGCCTGAGGGGCTCGCTAGGACGAAAGGGTGACCTAGGCAAAAGTTAGAGCGTGAAAAATTAGAAATAAAGAAAAACTGAGCTCGCAAGGTTGAAAAACCTAAAGGGCGACTTTGCAAAAGTTAGAACGCAAAATAAGAGAGTTAATACTCGAGTGAACCTGAACCGAACTACATAAGGCCTGATTCCCATCTTTACGATACGTAGGCAACTTCATCCTGAAGTTTGTTCGTAATCATCTCCAACTCAACTGTCCTATTCATTATCTGTGAGTTTAGTCGTGATCTTCATTTCAAGCAGAAGAGCCGATATAGGCAGTCAGGGGCAGTTATGATTTTTCGATTTGATGTTGTACATCTTGAGGATCAATTCTGCACGCGTTAGGCAGTAATCAATTTCAAAAATGGTTTTCAAAAGTTTTAATAAAAGTTAGGTTTTGTCAAATTTTACCTTTTTGCAACTTAAGACCATTTTTTGACCAAAAGGAAACTTTTTAGTACTCGCAACTTTAATTCCAATGATTTCAACATAAAGTACATTCTACAACTCTCTAATACAAATCAAAGTTTCTTTTACATCCTAAATCTTGAAAAGAAAGGTCAAAGCAATAAACTAGAGGCATGTGAGTCAGGTGTTCCTGCGCCCTCTGCTCGTGCTTGCGAAAGCTTCTGTCGCCAATGTTAGCCCGACCTGTGCCTCATCCTCGAGTCGAGCCAAGCCAAGCACTCACCAGAAAGGCCAAAACTGAAACTAGGGCTAGAGGACAGAAGCTCTCTTATCCTCCACGCAGCAAGATACCGCGTTAAGTATGAAGGACGAAGCAGAACTAGAGTCGGGTATTCTACCCCCTCCTCTGAGCAAGTCTGATCATGTCCAAACTAGCGTCTAAATTCGAAGGGAAAATAGAACACGTAGTGCGTGAGGCCAATCAACTCAATATCCGACTATCGAGACATGCTGTAGCTCATCTCAATCAAATTAAGCCAGGGGCAACACCAAGCTATGCCAGCTGCAGATCTACTGCACATCCAGTTACACCACAATCCCTCGTTGGAAATGTTCACTAGTCACTGGCGGAAGAAATAAGCTCGAGCTGAATACTTGGGGCAAGGGCCGACCACCTTCAGCTTATCCATGAGCCATACCTAGGAAGGGATGAAAAATAAGAGAGAATAAAGAATAGAGAGATGTGCGTTGAGAGAAAAGTAAGAAAAGGGTTTTGACAGAAAATAGAGCATGATTGTCGAGTGATGTGAGAAACATATATCAGGAAGGGTGGGAAACAATACCTGGAGCAGTAGTGGACTCCTCACAAACCTGGTGGTCTCTCATCGGTGAAAAGCATCTAAACCCATCAAGGTTTCGGCCAGGGCCAAACCAATGCAACTTTTACCTTCTTTCAAGCATTGCGCCACCTCAATCAACTTGATATTGGTTTTTCCATGACTAGGGGCAAGAAGGTAGTGCATAAGCATTCATAAACAGAGGGCGTGTTGCCGAAAGCCTTGCCAGAGGAGGTTGCCTCTATCTCCAATGTTAGAAAATCGGTGGACCAGGCCGAGTATATCCAAAGATTGAGCTTCGTGCAAAGTGAGCCCACACATCCATCCCAAGGATAAGGCATGGCCAAAACGGGGCTGAAGTATGATTTCCTCATCTCGCCGAAATTCCATTAGTGCTTGGAATTCTTCAAGAGTCGGACATATTTCTTGTGCTTCGAAGTGAAAGACATGTGTAATCGGGTCCCAGCATCGGGCTGTGGCATGGAGGAACGAAAAACAAAGTGGAGTATGGCTCAACAGAAAAAGCACGTTTAGGCCGAAACCCTGGAAATTTATCTTTTCCATGCCATCTAAAGTGGCTATCCAATCCCTGAGTTTTTTGGCAAGAAATGTCTCTATTTGTGGAAGAAACAGCAGTTGAAATGAAGTTCCAGAGAAGAAATCACGAAGGAGGACTTTTTGTAGAAGATAGGGTTATGAGTGAAGGCCAACTGTTAGCAATTCGGTGATCCTTGCATTAGTGGCTAATGGTGGCCGGCAGGCCACTAATTGTGGCCGGCCATCCACTTTTTCTAGCCTGCTATCCACTTGTGGACCGGGCAGTTTTGGTAGCCTGTTTTGGTCTTGATCTCTGTGTTGAACGGTCTTGTTTTGAGTCTTTTGGTTTTAGCAAGTGTGCATATCTGTTTTAGTCTGTTTTTCCTTTGTTTTTTTGGTTAATCGAGTTGTATTTTGGTTGTTGGTCAGCTCATTACCCGATTAACAACATTATTTCAATTAAGCATTCTCGTTGCAAACTCAATTCCATTCTCATTTTATGCAAATATGGGGCTCATGATGCAAAAGCAAAAACTCTTTTCATACAAACTGCGAGGTTTTATTCCGATCATGGTTTTTACAAAAGGAAGTACAAGTTTCAAAAGCAAAAGTAAAACCTATCTGAAGCTATACATGTGCTAAGCTACCAAACTAAAAGAAACTAAGGAAAAAATCCAAAAATCGGCGCCAATCATCTCATGCTCTAGAGGCCCTCTTCGTCCTCTTCAACGAAGGGCACTTAGGGGCACTATATCTATCGGCACCGCTGTCAGAACCAGACTCTGAACCTCCGCTCCGTGCCTCGGAGCCAGCCTCAGCATTATCTCCACTCCCGGATCCTGAGTCAGCATCATCGCCCTTGCTCTCAAACGACTCAGATTGTCGACTTGTTGCGTCCTTGAAGTCATTATTCTCGGCATCATCATCACTCAAAATGGGCTTAAAGGGACTGCTCCGATTCCGAGCACCCCTATCCCTGCCTCGACTATGGCACACATCTCTGTCACATGCTAGGGTCTGTCTCTCTCTCATCCCTGCTGCTGGAGGAGGTGTTACTGGTGCTAGTGTTATTGCTGCCATTGGTGCCCTTGATGTAGATGGAATATGAAAATAGCAGATGTCAACATATCAGATATAGTGTGCATATCAAATACAATGTAGTGTGCAGAATGAGAGTCATGCAAAAACCAGCTACAGTATGAGTACAGTGTGCCAATGCAGCGTAGCAGTGTGAGATGGTATGAATATTATAGTGGAGGTGCCAATGTATCAGTAGGAATATGATAGCGTGATGCACAATAGAGTTAGTACTGAAATTCATGTTGAAATAGAGGAAACTACCTGAATGCCGTAGAGACCAAGCAGCTTCTCTCTCTTTTGCACCATGCCAATCATAGAGGCAATAAGCTTGAGGAGGCTCTCTGTATACTCTGTTGGTGCCAGCAAGTGCATTTGAATAATCAATAACTGAAATGAAAAATGTGGGGTGCAAATTGTAATGTGTGGTCCATACCTAAGGTGCGCCTCGAGCTCTGACATACGCGTGACCTGCCTCTGCCAGCTCGATCGGAATTTGCTAAGTTGTCCCGGTCGGCCGCCAACATGTAAGCATAGTTGGAATCTCCAGCCAACTGGTAAACTGCCCAACGGGAAGGGACCCTCTAGTATTGGCCCTGGTTGCTTGAGTCGCCTCATCTACCACGGGAACTCCCGCTGCCTCGCCCGCACGAATGCCCGTCAGAGGGGGCATGAGATGAGTCTGGATGAACATCACGTTGTCGCCCTCTGCTCTAAAGAAGTCAGTATCTAGGCCCACCATGAACTGGATGATCGTCTCAACTGGGAGAATATCTGCTATCCTCATAGATTCTGGAGGCGGCATGGGAATAACCAGATCAGGCGAGCCTACGGTCTGGCCTATAAACTGCTCACTCAAGAACCAGGCCTAGCAGACTAGGTCCTCTAGCAAAATTTGGAAGCCCTGGCATATTAGTCCCTCACCCCAGCTGGCACCGTCGTCCAGGGTTTCCACATGATCTGCAAATAGAGAATATACAGATTGTTAGTTGCCGTAAGAAGTCATAATATGAATCAGAACAGTAGTGGAGCAAAAATGACCGTGAGTCTCAGGTTACTGTAACAAGCCCGCGAGGGACCTCATGGGTTACAGTTCGGACTCAAATTGTCACGGTTCTTAATCTGAACCAAAGAGTCCAAATCCGGTAAATCGTTTTGAGAAAACAGATTCTGAAAGAAGTGCCAAACATGGACTGCTTTGCCAGATACAGAGGCGCCACCTAAATATTTTTTATGGGGGAATTTAGGAAACCCTGACTCGGTGCCAAAGGCCACGTGTTCGTCATCACCAAAGTTGCCTCGGCTCGGGAACTTGGGTACAATTGGGGAAGGTCAGCTATGAGCACCCCCTTTCGCCCGATCCGAAGATCGGCCTCTACTAACCATGATATCCAATTTTGAAAACACATGCATTCTTATTCCGGTTATTAGCCTAGAATTACTATGTGATGCGCACAGCATACAAGTATAGAATAAATCGCTTAATTTGGAACAAAGCATTGCATATCCGTTTGTTTGGAAAACATTTTGGAATTTGCTACTCGCAAGTAGGCTAAAACACGGATTTCAGTGAGTTATTCCAACTCAAACAATCCAACCTTCACCCACAGGCATTCAGGCAGTTTATATCACATAAGCATCTAGCCACATGGTAAGCATGCTGTCATGTTAACATTCACACTCATGCGAAATGCTAAAGCATAAAGAGCTCACCTAGTACTCCGCGCCAAAACAAGAACATGTTAGCAATCATGCATGATCCAAGTCCATGTTTAAATGCCTAATGTAACGCATATGGAATGTCACTAGAGTAGGCTCGGCTAGTCTATAAATGACATGTGAAAATGCACAAGTAGCATGTATTCAAGTTAGATTTGAAATGCTTATGCAGTTAGTATGATGCGCCGAGCCCGGTGCATGCAATACTGATGAATGACGCACGCATGCATAGCATAAGTTATGCTAAAGTAAATATGCCCTAATACTAACCATCAAAGCAGGTAAGTAAAAGGGAGAAAGAAGTGGGGGTTGGAAGACATGCACACACGCACCCACACTTATTACCAATTTGCCCTCGCTCGGAGGGACCGAAAGAATAATACAATTTAACTAACCTACAAGCTAATTAAATATTACAATCCACTTAATTAATTAACAAATTAACTAAGCAAAGGAAAATAGTAAATAGTAGCCTCGGGAAGAGGATCCAATGCATGTGTGCTCGGGTCTGCTCGGAAGTCACTGCCATGCACAAGATGCCTCTGCTTTGGCTGTTATCCTCCTCTGAAGACTGCACAAGTCCCAGGGTTGCTTCTCTGAATGCTGTAGAACACCACCGGCTGAAGGGATTGGTCACCGGCCATGTATGATGGTCACCGGCCACAAAATGATCCATCGGCCAACAATGGATGGCCGGTCGGCACCGAAGATGGCCGGCCGACCAAATCTTCCTGCAAAAACTGGTTTGACAGCAGCAGATGACAGAACTTGGCATGGCAATGCATTTCAAGCAATGTGTGCACCAATCACACTCCTTATCATGTGTATGACTCAAAGGAGGATGAGCCTCGATTCTCGGACCACCAATCGCGCATTTCTATGCATGACGGCCCAAAGAATCAAGTGTGCATGTTGGTATGGAATGTAATGCACATAATCAAGCAAGGAGGCCTAACCTCTATCACAAGCAATTCAAGAGGCCAAGCATGCATGCTAATGCAATGCAACTTAGGCATACGACTAAGTATGCAACATGGACAACGCAAAGAAGTATACAAAGCATACAACAATCATGCAAAGCATGGAGCAAGCATGTTAATGACAAGCATACAAGATGTAATCTAAACATGCAAGTATGCAAAGCATGCAACATCATACCAATGGGACCAAGCATGCAACAACACACAAGGCAAGCATGCAACACATGCGAAGGGAGGGACTTACACTAAGTGGACAGCCCTAAACTAGGTCTAAAACAGTGGCCAATGCTATAAAAATGAGGGCCAACACACACACAAATAGACATGCATGCAAGGTCCAAGACTTGGGCATAAAGAGACAACTCTCAAGCATACTCAAGAGGATGCAAATATGGATACATAGCATGCAATATAAGCTCTGAATATGCATAAAATAGAGGTGCCAAACCTACTAATTAACACAAGCAAAGCATGCTAGCATGGCCAAAACTCAAGGCAAGCTAAAAGGGCATGGGATCACATTTAGCAAGACCAAACATGGCATGAATTAAATGACTAAAAACAGAGTTTTAGCATATTAAAACAAAGCCTAAAGACCACTTAGATGACATCTAAATGACTTAAATTCAAGAGCATGCACAATGACCAAACATGCAGCATAGGGCACAACCTCATAAGGCATCAAAGGAGCATCAAAGGCAAGCATGCAAGCATGTCATGAGGACTGAAATGGTGCTATAAGTGGTGCCAAACCACTAAAATAGATCAACCAATGTATGCTCAACACCTCACACACTTAAAGCCTACAAGCTAAACAATGCAAAGGGGCTATGCAATACATGGCAAACATGACTAAAACAACTAAGGGCAGACCTTAACCATGGAAAATCAAGTACAAAAGCTTCACAAAGCTAGGCCTAAAACATGCTTGAACAAGGGTCAAAGCCTAGATGCATGTTAAGGCTAAATGATGGCATTACAAGACATGTATGCAAGACATGCAAGGTGTGTCCAAACCAACTAAACACAATGCTATATTATGACATAATAAGCATGAAAATCAATCAAGGCATGGCCAACATGAACCTAAACATGGTGCTCACTAAAGAGGCAAAAATGGCCCTTTTCAAGGACAACAAGGAGAGGGGGTGGCCCTCTCCTTCCTAGGACCTCAAGGCACCATCCTCACCTCTGAAATCCCTCAAGATTTCAGTGGTGAGGAGGCCCAAACACAATGGTCCCAGAGCTCAACCAAAATGGCACAAAACAAAGTCCAAACAAGCCTTAAGAGGGGTCAAACAACCCCAAAGCTTAAAACACCCTTGACAAACTATTTAGAGCAGATAAAAACAAGACTTTTATATGTTATATGCTAAGCTCAAAAACAGATGTAAGATAGGCTAAAAAGCTTTGCAAAAATGGGGTAAAAAGGGACAAGTTTCTTACCCTTGTAGACCCTCTTCACAAATAATGTTCCAGCAGCTTTTTTGGTTCCAAACCAGTCCAAAAGCTTCAAGGAAAGACCTCTGGTACCTCAGCAACCAAGAAAAGGTGTGATGGTGGCTGTTTGTGCACAAAAATGAGACTAAACACACACTAAACACAAGAGAGAGAGAGATATAGAGATAGAGGATATATGTAAACCCTAACCCTAAAGCTCAAGCTCTGAAAATGTTGTCTAAATTGTCTAACTCCTCAACAAGAGAGAAGAGCCCCTCTTTTATAGATAATTAGTCTTGTAAAGCTTCCAAAGGAAGCTAACAAGAGAGAAATCCCTCCATACACGTGTATGGAGGGGGTGAAAGTGTATACCCACTGCAAAAAAATATCTGCAAAAGCAGATGCACAGTAGTCGGCCGGCCAAAAGTGCAATTGACCAAAGAAAGATAGCCGGCCGGCCATCTATAGTGCCGGCCGGCCAAACATTTGGCCGGTGGCAACAAAACACAGCCGGTGGCCTCAAGCCATGGCCGGTGATGGGTGAGGATGGTCAACAAGCCCTACCCTGCCCCTCAAAGGCAAAACACAAGTTTTTGGTGCAAAACCAGACACGAAACAACCGAGTCGAGAGATCCTGAGGTAAGGCACATAGCCGAGACCTCCGGGAACTCAAGACGAACACAAACATAGATGATCACCGACTGTTCAAGCGGTGACGTCCAAGTCTTGAGGACGGTCAAAAATGGGGTGTCTACAGTTGCCCCTCTTTGACAGAACTCGAAAGTCATAACAATGACGGGAGTGAATGTCAAAGCCCAGAGATGACCCATTTTTGACAAGGCCGAAGACTTAGACAAACATGCAAACCAAACAAGATATGCGCCCGAAGGCAGGGGCAAGATGCAAGACAATGCACAGAGCCGGGCATAACTTACGATCATGCAAAGAAAGCTGTAACGAAGCACATAAATGCAATAGTTTTAAGCTAGCATACACCAAACTACACTACAATGCAGAAAGGATGTAAGAGAATTATGCAATTCCCGATACGTCTCACTCGGAGGATACAATACCTGTCTGGTTCGCCTGGTTGCACCATCCTCAAATGAACCATACATACAATATCGTGCCTGAAAAGAAAGCAGACTTAACAGGTACAATATTGTTAGCAACATGCATGACAATGCAAAATGAAGGCAAAATGATATGCAATATATACAAAACTATGTATAATAATGCAAATGAAAATGCAATGCAATTGAAACGATGCAAACGAAATGCAATGCAATTGAATCATGATCCAATCATGAGCGGTTCAAAGCCACACAAATGTCAAATAGATTGATGGAAGTGACAAGTCCGTCTACCATAGAAAAGGTGCCGCAACCCTCAAAGCGCGTACACATGCAGAACTATGAGTGATGTAGACGGACACAAGAACAAGTATTGGGTGGAATGACATGAGTGGGGAAACAACACACTAACGAAAGGACAATGATCCTAATGCTGGATGCAAAAATTACACTACAATGTAATATATACAGTGGATATGGCATGCAGCCAAACCAAATCTTGCCTAGGAAGGGCATGTACACATACAAGCCATGTCTAACACAAAAAAGGTGCCGCCACCCTCAAACCAAGTTCATCAAGGAATAGGCGCATACACATGCAAAACTGTGCTTCGACGTGAAAAGTATGAGCACATACCGAACCAAGCTCAACAAGGAGAGGTGCAAGCCAAAGATGAAGGTGATGATGCAGTGGATGCATGCAAGCTACAATGCGATATCTACAATATGCACTGGAATGGATATATACGATGGATAAGGCACGCAGGCCAAACCAAATCTTGCCTAGGAAAGGCATGTACACAAACGAAACGCGTCTAACACAGAAAAGGTGCCGCCACCCTCAAACCAAGTTCATCAAGGAATAGGCGCGTACACATACAGAACTGTGCTTCGACGTGAAAAGTATGAGCACATACCAAACCAAGCTCAACAAGGAGAGGTGCAAGCCAAAGATGGAGGTGATGCAGTGAATGCATGCGAGCTACAATGCAATATTTACAATATGGACTGGAATGGGATAGATACGATGGAAATGCATGACATATGCACTATATTACGATGAAATGCATGACATATGCATTATTTACAATGAATGCATGATATATGCAGAACTGTGATGTAATGCATGACATATGCAATATCTACAATGAAATGCATGACATATGCATTATTTACAATGTAATGCATGACATATGCATTATATAAATTGAAATGCATGACATATGCACTGTTTTTTTGTTTTTTTGTTTTTTGAAATGCATGCTGCATGGAGTGCGCGACAACGCAAGTCGTTTGAAATGCATGACAATGCATGAACTTTTTTTTTTTTTTTGTGCACGACAACGCGTGGCTTGAGATGCATGAAAATGCATGAACTTTAAAACACGCAGCTTGAGATGCATGAAAATGCAAATGAAATGTGCACATCAATGCACCAAAGGTCTTGCACCTTCCGAGGATTTAAGGTCTCCTAGACCGTGGTGTGTTGCACAGGACGGTGTGATGCGCAAAATAGCGCGATTGAATGCATGCAAAATGCAATGAGATACGCAAAAGAGCGCAATTGAATGCATGCAAAATGCAATGAGATGTGTAAAATAGCGCGATGCGTTTAGACAACATGAGTGCACAAGACAGTGCGATGCGCAAGATAGCGCGATGGAACGCATGCAAAATGCAATGAGATACGCAAAACAGCGCGATTGAATGCATGCAAAATGCAATAAGATGCGCAAAATAGCGCGATTGAATGCATGCAAAATGCAATGAGATGCGCAAAACAGCGCGATTGAATGCATGCAAAATGCAATAAGATGTGCAAAATAGCGCGATGCGTTAGACAACGCGAGTGCACAAGACAGTGCGATGCGCAAGATATCGCGATGGAATGCATGCCAAGTGCAATGAGATGTGCAAAACAGCGCGATTGAATGCATGCCAAATGCACATGGGGCAACTTTCGAGTTTTGTAAAAGACAAAAGGATACAGAAAGGATACACCTTGCACGAATTCGAGTGCCATGCACAGAAGACACAGTCCGTGGTCAAAACGGAGGCCGGTTGAGCTTCGGAAATGCCATTTCTTGTACTATCTTGAGCAATGAAGACCCCAAACCACTCATCTGACCCAAACAAGTTTGTAGGAGGCTCACCGGCCACATGGGGAGGCCACCGGCCATCTACCAGCCACTAAAATACATCACCGGCCAAATGTTTGGCCGGCCGGCCAAAAATGTAGCCGACCGGCCAAAAATGCCTGATTCGGGGCAGTTTTGACTTTTCGCCTTGGGTCTTTTAAAATAGGGTTTCAAACCCTATTTCATTCACTTCTTTTAGCCCAAATCTTGCCCTCTCTCTCCCTAGAGCATTCTCTTCTCTTTATTCTCCCATTTTCTTGCGTTTCAGCCCCCGTTTCATCGTCCGATTCGCGATCTCCTTCGCGTTTCAAACATTTTGAACCGATCGAAACTTCGTTTCGGTGTAGTTTTTTCGATTTCTGCCTCTTGGGGTTTGTTTCCCCCAATTTTTTCTTGATTTCCCCACATTTTCCACATTCTGGCTTTTCCGGCCATTTTCCACCCTCCCGGGGTTGACTTTTCGGTTGACCCTTCGTATTCTAGCTCGGTTTTCCCTCTTCCGGCTATTTTCTCATCACCTTTGATATGGCGGACGACATCCCACAGGGCGGGACTCCCCCGGAGCATGAGATGGATCCCGGGGTCGAGCTTCTCCCCCTGAGCGTCCGTCCATTCAACCCGACGACCTACCAGCCAGCAATCCACGTCTTGCCTCCCGATGGACTTTGCCAGTTTCGAAGCTTTGATAGGGCGATGCCTCCAGAGCTTCTCTTGCGTCAGCCTACATCCCATCTGTCCTTCGGCGCTTCCGAGGTAACATTCCTTTCTCTGTTTTACTTTCCGCGACGTAGAACACTTAACTACCATAGCTGATTATATTCTTTAACTGCTTAGCTCAGATACACTGGTGCACTGTACACTGTAGTTAACTGTGGACACACTTCCAACTGATATCTGTTTGAAACTGACATGTGCGCACGCACTGCACTGGCCTTGAACCACTCAAACACACGGCACACACTGTATTTCACTGCATACTCACTGGCACCCGATATCTGTTTGAATCTGAAAACATGCACACATGCTATATTTGCATTGAACCACTCAAACACGCTGACACATCACACGTTGTAGTTCATTGTAAGCACACCGGCACCCGGTATCTGTTTGAATCTGAAAACATGCACACATGCTATATCTGCACTGAACCACTCAAACACGCTAACACATCACACGTTGTAGTTCACTGTAAGCACACCGGCACCCGGTATCTGTTTGAATCTGAAAACATGCACACATGCTATATCTGCACTAAACCACTCAAACACGCTGACACATCACACGTTGTAGTTCACTGTAAGCACACCGGCACCCAGTATCTGTTTGAATCTGAAAACATGCGCACATACTATATCTATCTCAATTCTGAATGCCTTTCAAAACTGGTATATTTAGCATTGCTTCGCGATTGTTTACTTGAAAACAGGGAGATTCCCATACCGTCCGGGGGTATGGGAACATCGCCGCTCGAGATTTGTACGCAGAGCTACCCAATGCGGTTCGCCACATCATGGATCAGGCTGGCTTCAGCGCATTCTGCAGAGGACTATCCAGGCTCACCACGAGCAGGCCTCTCCTCGCTGCTCCAGCGGAGAGGTGGTGGAACACCACCGACTCGTTCCACCTTTCTGCCACGGGAGATATGACAATGACTCCCTATGATTTCTCGATGCTCACAGGCATTAGGGTAGGGGGTGATCCGATCCCCTTTGACACTGATATGGACGAGTGGACGGCTACTCAGATCCACCTGCTCGGCGAGGTGCCGCCTCTTGCGTGTCCTGGCTTCGTCCGATACTCATGGTTCGAGGTCTAGTTCAGGGTTCAGCCAGCCCTAGTGGAGGAGGCTCTGATGACTCAGGAGGCTGTGGAGCGATATGCGCGCGGTTTTCTGATGTTTCTACTGGGGACGACTATTTTCGCCGACCGGGCGAATACCGTGCCCCTCTGTCTGCTCAGCGCCTTAGTGGATGTCACACAGATCCTGCACTACGATTGGGGTGGCGCCGCTCTAGCCACACTCTACAGATACATGAGCTCGGCTTCCCGTGGCAGCGGACAATTGCTTGGGGGCTACTGGCGTGCTTGGGAGGTACATTTCCTTTTCTGCTTTACTTTCCTACTTTCTATTATCTGTGCTCTGTACACTGCACACACTGCGGTCTGCTTCACGCTGGCTGTATACTGCACACACGGCACACATATACTCTGCTTTACACCGACTGTACACTGCTCACACTGTACACTCTGCACAATACACTGCCTGCACAATACACTGCACGATACACGGCTCTGTTATTTCTGCTTTATTCTGCATTCCGCTTTATTTGATAAGCATACTGGTATTTGCTCTGCAGTTGTGGGTCTACGCCTAGTTTCCTAAACTAGCCCCAGTGCCAGATGTGGAGACCCCTCTCGTCGTCCCGTTCTCGCGCCGCTTCGACGGGAGGTGCGTGCGGAGGCCCCGGGAGACGTTTAGCTTCTTCCGCCGCTATTTTGACACCATCACCCTCGCAGAGGTACGTTCAACTTTGCAGTTTATTTAAGCTTCGCTTTTCACTGTATGTTTTCAATAACAGTAGATAACAAACTGTATTTCATTTTCAGATCACCTGGCAGCCTTGGGCTCCTTTGCCAGCGACGATTCGGGACCGATTTGCCGGTGCTGAGGAGACCTCGCATTTTCAGATTCTGCTGGAGGGCCCGGTCTGTTGGGCTTGGTACCTAGGTGAGCGTTTCCTACGCCAGACCCTAGGGTTACCAGAGCAGATAGTCCCGGTTCACCCTCCTGAGCATATGAGGGAGACCGAGAGATTCACTGCTGAGCAGATGGTTGACTATATGATCGGCTGGGAGGCGATCCGCTTCAGAGGCATAGGCGACTACAGAGAGTACGTGCAGACGTATATCATGCGGCCTCTGAGCGGTGGACTTCGAGTCGAGGGAGAGAGGCCAGTGGCGCCGGCAGCTAAGGCGGGAGTGGGGGCTGGAATAGGAGCGTCGAGGAGAGCCCGGGTCCGCGGCAGGGGTGGAGCTCAGAGAGGGCGGGGGGCTAGTTGGCCTGTTCTGCCCACCTCGCTGACATACAGAGGACAGGATGGGGCGACCTACCAGATTCCCATCGCTCCTCCCCCGGCTGATCATGAGTTAGTCGGTTTTCACGAGTTGCCTCCGGTATGTACTACTTCATATTGCATCTTGCATAGTCATTTCATTTCAGTTTATTTGATATTCCGCAGAATACTGATGCATCTGATACTTTCGCAGGCTTCTTTCGAGTACACCCGGCAGTCCCTAGAGTTGAATGCCTCCATGATGGGGATGCTACAGCGGACCTTTGACCTCCTGGCCTTTTACAATATCCCAGTATGTTCTTCTGACCACGGTCTCAAACCATACATAAACTGCTTCACGTAATCCGATGCACAACACAGCACTTGACACACTGATCTCACGGCATCTGATACACTGTACTCATACACTGCATTCTGCACTGATAAACTGCTCACAGTATTCACACACTGTACTCATACACTGCATTCTGCCTCAATAAACTGCTCACAGTATTCACACACTGTACTCATACACTGCATTCTGCACTGATAAACTGCTCACAGTATTCACACACTGTACTCATACACTGCATTCTGCCTCGATAAACTGTTCACAGTATACTGATGCATTTGCCTTTTGTACTTTTCAGCCTCCCTTCCAGATTCCCACCGTATGAGGTGTTCTAGCCAGGCCTTCTGTTCCTGCCGGAGGAGATGGAGAGGGCAGAGTATTCCCCCGCACCAAGGTGGGGCGCACTCACGTCGGGAGTAGCTCACGGGCTCTAGTCCCTGATGATGATGACGAGGAGTCCGAGGCGGAGGCGGAGGCAGAGGCAGAGTCGTCGTCGGAGGAGACCGGAGACGGCTCGGACTCGGGCTCAGATGACAGTGCTGATGATGCTCCTGGACCTTCGTCCAGGAAGAGGACTAGGACGGACCGGTAGCCCTGAAGCCGCTCGACATTTGACACAGATTTTGCTGTTTTTCTTCTTTTTTGTACTTTTTCCTTTTTGTTGGTAGTTAGGATACCTTGTACTGCCGCAGGCAGATTTTTGTTTCCAAAACTTATGTACTTGAAACAGATGATGAAATGAAACAAACCTTCTTGTCTGAAAAAGTGTTACATTTGTATATCTCATACATTGCATTGCATCACACCATATTACACCTCAATGTAAATGAAATTGATTTGTTGTCTGAAAATTGAACGCTTGCACTGTAATACTCAGATAACTAGCCAGCCAACAGTAAAATAACCCAAGCAACTCACTGCCTGATTCTGAACAGACAGCCCTTACTCTACTGGGGACTAACCTGCATACAGCCCATAACACAGCACTCGGTTCATTCTGCACACGGCAAATCCTGAACAAACAGCCCAATTTGACAAGACTGGATATGAAGGTGGAATCGATTGAGACTGAAACACACTCAGATGCCCCAAATTTTCCTTTTTTCCTTTTGCTTTGCCAAAATGTAGAGAATGGCACAGCACTCTGAGCATAACCGATTTTTGGAATTGAAAAGGGGTTTTTCAACTGGGGTATCGAGCCTAAAACTGAACACAGCAAGAAAGACTCAAACAAAAGGTACACGACCTAAACAAAACGAAACACGCTTGGAAAAGACTCAAAACAAAAGTTGAGGTGAACAAAACAAAAGACATGACACACGGACATGTTTACAAAACGAGAGACCTCAAATCTCGGGGAGCCAGTTCCTCCGGGTATGTTTCCCACCCTTTCTGATTTGTGATTCTCATATCACTCGGCCCTCAGACTCGGTTTTTCTTTTCTCAAAACCCTTTTCTTACTTTTCTCTCAACTTACACCTCTCTATTCTTTATTCTCTCATTTTCCATCCCTCCCCAGGGTGATTGATGGATGAATAGGAAGTTGTGGGTTCACGCCCAACATTATCGGCTCACGGCTTATTCTTCCGGTGACGTTCAGTCGGTGTCCCAGGTAAGGGAACGGAGTATCTTGATCTGTCCCAACTCGTGCTTCGCACTTGGCTTGACACCTCGTCGTTCGGAGGTTGTTGAAGGCTTTCAGCCCTTTACAGACAGCTTTAGCCACGCCTTCTTCCGGCGAATAGGGTGCCCTTCTGGCAAGTATACTAATGACGGGGGAAAGACAGAACACCTGACTCGACTGTGCCCCTAGTTCATCACTTTGACCATTTTTTGTTTTGGTTTTCTACTAAAATAGTTGTGACCAAAATGAGAGTTAAATTAACATGTTTATTCAATTTTTGATTTGAAATCATGCAAGTCAGGCTATAAGCACTGAAAATTTTCCCTTTTGGGTCCCAGAAATGGTCTAGTTTTGGAAAATGAAATAGTTTTCGAGAAAATAGTCAACCTTAGTAAAAATTTTCAAAAACTATTTTTGCAAACAGCCAATGCTAAACGAGCATGGAACCTACCCTCGAGATGCGTAATCTCGGATCGGAGGCAATGGAAAATTGCCCTTTGCTTGAAAGGGGTCCATGGCAATGGAAAGTTGCTCCTGGTTTAAACGGCGACTCATGGGAACTCATGGCAATGGAAAGTTGCCCCTTATTTGGATGATGCCGCAGCATGCTGAAAACCAGTCCTCATCGGTGATGATTGCAAACGAACTCTCAGACACGGAGAAGACGAAGACGGTCAAAAGCAATATATGGACACAGTCACTATGACAGTGTTGGTGGCTGGACTTCAAGAGGAAGTTGACTGCGGGGTTCCGGTTGTCACCACCGAACTATCGGATTCAGAGGAGGCAAAGGTGATCAAAACCATTACATAGACTGAGACGCTATGAAAGCGTTGGGGGCTAGACTTCAGGACGAAGTTGCCTACGTATCCCAAACATGGGAATCAAGCCTCACGTAGTTCCGGTTAAGGTACACTCGGGTATTTTAACCTTCACTTTTTAGGCTCTAACGTTTGTGTAGCACGTCCGCGGGGGACCTCGGCTACAGTTCGGACTCTTCTTTTTGTGTGTTGCGGTTCTAAATCTGAACCAAAGAGTCCAACTCTGGCAAATCGTTTTGAGAAAAACAGATTTTGTAAAGAAGTGCCAAACATGGACTGCTTTGCCAGATTACAGAGTCGCCACCTAAATATTTTTAAAATGGGAAATTTAGGAAACCCTGACTCGGTGCCGAAGGCCACGTGTCCGTCATCACCAAATGTCTCGGCTCGGGAGCTTGGGTACGATCGGGGAAGGTCAGCTATGAGCACCCCCTTTCGCCCGGTCCGAAGACCGGCCTCTACTAACCGTGATATCCATTTTTGAAAACATTACATGTTCTTATTCCGGTTATTAGCCTAGAATTACTATGTGATGCGCACAACACAAAAGTATAGACTAGATTGCCTAACTTGGAAATAAACATTGCATATCCGTTTTGCCTCGAAAAACGTGTTAGATTTTGCTACTCGTAAGTAGGCTAAAATACGGATTTCAATGAGTTGTTCCAACTCAGGCAATCCAACCTCCACCCACAGGCATTCAAACAGTTTATCTCACATAAGCACTTAGCCGCATGGCAAGCATACTGTCATGGCAACATTCACACGCATGTGGTATGCTAAAGCGTAAATACTTACATCGTACTCCGTGCCAAAACAGTAAACTAGTTAGCAAACATGCATGTCCCTAGCTCATGTTAAGATGACTAATGCGACGCATACAGAGTGCAATTAGACAGGCTCGGCTATCCTAAACATGGCATGTGAAATGCACGAGTAACACGTATTCAAGTTAGAATTGAAAGTACGATGCAGTTTGTATGATGTACCGAGCCCGGTGCATGTAAACAAATGCATGAATGCACACATGCATTGCATAAGGTATGCTAACTGAACATGCCCTAATCTACCATTGTAAGCAGGTAAATAAAAGGGATAGAAAGAAGTGGAGGTTGGAAGACATACACACACTCACCCACACTTATTACAATTATGCCCTCGCTCGGAGGGACCAAAATAATAATACAGATTAATTAACTACGCAAGCTAATTAATTATTACAAATTAACTAAATTAACAAATTTAATTAAAGCAGTAAACCCCTCGGGGAGAGGGCCGGATGTGGCGCGTGTTCGGGACTTGCTCGGAATCGTACCGCCATGCCCAGCTTGCCTCTGTTTCCCCTGCTATCCTCCTCAGAAAATTGCCAAAGTCCCAGAAATGCCTCTCAGGGCACTGGGGAGTACCACCGGCTGGGGCAGAGCACCACCGGCTGAAGAAGGAGGCCACCGGCACAGAATTGTTCCATCGGCTGGGAAAACACTGCCGGTCGGCACTAAAAAGTGCCGGTCGGCACAAAATGTTCTGCAGATCCTGCAACTCACAGCAGCAGAGGACAAACTATGCATGGCAAGGCAATTCAAAGCATTTATGCACCAAACACACTCCCTATCATGTTTGTGACTCAAGGGGGGGTATGTGCCTCGATTCCCGGACCACCAATCACGCATTTCCATGCATGATGGCCCTAAGAACCAAGAGTGCAAATTTGATTTCAAATGCATGCAAATCACATAGGCACAAAAGGGTGCCAAACCTCTATCAAACTCACTTCAAGAGACTTGGCATGCATGTCAATGTGATGAAGCCCTAAGCATGTTAACTAGGCATGCAACATGGACAATGCAAGGTGCTCATGCAAGCATGCAAACAAGCATATAAGGCAAGCATGAAAACCAATGAAATGATAGACTTAGACATGAATTAGGCGACTCAAAAAGGCCTAAAATTAGTAGCCAAATGCTAAGTCATGAGGGCCAAATACACATGCACATATACGCATGTTAAGGCACCAACACTTAAGCATAACAAACAACATTCAAGCACACTTGAAATGAGTTAAACATGGATTACTAGCATGCACATAAAACTCTGAAAATCATGCAAAACTTGATGCCAAATCATGCTACCAAGCAAGCTAAACATGCAACAAAAGGTCCAAGTACTTAAAACAAGCCATGAAGGCTTAAACCAAGGCCGAGTCTACCAAACCTCACAAGGCTAAAGGGGCTCAAAACAGGTCACAAGCAGACCTAAACAAAGCCTAAGGAGCACCTAGATGGCATCTAAGAGGCTCAAGCACAAAGGCGTGCAACATGACCAAAACATGGAGCATTCAACACATGCTTTTAAAGCATTAAAGAAGCAACTAAAGCATGCATACAAGTACACCAAAAGGTCTGAAATACCATGTTAAATGGTTCCAAACCATTAAAAAGGAGGCAAGCAAGGCACGCTACATACTCATACTCTTATGGCCAACGAGCCAAACACAAAGAGGCTACAAAATACATGCTAAGATTGACCAAAACAACTATGGACAGAGCTAAAGCATGGTAAAATAAGCTTACAAGCTTCATGGATCTAAGCCTAAAACATGCTAGAAACGAAGGCACACTACCTAGACATGTTAAGGCATCAAAAGGCATTACAAGGCAACCATGCTAAGCATGCATGAGGGACCTAAACCAACTTGAAATCATGTTATAACATGGCAATATAAGCATGGGAAATAAGTCAAACATGCTCAACACACACTCAAGCATGAAGCTCCATAAGGAAGCAAAGTTTGCCCTTTTCAAGGACACCAAGGAGAGGGGGTGGCCCTCTCCTTCTTGAGACTTCAAGGCATGCTCTTCACCACTGAAATCCCTCAAGATTTCAGTGGTGAAGAGATCCTATCACCAAAATCTCGGATCTCTCACAAAATAGCACAAAAAGTGCCTTTTTCAAGGCCTAAGGGTGGTTAAACCTACCCAAACCACTAAACACTCTTAATATACAACAAAGAGGGTTAAAAAACAGAACTTTTTTGTGCCAAACACTAAGCTCAAAAACTGTGTTAAACTAGGCAAAAATGGAGTGCAAAAATGGGGTAAATAAAGTAAGTTTCTTACCCTTGAAGCTTTTCTTCACAAAGGTTGGAGTTGTTGGTTCCTTGAGCTCCAAACCAGTCAAGAACACTAAAAACCAGCCCTTAGAACCTCAGTTGCAAGGAGAAGGTGAGACACTAGGTGTTTGTGTGCAATAGTAAGGCACAAAACACCTAGACACACAAGAGAAGGATAGAGATAGAAGGTGTATGCAACTCAAACCCTAGAAAAACCAGAGCTTCTCTCTCTCTTTTCCCCTCTAACTCTCTAAATTTTGCTAACCCTTGAGCCAAGAGAAGAGGCTTCTCCTTATAGGCAACAAAGACTTGCAAACTAAGTCATCCAAGGGCCCATCCCTCCATACACGTGTATGGAGGAGAAACAAGAGCTAAACAGCTGTCTGAAAATATCTCAGAAAGCAGCTGTAAAGTAGCCGGCTGGGCAAAATGGTCATTTCGCCAAAAAGAGTGCCGACCGGCACAAAATAGTGCCGACCGGCACAATATAGTGCCGGTGGAAACAACAGCCAGCCGGTGGCCTCTAGCCACAGCCGGTGGTGTGTGGGGATGCCTCACAAGGCATTCCCTGCCCCTCCAAGGCAAAGCACAAGTGTTTGGTGCAAAACCAGACACAAAACGATCGAGTTCGGAGGTCCTGAGGCAAGGCGCGTAGCCGAGAACTCCGGGAACTCCAAACGAACACAAACATGGATGATCACCGAGTGTTCAAGCGGTGACGTCCAAGTCTCGAGGACGGTCAAAAATGGGGTGTCTACAGTTGCCCCTCTTTGACAGAACTCGGAAGTCATAACAATGACGGGAGTGAATGTCAAAGCCCAGAGACGACCCGTTTTTGACAAGGCCGAAGACTTGGACAAACATACAAAGCGCAAATGGTTGAACTCGCAAGCTGCCTACGTATCCCTTAAGGAATCAAACCAGCGTAGTTCAAGTACAGGCATACAAGCCGTAGATAAGGTATGCGCCCGTAGGCAGGGGCAAGATGCAACTGATGATGCAAAAGGCCGAGCATAACTTATGATCATGCAAAGAAAGCTGTAATGAAGCACACATGCGACAGTTATAAGCTAGCATGCACCAATCTACACTACAATGCAGAAAGGATGTAAGAGAATTATGCAATTCTCAAAACGTCTCACGCGGAGGATACAATACCTGTGCGGCTCGTCCGGTTGCACCGGCCTCAAATGAGCCGTACATACAATATCGTGCCTGAAAAGAAAGCAAACTTAACAGGTACAATATTGTTAGCAACATGCATGACAATGCAATGAATGCTAAATAATATGCAAATATACAAAACTATGTATGAATAATGCAACTAATAATGCAATGCAATTGAAACTATATGCAAACTACGTGCAGGGCAATTGAATCATGATTCAAACCGGAACGGTTCGAAACCACACGAATGTCAAATAGATTGATGGAGGTGACAAGTCCGTCTCCCATAGAACGATGTCTGATCTACGAGTACTTCGCACGGACACAAGAACAAGTATTGGGTGGAATGACATAAGTGGGGAAACGACCCGCTGGGGAGAGAATAATGATCCTAATGCCGGACGCAATAACTACACTACAATGTAATGGAAATGGATACAATGGATATGGCACGCGGGCCAAACCGTATTTAGCCTAGGAAAGGCATGTACGCATACAAACCGTATCTAACACAGAAGCGGTGCCGCTACCCTCAAGGCTCGGACACAAAAGCTCGACAACTGTGTTTTGACACGAGAAATATGGGCACATACCAGACCAAGCTCAACAAGGAAGGGCGCAAGCCATAGATGGAGGTGATGCAATGAAATGCATGCAAGCTACAATGCAATGGATATGGATACAAGGGATATGGCACGCGGGCCAAACCAAATCTTGCCTAGGAAAGGCACGCACACATACAAACCATGTCTAACACAGAAACGGTGCCGCTACCCTCAAGGCTCGGACACAAAAGCTCGACAACTGTGTTTTGACACGAAAAATATGGGCACATACCAGACCAAGCTCAACAAGGAAGGGCGCAAGCCATAGATGGAGGTGATGCAATGAAATGCATGCAAGCTACAATGCAATGGATATGGATACAAGGGATATGGCACGCGGGCCAAACCAAATCTTGCCTAGGAAAGGCACGCACACATACAAACCATGTCTAACACAGAAACGGTGCCGCTACCCTCAAGGCTCGGACACAAAAGCTCGACAACTGTGTTTTGACACGAAAAATATGGGCACATACCAGACCAAGCTCAACAAGGAAGGGCGCAAGCCATAGATGGAAGGAGATGCAATGGATGCATGGATACAGAAAATGCATGACAAATGCACTATACTACAATGAAATGCATGACATATGCATGTGTTGTGTTTTGTTTTTTTTTTTTTGAAATGCAATGCATATGCAGTATTTACAAATGATGCATGACGATGCATGATGATGCAACGGCTACGATTGCAGCTTTCCCTATCTTACCAACAGGGCGATATACTAGGTTGGTTCAGTATCCAGAATTGAGGCGTAAACACGCCGCCTCAACCTATGGGGCTTCCATACAGATTTCAAGCCGAGGGTACACCCCCTGGGTATTTAAACCAGACTTTAGTCTCGGAAATTCCGAACCTTTGCGTTCTAGGCATAAGCCGTTCAAACTCTAGTTTTCACCGTCCCAGTTGGTCTTCCAGGAACTCACCGCGAACACAGGCAGGTGGCTTTGCCAGACCACCGAAAGTCGTTCGGGCACGACAAACACCAAAGGAATTGCACCTTCAGAGGATTTAAGGTCTCCTAGACCGTGCGCGTTTAAGGTCTCGCCAGACCAGGGGGCAACGATTACACAACACTTTAAGTGAGTGTGATGCGAATGAGACACGCATGCGGATGCAAATAGGGCAAACGAGACGCGCGTGCAATGAGGTGCGCGTGCCTCAAAGGATGGAAAATGAAGTGCAATGAGGTACGCGTGCCTCAAAGGATGGAAAATGGAGTGCAATGAGGTACGCGTGCCTCAAATGGATGGAAAATGAGAGCCTCAATGCAATGAGGTACGCGTGCCTCAAGGATGCAATGAAAATGGAAAATGGAGTGCAATGAGGTACGCGTGCCTCAAGGAGATGCAGAACAATGCGAGTGCGATACGCATGCCGCACGAAACGTAAATCAAGGCATGATGTGCGAGGCAATGTATGTATTGAGGTACATGACAATGCGTGAAAATGCTTGTAATAAAATGCATGATAATGCATGACGGTGTAATGCAACGCACCGATCAGTGTGATGAATGTATGCAACGCACACGGGGCAACTTTTGAATCTTGTAAAAGACAAAAGGATACGAAAGGATACAATCCTTGCTTGAATCTCAGTGCCACGCACAGAAGACACGGTCCGAGGTCAAAACGGAGGCCGGTTGAGCATCGGGGATGCACTTTCTTGCATTTTCTTGAGCTATGAAGACCCAAAACCCCTTACTTTGCCTAAACAAGACCTTGGGAACACCACCGGCTGGGTGGGGTGGTCACCGGCTGGCCACCGGCTGCAGAAACAATTCATCGGCACAAAATTGTGCCGACCGGCACAAAAAAGTGCCGACCGGCAGAAAATGCCTGATCGGGGGCAGTTTTGCCAATTTGCCTCGGGTTTTATAAAATAGGGCTTGAAACCCTATTCCTTTCACTTTGCTACCGCCGAAAACTCCTCCTCTCTCTCTCTAGAGTGTTTTCCTTTCGATTTTTCGCCGATTTCTCCGCGTTTCACGCCCATTTTCTCGTCGGATCCGCGATATTCTTCGCGTTTCGGACATTTTCGACCGAACAAAACTTCGTTTCGGTGCACTTTTCGCCATTTTCGCCTTTTTGGGACTTGTTCCCCTCGATATTCTCTACATTTCCGTGCATTTTCCTCTTCCGGCCTTCCCGGCCATTTCCGACCCTCTCGGGGTTGACTTCCCAGTTGACTTTTCGCATTCCGGCCCGTTTTCCTTCTTCCGGCTATTTTTCTCATCTCCATTGCTATGGCCGATGATATTCCACACGTCGGGACTCCCCCGGACCACGAGATGGATCCCGGGGTCGAGCTCCTCCCGCTGGGTGAGCGTCCCTTTGACCCGGCGACCTACCGCCCGGCGATTCACGTGCTACCACCCGATGGACTCCGCCACTTCCGCGACTTCGACAGGGCTTTGGACCCGGAGCTTCTGCTGCGCGAGCCGGCCACTCATTTGTCCTTTGGCGCCTCCGAGGTAACACCCTTATCTTTGCTTCATTTTCTGTAATGTAGGATTTCCTGTCAACTGCCGTAGCTAACTGAACCCATTATCTGTTTAGTTCTGATGTACTGTACTGTAGTTGATCGTAGACAAACTCATAACCGACATCTGTTTAGGACCGACGCACATGCACACACACTGCACTAGTCTGAATCACCCAAACACACGGCACACATTGCACTGCCAATTCACCGACACCCGGTGTTTATTTGAATCTGAAAACTCGCACGCATGCTAGATTTGCACAAAACTACACCAACACGCGGACACATCACACGTTGTAGTTTACTGAAACATACCGAGACCTGGCTTCTATTTGAACTGCGAAAAACACGCATACATGCTGTTTACACTGATCCCCATAGGAGCACTGACATATCACAGACCGTAGCCCACCCACTGGTACGCTGAAACCCGATGTCTGCTTGAATCTGAAAAATGTGCACGCATGTACGAGGTTTACACTGGAGCATCCAAAACACACTGACGCATCACGCGCTTGTAGTTTACTGTAAGCACACCGGTACCCGGTTTCTGTTTGAATTTTAAAAAATCTGCACGCATACCAGATTTGTACCGACTGCATATCTTCATATGGCTTCGCAATTTCTTGACTACAGGGAGACTCCCATACTCTCCGCGGGTATGGGAACGTCGTCGCTCGCGACTGGTACGCCGCGCTGCCTGACGCCGTTAGCCGCATTGTAGATCGGGCCGGCTTTGGCACCTTCTGCAGGGGACTCTCCAGGCTCTCTGCTTGCAGACCTCTTCTTGCCGCCCTGGCAGAGAGGTGGTGGGACACCACCGATTCATTTCACTTATCAGCGACTGGGGACATGACGATGACCCCTTACGACTTCTCGATGCTCACCGGCATCGGGGTGGGGGGTGATCCGATCCCCTTCGATACAGACATGGATGAGTGGATTGCCGCTCAGATTTACTTGCTCGGCGAGGTGCCGCCACTTGCTCGTCCAGGGTTCGTCCGCTACTCCTGGTTCGAGGTGCAGTTCCGAGTGCAGCCCGTGCTGGTGGACGCAGCTCCGATGACCCAGGAGGCCGCTGAGAGATATGCGCGCGGCTTCCTCATGTTCTTGCTGGGGACCACCCTGTTTGCCGACCGGGCGAACACAGTGCCCCTCTGCCTGCTCAGCGCTTTGGTGGACGTCGAGAGGATTGTGCAGTATGACTGGGGGGGCGCGGCTTTGGCCACCCTTTACGGTTATATGAGCTCAGTCTCTCGTGGCAGTGGACAGCTGCTAGGAGGCTACTGGCGAGCCTGGGAGGTATGTCTTCTTCTCTACTTTATATTTCTGCTCTATACTTTCTGTATTTTGTACATTGCACACACTGTAGTCTGTATACTGTACACACGGCACACACATACTCCGCTTTACACTGACTGCACGCTGTTCACGCTGTACACTCTGCACAACACAATACACAACACACGGCTCCGTTATTTCTGCTTTATTCTGCATCCTGCTTAATCTAATAGTCATACTGACGTCTGTTTTGCAGCTGTGGGTGTACGCCTACTTCCCCAGACTAGAGCCAGTGCCAGAGGCGGAGACCCCTCTGGTCGTCCCCTTCTCTCGCCGTTACGACGGGCGATGCGTCCGGAGGCCCCGGGACACTTTTAGCTTCTTCCGCCGTTTCTTCGACACCATCACCCCCACTGAGGTATGTTTTACTTACAGTTCGTTTAAGCTTCGCTTTCAAACGTACATTACTATATCAGTAGATAATCAACTGTATTTCATTTCAGGTTACCTGGCAGCCGTGGGCTCCACTACCAGCGGTGATACGAGATCGGTATGCCGGCGCCATCGAGACCTCGCGCTACCGGATTCTCCTGGAGGGCCCGGTCTGTCGGGCCTGGTACCTGGGTGAGCGTTTCATACGCCAGACCCTAGGGTTGCCGGAGCAGATAGTTCCGATCCTTCCTCCCGAGCGCATGAGGGAGACTGAGGGGTACAGCTTCCAGCAGATGGAGGACTACACCCTTGGCTGGGCCGTGGACGTAGATGCCGACAGGGGCGAGGGCGACTACTCAGAGTACGTCCGGACCTTCTTGATGCGGCCTTTGAGCGGTGGCCGTCGAGTTGATCCAGCGAGACCTGCGGCGCCAGCGGCCCGGGCAGAGGCAGGAGCAGGGGTGGGGTCGTCACAGAGAGCCCGAGCTCGCGGCAGGAGGGAGTGCAGAGGGGACGAGGGACGGGCTGGCCCGCTCTGCCTACCATGCTGACATACAGGGGGCAGAGTGGGGAGACCTACCAGATCCCTTTTGCTCCTCCTCCAGCTGGTCATGAGTTGGCCGGCATTCCCGACTTGCCTCCGGTATGTATTACTTTATTTCTGCATCTTGCATTGTTATTTCATTTCAATTCATTCAAATATCCCACAGAATACTGATGCATTTTAATACTTTTGCAGGCTTCCTCCGAGTATACCCGTCAGTCTGTGGAGCTGAATGCCTCCCTGATGGGGATGCTGCAGCGGACTCTCGACGCTTTGGCCGTCTACAGCCTGCCGGTATGTTCTTCTGACCACAGTCTCAAACCATACTCTGTTTCGCACAATCTGCTACACTGCACAAAAATCTGATAAACTGCTCACGGCTTTCATACACTGTACTTATACACTGCATCCTGCACTGATTCACTGTTCACAGCATTCACACACTGTACTCATACACTGCATTCTGTATTGATAAACTGCTCACGGCATTCACACACTGTACTCATACACTGCATTCTGTACTGATAAACTGCTCACGGCATTCACACACTGTACTCATACACTGCATTCTGTATTGATAAACTGCTCACAGTTTTCTGATGTGTTTGTTCTTTGTATTTTCAGCCTCCTTTCCCGATCCCTCCAGTGGGTGGCGCTGCTCCAGCTGGGCCTCCCCTCTCTACTCGGGATGGCAGGATATTCCCTCGCACCAGAGGGGGACGTGGTCACGTGGGGAGCAGCTCACGAGCTCCAGTTCCGGGAGATGGTGAGTCGGAGGCGGGGACGGAGTCATTTGCGGAGGAGGCCGGGGACAGCTCGGGTTCGGGCTCCGACAGTGACAGCTCCGACGATGCTCCTGTGCTTTTGCCCAGGAAGAGGGCGAGGACTGATCCTCAGGCATGAGGCCTGCTGCTGATGATGATGATCTTGCTGCTTCTTTTCTTTATTTCTTTTCTTGTACTTTTCTCTTTTTTGTAGATAGAGTACTTTGTACTGCCACCGGCAGATTTTGCTTTCTTCAAAAGTTGTACTTTGAAAGAGATTATATAAAACAAACTTTTTGTCTGAAAAGTGTTTTATTTACATATCTCATACTTCGCACTGCATTGCATCATATTACACCTCAATGTAAACGAAATTTGATTTGTTGTCTGAAAATGGAGCATTTGCACTGTAATAATCGGATAACCAACCAACTAACAGCAAACAACTCATACAAACTGCTGCTCAAACTGAACACAGCCCACATTCCGCTGGGGATTAATCTGCATACAGCCCATAACCCAACACTTGGTCCATTCCGCATACGGCAAACTTTGAACAAACAGCCCAATCTGACAAGCCGGATCACGGCAGGCGGAACTGACTGAAATTGAAACACACTCGGATGTCCCAAATTTTCCATTTCTTCTCTTACCTCGCATGGATGTAGAGAATGGCACGGCATTCTGAGCACAGACGATTTTGAGGTAAAGAGAGGCTTTTAACCTGGGTATCGAGCCTACAACTGGACACCGCCGGAGAACTCAAGTACAGAAAGTAAAAGGCACACGACCTAAACACAACGAGACACACTCGGAAAAGACTCAAAACTAAGTTGAGACTAACAAACCAAAAGACACGACACGGACGTGTTTGAAAACAAAAGATCTTGAGGAGCCAATTCTTCCGGGCAGGTTTCTCACCCTCTCTGATTTATGATTCTCGCATCACTCGGCCCTCGAGCTCGGTTTTTCTCACAAGACCTCCTTCTCACTTTTCTCTCGGCTTACACCTCTCTATTCTTTATTCTCTCATTTTCCATCCCTCCCCTGAGTGGTTGATAAATGAATAGGAAGCGGCGGATTCATGCCCGATACAGCTAACTCGCGGCTATTTCTTCTGGTAGATAGAGCGCCTTTCTGGCAAATGCGTGCTGACGGTGGGGGGAAGACAGGATACCTGGCTCAACTGTGCCCCTAGTTCATTACTCTGACCATTCTTTGTTTTCTTTCTAAAACAGTTTTGATCAAAAATGAACGCCAGATTAGCGTGCTTGGGCAATTTTTGATTTGAAAATCATGCAAGTCAGGTTGCAAGCACTGAAAGTTTTCCTTTTGGGTCCAAAAATGGTCCAATTTTGGAAAATGGAATTGTTTTCGAGAAAATAGTCAACCTCAGTAAAAATTTTCAAAAATTATTTTCGCAAACGGTCAATGCTCAACAAGCACAGAACCTACCCTCGAGATTCGCAACCTCGGATCGGAGGCAATTTGGGAAAATTGCCCCTTGCTTGAATGGACGCATGGCAACGGAAAGTTGCCCCTAGTTTGGGCGGCAGCTTACGGCAGCACGTGGCAACGGAAAGTTGCCCCTAGTTTGGACAATGCTGCAGCATGCTCATTTAACGATTGATCACGACCAGGCTCTCGGGCACGGAGAGGACGAAGACGGCCACAAACAATATATGGACACAGTCACCTTGAAGGCGTTGGTGGCTGGGTTTGAGGAGGAAATTGATCACGTAGCTCCAGTCGTTGCAACCGAGATATCAGATTCGGAAGAAGGCATAGGTGATCAAAACCATTACATGAACTGAGACGCTATGAAAGCGTTGAGGGCTGGACTTCAGGATGAAGTTGCCTACGTATCCCAAACATGGGAATCAAGCCTTACGTAGTTCCGGTTAAGGTACTCTCGGGTATTTAACCTTCACTATTTTTAGGCTCTTACTTTTGCCAAGGCGCCCGATGCGGGTTTTCGACCTTGCGAGCTATATATCTTTCTTTCTTCTTTTTCTTTTGTATTTTCTTTTTCTTTTGTATTTTATTTTTATTTTTTTTTCTTCTTTTTTTTGTATTTTCTTTTTCTCTTTGCTCTAACTTTTGCTATTTCTTCTTCTTCTTTCTTCTTTGCCTGCCGGCGCCAGCCTGGGTCGCCCTTCCGGTTTTCGGCCCAGCGAGCCTCTCAAAGGGTAAAGCGTAGCTTTGTCCATGCCAAATGTTTTGAGATTGAAGCCTCCCCTCTCCGGGAGAATGACTGTTGCAGTGCTTTGCAGGAGATTCCATCATGATTGCTTTGCAAACTTCTTTTGGTGAAATCTAATCTTTTGCTCCGATTACGGTGCCTCTTGATCGAGGGCTGCTTCGAGTCTGGCCTCACGGGCCTTGCATTGATAACTAAATTCTGGATGCCGGTCCCAGGTTTGGAAAATGAAGGGTCGAGTTACGAGGCTGAGAGCGATCCTAAGCTGCGCAATCTCAAGAGCGATTCCACACAGGTCTTCGCAGAACTGCGCAAAACATTTTGTTTTTGAAAGTTTTTAAGGAGGCGACGAATCGCTCGTACCGAAGACAGTGTGGAACCAGTCTGGATTAAGCCAGGGTCCTTCTCAGTACTCACGCTAACAAGCATGATTTGAATCATTAAGGGCTTAGCATGCCTCTCTTTCTTTCAAAATGATCAAAACTTTGTAAAACCCGAGGAATTCCTTCCTCTTCGTTTTCACCGCAGTGCTTAAAAGGTTTTGCAAAACTTAGGTCAAAGCAATAATTTTTAAGGTACAAAAGAGCAGGTGGAATGCGCTGTCACCCCCATTCGAATTCTCTGGCACAACTAGCCCAACACAATCAATAAACATGGAAACACGGTAGCCACGGCTGTTTCATTCAGGTTCCCCGGATGTAAATTGGCTCCAGCAGAGGCAGACCCAAAAAGAAAGCAAAAAGAAGTAATTACAAAACAAAACGGTGCTTGAGGCAACAACCCCCGAAGTCACCTTGTATTCTATACAAAAGAGGGACTGACTCATTACAATTAGACAGACCCTTAAGCAAAAGGACTGACTCAAAACAATGAGACAGACTCAAAACAAGACAAAAGACTGACTCGACACCCAAGTCAGAACGTGCAAAACCAAGATTCACGGATGCCCAAAAATGCGTGCCAAACGCCACATCCAAAAATGTACCAAGCACTGCCCGCAGGCGGTTCATCTGCTGATTATATACTCACGGTATCTGTGTCCTCCGTATCTGTGTCCTCGTATTCCAAGAACTCTGTAGTGATTGATTTTGGCCGAGGTGGGCGGGAGGATAATCCGACTGTTGGTGGTACGCACAGTACTGAGTGGCATCATGGCCTGCTGGAAGGGGTTTGGGGAGTGGCCTAGGATCGAGGGGTGTAAGATGCCCCTTTTTGGTCAAGATCAGGAGTGCCCTAGACAAAGGCATGTAAAGAGGATGGAAGGCCCTGCGCCCTCGGGGCAGGTACTTTGGAGCCTGAACGCTCTTGCTAGATGCACTAGCGCGAACGGGTCAGCGGGTGCGGCCTTAGATTTCTGATTCTTTCCGAATGCAAGGCTGGGAGCGGGAAGAACTGTCTTGGCATGACGGGGCCTGTCCCGATTCTCTGATTGACTGGAACTGCCCTCAGGCGGAATGGGGAAAGCATCTTCCACAGCTTTTGACATAATTGCGGATATCTGTTGCCTGTTCATTCCCCCGGCTTTCAAAGCCTCCACTGCCCACAGCAGTTGTTCAGTGGGATCGGCATCTGCCTTCATCTTGTCTTTTCCTCTGGTTTCGGCCTGATTTGTTGGCGGCGCCTCGCTGCCATAGTTGGAGGCCATCTCCGGTTGACTCAATTCAATCACAATTCGGCCTAACAGCGGGGGCTCCTGAGGTACAAAGCTCCCGGCATACGGTGCGGCTGGTGGTGGAGCTGACATTCCATAAACAAGGTCCGCCATAGACCTTTGGAGATCACCGATCATCCCCATTAATTCGAAGGTAGTAGGCTCCCGAGCCTGATATAGCTGAGGGGCCCAAACTGGGTGCGCAGCCGGTGATCTGGGCGGATGCGGCATGTCAACGGCAGTCTCATCTTGTAGGGTGATCCCCTGATTCAATGCGGCCGTCATGACCACAAGTTCTTCTGCATTCTGCGTCATGTTCAGTCCTGCCTCAGCAAGAAGACACTGGCTATTCTGGCTCAACTCTCTGGATATCCTGAACCCCCCTTGAAACGAAAAAAAACAAGCAGTATTTCAGCCCCAGACGGATCAAACACGGGTGTAACCGAACAACGGTACTATACTGCTGATTACTGTTCCCCAGACTCACTGTTCAAAACCGAACCGGTACCCGCAGATATAACTGATTCTCAACAATACTGGTGCCGGTGCCCTCGGGCTGGATACCCAAACTTGCAAACTGACATGTGTGTTCCTGTGGAGATACACTCTAAAAGCACATAGCAAGTAAATGAGAGCCAATACACCCCTATGTTGGGGTAGGGTTTCCCTGTCCTATTTTGTCAGGAGCTAGGGTTTCACTACGCACGCAGCAGCGTTTCAAACAACCTATATCGGGTAAAGCAACCTGTCCTAGTTTGGAATGGTCACTATGGATTCCGAATATGCACTAGGTCGAATGGTCAAAAGAGGGTGCCCCGGTAAAAACCGGGGTTTGTGTTCCCATACTGGCAGAGCCCGCAACCGGTCAGCCTTATGGACATGCCTTGATAAGACAAGCCTCCGGCAAACCGCTCAGGAATAGCAGATGGCCAACACGGTGTCCTAGGCGGCCAATGCACAATGCACATGCAATGCAAAAACACATAAGTGTAATCAAAACAGGATATCACGAGTTCGAGTCAAGCTCTCTAAAATCCCCAGCAGAGTCGCCAGAAACTGTAGCACGTCCGCGGGGGACCTCGGCTACAGTTCGGACTCTTCTTTTTGTGTGTTGCGGTTCTAAATCTGAACCAAAGAGTCCAACTCTGGCAAATCGTTTTGAGAAAAACAGATTTTGTAAAGAAGTGCCAAACATGGACTGCTTTGCCAGATTACAGAGTCGCCACCTAAATATTTTTAAAATGGGAAATTTAGGAAACCCTGACTCGGTGCCGAAGGCCACGTGTCCGTCATCACCAAATGTCTCGGCTCGGGAGCTTGGGTACGATCGGGGAAGGTCAGCTATGAGCACCCCCTTTCGCCCGGTCCGAAGACCGGCCTCTACTAACCGTGATATCCATTTTTGAAAACATTACATGTTCTTATTCCGGTTATTAGCCTAGAATTACTATGTGATGCGCACAACACAAAAGTATAGACTAGATTGCCTAACTTGGAAATAAACATTGCATATCCGTTTTGCCTCGAAAAACGTGTTAGATTTTGCTACTCGTAAGTAGGCTAAAATACGGATTTCAATGAGTTGTTCCAACTCAGGCAATCCAACCTCACCCACAGGCATTCAAACAGTTTATCTCACATAAGCACTTAGCCGCATGGCAATCATACTGTCATGGCAACATTCACACGCATGCGATATGCTAAAGCGTAAATACTTACATCGTACTCCGTGCCAAAACAGTAAACTAGTTAGCAAACATGCATGTCCCTAGTCATGTTAAGATGACTAATGCGACGCATACAGAGTGCAATTAGACAGGCTCGGCTATCCTAAACATGGCATGTGAAATGCACGAGTAACACGTATTCAAGTTAGAATTGAAAGTACGATGCAGTTTGTATGATGTACCGAGCCCGGTGCATGTAAACAAATGCATGAATGCACACATGCATTGCATAAGGTATGCTAACTGAACATGCCCTAATCTACCATTGTAAGCAGGTAAATAAAAGGGATAGAAAGAAGTGGAGGTTGGAAGACATACACACACTCACCCACACTTATTACAATTATGCCCTCGCTCGGAGGGACCAAAATAATAATACAGATTAATTAACTACGCAAGCTAATTAATTATTACAAATTAACTAAATTAACAAATTTAATTAAAGCAGTAAACCCCTCGGGGAGAGGGCCGGATGTGGCGCGTGTTCGGGACTTGCTCGGAATCGTACCGCCATGCCCAGCTTGCCTCTGTTTCCCCTGCTATCCTCCTCAGAAAATTGCCAAAGTCCCAGAAATGCCTCTCAGGGCACTGGGGAGTACCACCGGCTGGGGCAGAGCACCACCGGCTGAAGAAGGAGGAGGCCACCGGCACAGAATTGTTCCATCGGCTGGGAAAACACTGCGGTCGGCACTAAAAAGTGCCGGTCGGCACAAAATGTTCTGCAGATCCTGCAACTCACAGCAGCAGAGGACAAACTATGCATGGCAAGGCAATTCAAAGCATTTATGCACCAAACACACTCCCTATCATGTTTGTGACTCAAGGGGGGTATGTGCCTCGATTCCCGGACCACCAATCACGCATTTCCATGCATGATGGCCCTAAGAACCAAGAGTGCAAATTTGATTTCAAATGCATGCAAATCACATAGGCACAAAAGGGTGCCAAACCTCTATCAAACTCACTTCAAGAGACTTGGCATGCATGTCAATGTGATGAAGCCCTAAGCATGTTAACTAGGCATGCAACATGGACAATGCAAGGTGCTCATGCAAGCATGCAAACAAGCATATAAGGCAAGCATGAAAACCAATGAAATGATAGACTTAGACATGAATTAGGCGACTCAAAAAGGCCTAAAATTAGTAGCCAAATGCTAAGTCATGAGGGCCAAATACACATGCACATATACGCATGTTAAGGCACCAACACTTAAGCATAACAAACAACATTCAAGCACACTTGAAATGAGTTAAACATGGATTACTAGCATGCACATAAAACTCTGAAAATCATGCAAAACTTGATGCCAAATCATGCTACCAAGCAAGCTAAACATGCAACAAAAGGTCCAAGTACTTAAAACAAGCCATGAAGGCTTAAACCAAGGCCGAGTCTACCAAACCTCACAAGGCTAAAGGGGCTCAAAACAGGTCACAAGCAGACCTAAACAAAGCCTAAGGAGCACCTAGATGGCATCTAAGAGGCTCAAGCACAAAGGCGTGCAACATGACCAAAACATGGAGCATTCAACACATGCTTTTAAAGCATTAAAGAAGCAACTAAAGCATGCATACAAGTACACCAAAAGGTCTGAAATACCATGTTAAATGGTTCCAAACCATTAAAAAGGAGGCAAGCAAGGCACGCTACATACTCATACTCTTATGGCCAACGAGCCAAACACAAAGAGGCTACAAAATACATGCTAAGATTGACCAAAACAACTATGGACAGAGCTAAAGCATGGTAAAATAAGCTTACAAGCTTCATGGATCTAAGCCTAAAACATGCTAGAAACGAAGGCACACTACCTAGACATGTTAAGGCATCAAAAGGCATTACAAGGCAACCATGCTAAGCATGCATGAGGGACCTAAACCAACTTGAAATCATGTTATAACATGGCAATATAAGCATGGGAAATAGTCAAACATGCTCAACACACACTCAAGCATGAAGCTCCATAAGGAAGCAAAGTTTGCCCTTTTCAAGGACACCAAGGAGAGGGGGTGGCCCTCTCCTTCTTGAGACTTCAAGGCATGCTCTTCACCACTGAAATCCCTCAAGATTTCAGTGGTGAAGAGATCCTATCACCAAAATCTCGGATCTCTCACAAAATAGCACAAAAAGTGCCTTTTTCAAGGCCTAAGGGTGGTTAAACCTACCCAAACCACTAAACACTCTTAATATACAACAAAGAGGGTTAAAAACAGAACTTTTTTGTGCCAAACACTAAGCTCAAAAACTGTGTTAAACTAGGCAAAAATGGAGTGCAAAAATGGGGTAAATAAAGTAAGTTTCTTACCCTTGAAGCTTTTCTTCACAAAGGTTGGAGTTGTTGGTTCCTTGAGCTCCAAACCAGTCAAGAACACTAAAAACCAGCCCTTAGAACCTCAGTTGCAAGGAGAAGGTGAGACACTAGGTGTTTGTGTGCAATAGTAAGGCACAAAACCCCTAGACACACAAGAGAAGGATAGAGATAGAAGGTGTATGCAACTCAAACCCTAGAAAAACCAGAGCTTCTCTCTCTCTCTTTTCCCCTCTAACTCTCTAAATTTTGCTAACCCTTGAGCCAAGAGAAGAGGTTTCTCCTTATAGGCAACAAAGACTTGCAAACTAAGTCATCCAAGGGCCCATCCCTCCATACACGTGTATGGAGGAGAAACAAGAGCTAAACAGCTGTCTGAAAATATCTCAGAAAGCAGCTGTAAAGTAGCCGGCTGGGCAAAATGGTCATTTCGCCAAAAAGAGTGCCGACCGGCACAAAATAGTGCCGACCGGCACAATATAGTGCCGATGGAAACAACAGCCAGCCGGTGGCCTCTAGCCACAGCCGGTGGTGTGTGGGGATGCCTCACAAGGCATTCCCTGCCCCTCCAAGGCAAAGCACAAGTGTTTGGTGGCAAAACCAGACACAAAACGATCGAGTTCGGAGGTCCTGAGGCAAGGCGCGTAGCCGAGAACTCCGGGAACTCCAAACGAACACAAACATGGATGATCACCGAGTGTTCAAGCGGTGACGTCCAAGTCTCGAGGACGGTCAAAAATGGGGTGTCTACAGTGTTGCCAAGGGCGCCCTATTGTGGGTTTTTCGACCTTTTGCGAGCTTCTTTTTTCTGTTTTCTTTTCTTTTCAACATTTTTGCATAAATAATTTTTTTGCTTTTGTATTTTTTGCATTTTTTTTTG